>WAAE01008715.1:13861-161973 GCA_013400495.1 Nicator chloris | reverse complement strand
AAAAAAAAAAAGAAACTAAATAAATAATAGTAAGGCTGATTAGGAAAAAACTGAAACCAAATTACACTTCTCAGTTTAAGAATTGCCTCCAAAATTAGCCTTGGTAGAAATAACCTTTAACGACATCAGCCTTTAATAAAAGGCTATTAACTTTTGTTAAAGTTCCTGATTCAGTGAGTTCCATCTAAATACTTCTAAGTGCTGTGCTAGAAAAGTGAAAATGACCATTACCTGTAATATACAAGTAACAGAAACCTACTTGTTTACAGTGAGTGATCTAGGTTAATCTGAGGCAAAGCCCCTCCCTTTCTAAGATGGAACTATGATATTTCAAAGTTTCTTGCTTCTTTTTTTTTCCCTACAAGTCACTAACACGGTTTAGAAAAGCTTAAATACCTAATTGGCAATTGGACGGACCCTCTCCCTTGATTTAGAACAGCTCTGTAGTATGAAGGATACACAGGCAGTCCCTGGTTAAGACAATCAAAACAATATCTCCTCAGACATCTTCCCATAACATCTATAAGAAGGGTCTCATAACACTGTGTATTTATACATATTAGACAGATTACCCAACAAAACAGATAAACTGAATGATTCACTGTATGACAGCAGTAAGACTGACAGAAAAGCACCCGTGTTTCTTAGTCTCAAGGCTGTAAAAGTTTCTGACTGATGCCCCAGAGAGTGGAGCTACGAAAAGAAAAACGAGTAAAATGGAACTGCAGTGTTGCAGCGAGGAGTTACATTGAAGCACTGAGGAGTTACATTGAAGCTCTGAGTGGTCTTCCGTGAAAATAAATGCACAGTGGAACAAACAAAAAAGGCAACGTTTATACTGTGTGGAGAGATTACACCTCAAAATCATAATACAGAGATAAAAGCATGTTCTATTCATCTTAATATAATGCATGTTAACTTTTCTACTTGGCTGAGTGATTGCAAAAGCAGCAGTAAACTCAGGACAGGTTAGCTCACAGCACTCCCTAAAAGGAAGTAGGATAATGATATTTAACAGGGAAAACAAACTACAAGCTAATAATGAAATATGAATTGTTTTTCGCTTACTGCAATTAGTTCCCTTATCTTCTAGGGAAAACTCCAAAGTGGGTACGACAGAAGACTAGAGCACTAACCAAGCGAAACCAACTGACCCAAACTTGGCAGTATATTGGCTGTTACTAGAATATATGCAAAATTATTTTGGATATTCCAGTGTCAATAACGATTTATAGTTAATAAATCACCTAAAATATACTGGCTGGTCTAATGGATTGACTAGATTCAAATGGAATATTTAAATCATTAGGAATCTCATTTGGGGGAAAAAAGCAACAATTTTCATAACGATGAAGTTTATAAATTTCCACTGACAACTTGAAATCCACCTTTCATTAGCATTTAATTACTGAAAACTCTCACCTCTCTGTAGCTTCTTCTCCCTCTTTCATATTCCTGTCTCTCTTCTTTAAAGTATCTTGCGTCTGTTGCTCACTAGTGGAGGGCTCTGTGCTGATAACAACCCTGTGGACTTCTCTGAGGTGGCCAAAGTACACTTTTGCATGGCCAAAAACTTTAGCACAGAATTCACAGCACACCATCTTTGTGGGTTTGCCTTCATTGTGATGAAGCTTCATATGGGTGCTCAGGCGCCCAGAATGGATATATGCCTTCCTGCAGATCCTGCAGATGTAGGGCCGCCTGCTCGTGTGTGTCTTCATGTGGTCCTGGAGATGGTGCTTGAACTGGAACGTATGGTTACAAACATGACATCTGTGCAGCGCCTTAGGGATGGCTGAACATGTATTTCTACTTGGATCACTTGTTTTAGCTGATGTAGCATCACTGTGCTTGGAACTTAAACATTTATTGGCGAGTGAACCATTTAAAAGTAAGTCTTGCTCACGAGATGGTGTCTCTACAATTGCTGCAGCAGTCAGCGGTGCAAATGCCTGCATAACCACCACTGGTTTTGGTCTGATACTGCGGTATTTTTTCACTGCTTCTGCTTTATTGTCTTCAGGTGTCTGAATATCAACCTCTGCCCTCTCTCTTCCTTCTCTAAACTTATTAATGATGCATTTCCTTCGCTTGGCCTGAAAAGCCAATAAATCTTCCGGGGCTCTTTTTTTCCTACCTCTTCTTTTAGAGGTTGCACTGTTCAATTTTTTAAGACTGTTGACATCATCCACTTTGCTGGATGGAGAGAAGGTATTTTCTCGAATGGTTTGTTTGGGGACTTGTGTAAACGATATACCTAATTGCTTATCAAAGGCTTTGGTTTTCATCAAAGATGGTCTCTTTTCACATTCAGATTTTAGTGAATGACCAGGTATGTCCATAACATTAGTATTCTGCTTAGATTTACAGAATATTGAGTTTTTCATTCTCAAGTAAGGCAAAATAGGAAGTTTTCCTTTTGGTGCTGATGGAGTCATCTGAATTGTACTGCCAAAAACTGCTGGTGACAAGACAGCAACAGGATTTGCAGAATTTGTGGGTTTTTCCTTTAGTTTCTCAGATGTCAGGAGTGACTCCCTTGTGGTTTCCAATGCTGTCTTCACAGAATGTAGACTTAGTTTCATGGGATTAGTTGTACTTGCTGGCTTGGATAGAGAGTCTTCAACTACAGATGGTCCAGAAATATTATTGCTAGCAATTTCAGTTTTGTTTATTAAAAGAGATCCAGACTCCACACGATCGCTTTTATTTACTAATGTGGCAACTCCAATTTCAGCTGAGTCACAGTCTGCTATCATCCCTTGCTCAGCTGAATCTGAACTAGAATGAGCTTCTGGACAGTCTTCAGGTAGAGTAGTCATGGGGGAAGTCTGTGATGAGATCAGTGCTTTGGTAGAAATCTTGTTACATGCACTCAAACCAGAGACTTGTGCCAGTTTTTTGTCACTCAGCAATTTATTTCTTACAGACTGGTACCTGGGGATGGGCAGCTTTAGGTTTTCAGCGGGGGCCACAGTTGACTGCTGAACTTGCTGTGTTAGGGCAGGTGCAACACATGGCACAGCCAGAAGGGAAAATGTGCCCTTGTGAGGGGCCACCTGCATGACAGCATAGTTCTGAGCTGGCACCACCAGGGGCTTAGAACCTGAAGCTGAAATTGGTGTCATCGGCTCAGGCAAAGATGATTGAAGGCAAGAAACCACTCCAGATGTTAACATTTTTGGTACCATTTTTGGAGCAATGGTCCTAAACTGACTTTTCTTCTGAAAACTTTGTATTCTATCAGGAGAGGATTTCTGTTTATCTGTAAGAATAACATAGCAAAGATGTAATATGACACATAGTATTTTTAAAAAATTACTCTCTCAAAAATAAAACTGCTTACAAAGGATACTATTACACACAAGCTTATTAAAAATATTTAGGCATTTAAATGACCACCAAATTAAATCTAGAATTGCAAAAGTTTCATAGACAAAAGCACTGTCTGAAGCAACATGCTTGAATACAGATTTGCAAAAAAATCTCCTCTTAATCAAATCTTAATTGGATGTTTCATTCTAGGTTAAGAACTACAAGACATTTCAGAACAAATACACCCATAATAAGCCTCTTCAGCCCTGGAAAAGCTGCAAGAGCATGCTGGCAATACTCTGCTGGAAAAACAGGGACAGGATTTAAGCTCCATGACACAGAATTTTGCTGAGCACCAGCTCTGATCATGTATCTCAAACAGAATCATGCCATCTTTCAGACATTCTCTACTATTTAGAATTTGTGGGTTTTATCAGATACAGACCAAAGTTTGCCTGATGAAGTCTTAGAAAAATTGCTGCTACAACACATGCAAATAATGTTTAGTAAAATCACAGAGGACTTGAAAAAATATGTGAATATGAACTAGTGTTAAACATCCAATCACAAAAATTACTCATGTACCACTAATGCACAACAGAACTACTGTGGTAAACTATTTTAACATTTTCTTGAAAGATGCAATTTATCAAGGTTATGTAACAATTTCTTCCTGTTTCTATTTGTGTTCATAAAAGTCACAAATGTTTTTAGTAAAGAAGAATGTGAGGATAATTGAAAAAAACAAAAGGAAAATTATAAAATTCATATGATGTAATATGCATTAGGCAACAAAGACACCTGCTGACCTTTCAGACTCCACAGAAAAGGAGTTGATACATAGTTAATTGTATCATTACCATTTCATCTATCAGTCTTACTACCCATTTGCAAATTCATTATTGATGCTTCCAGTTCTCAAAACCTGGAATAGGTTTCCTAGAAAAATGGAAATCGCAACCACTGAAAAATCAGCCACAAAAATCCCAGGCTGAAAGGCAAATTGGACATAAGCAAAAGTCATTTGAGAGAGGAATCACAATTGAATAGAACATGTGAAAGTAAATGCTGCAATCTTGAAATATTGTAGTAAGAGAATTCCATAGGAAAGTTTCCATTCCTTGCCATTTTGAAGACTTGTATTACAAATGCATTTACAGAACATTCTGGACTTAAAAGGTAACTGCGAATTAGTACCAACACTGGAAACTCCAGCAAATTTATCTTAATCCTGGATATTCTTCTCAGACAACAAGGACTTTGCAACAAGGACCCCAAGCTACAGACCTATCATGTTTCATGACCAGAACTCCTGGACAGATACTTATGCATGTCCATGATATGCACATGTGCAGTAAAGCCATTGCCTTCAGGACATGCTGGATTCACTGAGCAATCGGATATAAACTGTACAGCTCATATTTAGTAGATCTGATGCTTTTCAAAGCTCTTTGATCAGCAGATTCATAGAGCAATAACTATGCAGGGCATAAGCCTTTGATCCTTTTATTGCCATCTACTGCATCAAACCCCAAGTCCATTATGCACTTTCTTTATACTCCAGTTAAGTGAAACTACTGGGCACCACCATAACTTTCTTTCTGCTCAATGCCTGTAGAGATGTTCTGAATTTCTAGACATTCTGTGCAGACTGGGTTACTGTACACCTGGAAGTGTACAGTATCCCAGGCTGCATAGTATCCCTGCACACAGAGAGAAGGCCAGGTTTGTGCAACCTGGAAAAAGCAGAAACATGGTATGTCTAAAATTGTTTCCCTACAGCACTTTTTAGTCCCAATTTTTAATTTTTTTTTTTTAAAAAACTAGTCACTAAAAATATAGAAATCTTTACATTTTCAGCTGCTAAGATTTCTGTTAGTCAGATGATGACTTGTTTCCTACAAGGTATCTATCTTCCTGTTGCTTTTGAGTAAACAATTTAAGTACTTCTGTGAAGAACAATAAAATTATGTAAAGTATTGTAATCACTAACTAAACTAGCTCTGAACTTCCGTGATAGTTACAGGTCAAACCATATAGTTTAAATACAGCAGATGACAGAATAAGGGTACTTACCTTTTAGGGGACAGAATCAGTTCTTATTTCTCCAGATAATGCTTGTCATACACTGACAATAAAGACTTTCTCCAAATCAGCAGCCATTCTGCTTGCCACAATATTCAACATGAAGCTGTTTCCATTCTCTCTCATTTCTCTCATTCCTCTCCCTTTTTATTTCAAAATTTCATTCACTGATTTGCTTAAAACTTTTAGGAAAGCCAGCATTTCAGCAGACTACTACCTGTGCTATTCCAAGTTACAAGGCACCCACTCTTCAACCAGTAGTAACAGAAAAAGGTGGAAGTTTTGCTGTTTGTACCTCTACAAATGGCAGCCATAAAAACAAGGTTAATTTGAAGTTAGGAGGAAATATTTGTAGACATAATGTATGGCATTAGCTTTAAAAAGAACCATACATTTCTCAAATTCATTGGCTCGCCTAATGCAAAATTAAGCAGTAAAATCACTTTTGTATAACGAAAGTATCTCTGTGTATTTTCTCAGCATTCCACGGGAGAGTGTTGCTCTAAAAGCCAAGACCTTCGTCAATATCAAACACAAGTTGTTCTTTGAAACAAGGGCTGTTTAGATCAATATCCTTCTTACACAGGTAACACAACACTAAGAATTAACATACTGTTTGAGAAGGGATTTTTATACAAACACTTTTTCCAACTAGCATAATTTTATTGTAAGTTTTCCAGGCAGGCTATGTTTGGTACCAACCTTCAGTACAACTTTTTTTTTTTTTTTCCCTTTTTCACCAGTTCACATCAGACATTTTAGTGCACAAATACTCATTGCAGTGCTTCTGGTAAGCAAAGGAATATTCAACTGTGCATTTCCCTCCCCTCCAACACAGCTACTGTAGTTAAGCTGCTTAGCCAGTGCCTAAATATAGAGAAGGGCTAGATGCAGACTAGCTGCCTGATGGTGCTTCAGGCTCTGTTAATGTTTTGCCTGCAGAATGGAAAGCTAATTGGAAGAACTGGTGGAAGACTACTTAGCATCTTGGATCAGGAGAAAGCAGCCAGTCAATTCACAGACTGGAAGTTCTACTGACCCCACCCAGAGCATGCAAATATCATCAGTGACCAAAATTCTGTTTTATTCATTTATAGCTGGTGAAAAGTTTCAACAACTTCCTTTGCACCCAGACAGAGCTATAGTAATTCACGTTTTCACCACATGGAAGGACTTGGATATGCTCTGGCTGTCTAGCTTGTGCAAAGGCAGCTTGGAAACCTCATATGCATCTCTCAGGGGCATTCCATTTCTTCCAAATTATTTCTGTCTCTGATTCAAAGGACTCATTTTGATTTGTCATCTGTGACCTGAAAAAAAGTCTTTGTGCCTATGCAATCCCATGAAGTTTTTCACCTAAGGGGAAGTTTCAGTTAAGGGAGGCTCTGCAATGGCATTTGTGAGGAGGGCCCTTGGATTTAGACAACATTCTTTCTAGAAGTAAGTCTGCAGATCCTTCACTGGAAGGCAACAAGTTTTATACTTTCTTTAAAATTTTCATGAATAACAAAGGAAGTAAACAAAAACACTAGATTTAATATCTGAAGGATGTGAAGCTCATTTTTAAGTGGTCTTCAGTCTTTCAGATGAGTGTGGAGTTGGAGCAACAGGTAGACACTTTTAAATAATTACACACAAGGCTAAACCAAATGCAGTTCAACCTATTTACTGTAAAAGTCTCTATTAAAAGATTAATGGTTACCGTGCTAGCACCTAGCATTAAGTATCAAATCCCTCAGATACTTACCAGATGTCATAAGCTTTCATCCCTTCTAAATAACCTTAAAATTGTATAGAAGTGGACAGTGACACACCAACACAAAAATCAATGATGCACTACACTCTCTGACAGAGCCATACTGGGAAGAGTCCTCTGGAGGAAACAGAGTTTCCATGGGTTGCTGCTTCTTCATGGTTCCCGTGCCTTCCCAAGTCATCCAAGTCTGGTCTACTCCAGCCTAATGTGCCTTATTTTTGTACTTCCTTTACTCTGTTCCCTATGTAAAGCACACAACATTGCTGAACTCAGATGCCTTAGAAAGTATCAGAAGAAATTTAATTTTCAGTACTATCTGGTCTATTTTGAAAATAACCACCAAATAGCCACCACAGAAACCACTGAGTAATAGTGGTCATTTTTAAAATAATCCTTGTAGGCCCACCTCATTTGTTTATATATATATTTCATTTCTGTATGAATTGACATATGAGAGAAAATAACACACAAAAGAATCATCTTATTTTGAAGGAAAAGACAGAATACAGATGAAGATCAACGAGTATTCAATGCATATTAACACTACTGAGTCTTTTGGTGACTTTGAAAGGAAGAGTGTCCGTTCTGTGAGAAAGAAAAAAAATGCACAACTGTCTAACACACAACATTAGATCTTTTTCTGCCAATGACAGTTAATCATTCATTTTGCTGAATCTCCATACACACTAAATACCTGTGGATACTGTCTTTCCAGCACAAGTTTCTTGCTTTTGCTGACCCAGCATACTTTGTTGGACACTATGTTTCTCTGCAGGATTAGCATGCAAAAAAACACCACCTGCAAAAATGCTTCAGTTATAAATAGATCCCAAGACAAAAAAAAAAAAAAACAAACAAACAACCAAACCCCCCAAACCAACAAAATCCAGAAAAAGGCAATATAAAACATTAACTTCCAGATAATGCATTAAGAAAACTACTGCTTTTTGCTCTTCGCCGTTTTTCTCTCCTCTTTAAAATCTAATATATTACATGCCAAATGCAAGGTGATAGCATAGTAATTGAGTAAAGCTGGTTAATGTGGCAAACAGATGGGATGGTTTAGCTTCAGTGTCATGGCAGACAGTCAACAGCAGCAAAACAAAACGCTTCAAAAAATGAAGATTCAGTAGCTTTAATACAGGGGCTAAACTCTATGCTCACTTAAACTTCCCACAATTCTGTGTAAATAAACTACAGATATTACAGAAAATGGAATCTGGAGTTCTTTATTCAAAACCAGTTTTGCCACACACCTATACAAAGTAAGATTAATATTCAAGCCTACAAACCATGAGTGTCCAGCTCTATACATTACAGCAATTAATCTGCAGTCGTTTCTACCTTTGCTAATAATAACTACCTGGGTGGAATGTTGTGTTCTGGGTATTTGCATCAGAAAATTTTCTAAAATTAATTTCAAGAGAAAATACCAGCCATTCTCAGTATGTCTGCACTAAAACAAAAAAAAAAAAAAAAAAAAAGGAATCTAGTGACCCATCTGTGCATCAGGTGAAGACCTTCATATGTGACACAGCAATGTCTCTTTGATCTGTGAAAAGCTGCCCAAATTAGGCAAAGCTGTAGACTCTGGGCATGTGTTCAGTAGATACTTCAAGGAGCTAACTTTTCCAATGATTCCATTCTATTGAATGTGCTCCTGCTTCTGGCTGGGGTGGATCTGCCCTGAACCATGGCTTTAGGTCCAAGCACCCAAGTTGGAACAAGGAAATGGCCTCTCCTTATCTCTGAACTGCAGAGCTGACAGCGTGGAAGAGAAACAGGAGAATATACAGGGCAAGCAGAAAAAGGACAAGACTAGGAATGGGAATTGAAAAGTGTCCAGGCTAAAGAGTCTGGGTGGCATATGGGAATTAAATGCAGACTTAAGACAGGTAACCAACATTACACGTGATGTGGAAAGGAGAAGCATTTAAGCCAAAAGAGGAATCTCACTTTTCTTACCTTTTTAGCACTTGATTTTTTTAAGAATATTATAACTATGTTTACATAAGAGTGCTATTGTACAATTTAAACTAGCTTAGAAAAATAAACAATATAACAAAGTAGTTTAATGCAAGATTGGAAAATCTTCATAGATCATTCACACAAACACTAAAATACAGAATGTGCAAATACACTTAGAAAATTTATTCTAGTATTCCACAGAAGGAACAAGACCAAAATAATTTGTTAAAATTCTAGAAGCTTTAAGATGTATCTTTAAAGCTATATATAATTAAATCTGATTTGAGCATAAATGTGATTTGCTAGTTGTGCAATAAGCATTTTTTCATTTAGAAGGGTCTTCTTTACAGTCTGTGCAAGTTTATTATTTTAAGGGATTAGGATTATAGGGCATTTCAAGAAATTCTGTGAGCAGTGGGATGTTTTTCTGGATTCCTTAAATGGTCTCCAAAAGACTCTTTTCAGCAGAAGAGCACATTGAAATAACAAAGGTACACTTGGTTTTTTACATTAATTGGACTCCATTAAAGAAGATGTTCAACATTAAGATTTCTAGTGGCATTTTTGAGCGTAGGAATAAGCTAAAACTATTTTTAGCATAAACTGTCACCTTGCAGAGGTAAGTCATACAGTAATCCAAGATCATGAGTATATAGTTTGCATTTAAGAAGTTCTCCAGTTTCCTAACTCAGTCTTTTGTTTTTGCCTGAAACATCTTTTCTGCACTACTAACCATATACTGATATATGCCAAAGTTTATACAGATCTACCATAAGAAAAAAAACATTGGATTATGCCACTTTGTCAACTTTCAGAATTGCTTTCCTCTGTTGTTTGAAAGTGTTCACACGGTTCTCATCAACACCCTTTTCTCTAAATTGGAGGTGTACAGACTCTATTGATAGATGGACTCTTGATGGATGGTAATGGTGAACAGCTCAATGCCCATATGGAGATGGGTGACAAGTGGTGTCCCTTGTGTCCGTACTGGCACCAGTGCTGTTTCGTATCTCCATCAATGACACAGACAACGGGATTGAGTGCACCCTCAGCCAGTTTGCAGGCAAAACCAAGCTGAGAGGTGCAGGTGACACACTTGGAGGATGGGATACCTGAGGGACCTGGACAAGATCAAGAAGTGGTCCCATGGGAACCTCATGACTTCCTGCACACGAGTCAGGACAGTCCCTGGTCCCAGTCAACAGAGGCGGAGCTAAAGCGATTCAGAGCAGCTCTGCCAAGCAGAACTTGGGGGTACTGATGGATGAAAAACTGACTGTGAGCTGCAAATATGCACTCGCAGCCCAGAAACCCAACAGTGTCCTGGGCTGCATCCAAAGCACTGTGGGCAGCAGGGGAGGGAGGGGATTCTGCCCCTCTCCTCCGCTCTGGTGAGACCCAGCTGGAGCTCTGCATCAGCTCTCAGCCCTCAGCACAGGAAAGACATGGACCTGTTGGAGCAAGTCCAGAGTAGGGCCACAAAAATGATAAGGATGGAACACCTCTTGTATGAGGAAAGGCTGAAGAGAGAGATGGGGTTTTAGTCTGGGGAAAGCTCCAAGAAGACCTAATTGAGGCCTTACAATACCTGAAAGGGGCTGACACTTTATTACAGTGCTTGCAGAAACAGGACAAAGCATGTTGGTTTTAAACAAAAAGAAAGTAGATTCAGACTATAGAAACAAGGAAGAAATTTCTACCTGCCCATCTCTCATCAGCACCTTGGCTTCAATATCTCTGTCCCCAGAGAAAAGCATAACATAAAAAATACCCATACTAAAGCAGACTTGTTAAACACAAGCTAACACATTGAGAAATTTAGTCACTACATTAGCAGCATTAGCAAAGTAATAAATAAGACACAATTTTTGATTTCTCATCGATTTAGATTTCATAGATTTCTGTATTGTCCCACCACAAAGAACTTTTAAAATATATATGAAATACTATTTCTGCAGCGACTAACAAGTGGCCAACAGCTTTGAGGCAACCTTTTTGAGTTGTGACCTGAAATGTATTAGCCACACACAGGTAAATCACGATTCAAAAGCAGCTTCCTATATATAATGTGGGCAATGCATGGCTTAACACAGCCTCCTATTATAAAAAGCCTTTTTTGTGCTACTGTATAAAGGAAGAAAGTCTTCAAAATCCTTCCTAATAGTCAGAAGATGTACACATAAGAGATTTTTAGACACTTTCACTTGAACTTAGAATACATTTATTAGCATATCTACATGCTTTTTCAGCACGTCTCATACAATGCTTGTGAACTTTAAAAGCTTTCCATTTTTTTTGAAGGCACAGTCTCTCAAGTTATAAGCTACTCGTTTCATATTAAGGTCAGCAAAATAGGTCTTAACCAGATCAAAATATTTTCGTATCAAGAAATGAAAACTGGCATCAAGACAGCTAGACATAAAGCATCTGTAATTACTAATAACCTTTTCCACCTTTACAGCTGAAAAAATTACACATAGACTTTTCTCACTATGGCAATATAAGAACTAACGGCTCAAAATGGTGCCTGGCCTCTGCAACCACACAAACAGTGATTGAATTTAATTTCTATTTAAGCACCAAACTTCTTTTTGAGAGACACAGATACATCATCAAAGACTGTATTTCAGCTTCTTTACGCCTCTGCTACTTTCAGTAACCAAGTGGGCATTATCTAGAAAACCTGGTGATCTGACAGGATGCAATTGAGTAGAATGGAAAATATTTTGCTATCACTGCAAGTCCAGTGGTTATCTTTGTCAGTTTTGCCCAGTCATTCTGTTCCATAGAGGACACCATCCCTGAAGATTTGCAAAGCAAGGCTACAGTAATGCAGCCACTTGGGGGAACTAATTGTTCAGAAAATAATTGAAGGAGGTGATGGAAACATTGGTCATAAACTAGTAATTCATAACCCCCCGAACAGCATTGCAAATATATATTAGGTACTTTGGAAAGTAGGGATAAACACTTGTAATTGGATTTTTAAGAATTCCTGAGAGAATTGCCAGTGGAAATTTCTTTTAGTGAGCTTCAGGAAAGATATGGACCTGAACAGTAATTCATCCACTGTAAAGTCAATGTAAAGTTATTTTTAAAGGGGCTATCAAGATCAAATCAACATGAACAAAATTTCAATATGTCTAATGTAACTAGTAATTAATGGACTTATTTTCTCTTAAGTACAGGAAACACTAACTACCAAGACTTCTAAATAAATGAAGGCAAAATTCTTCCAAAACTATGCAGCACAAAAAGGTCAAGAAGAATCTTTTTATGAAAAAAAATCATAAAATAGTTTCTGATTAGATTTTTGCTCCACTTGCAAAAAAGAGAACATACCCACATCTTACTGAGAGTTCAACCCTCTTTGGGACAGAAAACACGTATGTCTCACTTCAGTAACAGAATTAGGCCTCTTACTCCCAGAATTTAAATTTCTTTTGCAAATACTGATGTGCAAGAAGAGAACACAACAAAAAAAGTGAAAGTTTTATTCCTGCTGAAGAGTATTTTTTTTTTGTGAGAATCAGTGCACATTTTTCTAAAGAAAGACTGTATGCAAGAGAAAACAATTTGCCACTTTGGTTCAATACAGCCACCATATTTTACTTGAGGTATTGAAAACATCTGCATGGTGACTTCCATAGTACAAACCTCAAAAATGTTCCCTCATGAACAGAGGATCAAAAGACTGCCAGTCTTGGCTTGGCCTATTTTGAGTCTTGTGTTATAAACTATACACAAAGTTTATCACTCCCCAAAGAAATGGCCAGAACAATTGTTAAAACTTAGAGGACAGTTGGAGAGTATCTTCTGGGGGATTTTGCTAATAGGTAATTTCACTGAAAATTACCTAAGTGGTCTAAGTTTTGAATGGGGAATCCCTATCAAAGGTTTTTGTTTACTCTAGTTTTGCCCTCTTTTCTTTCATGAGCCAGATTTCTTCTTAAAAACTCTCCAGCTCTGGTTGAGATATGAAAAACATGCAAAACCTGTAGTTAATTCCAATAAAGATTAAAACAAAAATAAAGATTCTAAGATCTCCACAGTGCTTCCAATAGGTATGCATATTTTTTCAAAAACAGACATGGATCTGTACAGCATAGGAAAACTAAAACATCTTCTGAAATACTACGGTCCTGGCTAGGCAAACATTAGTTTTCGTAACATATAAAATTATCACTTGCTGCTGAACTCGAACACAGCTAGACTTTACTGGCAGTAGGATGCAGCAGAAAACAAATTACAGTATCTGCCCGGTTTTCCGCCCCCAGTGCATAATTTAAATTATTTGCAGTGCTGATTGGCATTGCTAGCTTCCCCATGCTAGTCACCATGCTGTTTATAGGTAGCGCTGGTTCTCAAGAGAAGGTGCTGGATGTGCTGTAAAGAACTGTGGAATACACTGCTGAGAGGTGATAATGGATCAGCAAAGCCTGGCAGCGGTGCCAGCAAACGAGGGGATGGAATCAGGAAGGCAGCCATGAGGAATGCAGGCCAGAGATGATGCCCTCAGCCCGCCGTGTGCCGCAGCCCCAGCCCGGCGCTGGGGAGCTGCCGTGTCCCGCGGCGCGGCGCACAAAGGGGCCCGGAGCGGAGCCAGCAGAGGGAGTCGGTGCCCGTCCCGCCGCCCCGGCCCGCAGGACGCTCCGCAGGTGCCAGCCCGGCTCAGAGCCGCGGCTCACGGCCACCGCCCCACTGTCAGTTTCAAACAACGCACAGGCTATTCTATTCGCCTAATAATTTTGTAATGCTAAATACGGCTTGTACTGAAAAATCCTCCAGGTCGCAGAATCAGGTACCGCACCCAACCTCCGAACAACTTTGTGATGAGTTAGCTTAGTATTTCGAAACATTCTACCTCTGCAAACTTTTCAGTCAATTCAATGTTTTGTACAACTTGAGAGCATCTTAAAGTAAAGCAGTTAAGCCTTCCCGTTTGAAAGTAATTACTTCTATTAAACTATTTAGCAACTTCTATAACTGCGGTATGATTATTGTGCCTGAGATTAAAAAAAAAATCCTTTACTGATCTTGTGTTGATCTAGTCAGTGCCCAAAATGGCATGTTTGTATTACTAGAACCACCAGTATTTACACCAGGTATTCTTTCCGTAGACATATGAAAACAAAGCACTGTTACCAACATATTTTCCCATCCTAAGGAATACCCTGAAATCTTTGTCAAACTTTCTCGCTTTCATCATTGCTCAGCTCATCACACAAACCATCTGCATAAATAAAGATGTAAGCATCTGCTGTATGGCAAATGGTCTCAGGGGCAGATGTTTTTATCCTTGCATTCATGTCACTGGCTTGGATACATTATTTGAACAGATGTACACAATCTGAAAGTGTCGTGTCCCACAGTGAAACGTCTCCAACTGCTATCTATCGAAGTACATAAATGCTATTTGCACCTGCACTTATGTTAATGATATAAAGGCAGCAGGGGTTCCAGCAAAGTGAGAGCTGATGCTAAGAAACACACTTACAAGGCTAATGGAAATTTGAGATCTCCCAGCACCAAAAAACCATACTAACATGGATACAAAATCTACAGAATCACACTTGACCTATGATTCTCAAAAAATTAAAATAAACATACTCAAAGAACAAAACTATCGCTTTAGCGTGTGATATCCTTTCCCAATGTATATTTTAAAAAGACAAAACCTATTAGATAAATAAACCAGAACAGCCTTCTATTTTGCAAAATATTTGTCTAAGATAACACAATTCTTTCATGTCAGAGTCATTTAACAAAAACATTTTATAAATCTGACAATGCCAATGGTATTTCAGTTCACTAAGGCAGTGGTATTGTATGCCATTATGGAGCATTATAAAAAATACCAACACTTGCTCAACAGTAAATATTTAACATGAATGTGAATAGTCAAATATAATGCTTCAGTGATTGTTGTCATATGTTGTCACATGAATGAAATGATAATTTCATAATCCCAAGGAAAAAATAAAATTTGACAAGTCAGATACTTATCATTGTTCAGAAAAGTGCATCTAGTTGAACATGGTGTTACAACTGCTTGCTACATAAAAGATAGTCACCCTTCTTATGGAATATTTTAAAAGTGAGAAAAATACAGATGTCTTGAAGGAGTACAGATCAAATTACAGAACACCTGCTCTTACATGACAAATGGCAGCAGTGAAGGGTTCAGCTGTCACTCAAAGAACTTGCACTAACCATTTCTTCCATAGTTAACTGAAAAATAATGAGCACACTCAAGGTACAGAAACACTGACAAATATGCCACACTGAATGTAACTGATGGTTAGGTTCCATTTCCAATATGACCTATTTCCCAAAGTTTCATTTGTAAGAAATGTACCATTAGAGTTGTACATAAATCATCACAAATTACTAATACCCTCCATATTTTCAAACTGCTACATTTGAGAAACAAGTGGTACTTGATATAAGACAAAAAAGTATCATAGTAAAAGAATATACAGAGTCTAGTATATTTGTAGAATATCATCATTTCACACTGATATAGCTCCTGGTCATGATCTAGAGAGGCCCTGCAGAGAGATCTTGACAAATCAGAGGTCTGGGCAATCATCAGCCACATGAAGTTCAACAAGGCAAAGTGCTGGACTCTATTCCTGAGACTGGGCAACCCTGGATGGAGAGACTGGGCAATGAGAGGCTGGAGAGCAGTGCCACAGAAAGGCACCTGGGGGTCCTGCTCCATGGCAAGTTGAACATGAGCCAGCAGTGCCCTGGCAGCCAGCAGGGCCAGCCCTGTCCTGGGGGACATCAGGCACAGCCAGGCAAGGGAGGGGAGTGTCCTGCTGTGCTGTGCCCTGGGGCAGCCTCACCTCGAGTGCTGGGGGTAGTTTTGGGTGCCACCATAAAAGTAAGATCCAAAACTGTTAGAAAGCATAAAAAGGAGAGCCACAAAGATGGTGAAGGGCCTTGAGGGGAAGGCATGAGAGGAGCAGCTGAGATCACTTGGTCTGTTCAGCCTGCAGAGGAGGAGACTGAGGGGAAAGCTCACTGCAGTCTTGTGAGGGGAAGAGGAGGGACAGGCACTGATGTCTTCTCTGGTGACCAGTGACAGGACATGAGGGAATGGCCTGAAGTTGTGTCACGGGAGGTTTAGGTTGGATATCCAGAAAAGGTTTTTCACCCAGAGGGCGGCTGGGCACTGGGACAGGCTCCCCAGGGAAGTGGTCACAATACCAAGCCTGATGGAATTCAACAAGCGTTTAGACAACGCTCTTATGCACATGGTGTGACTCTTGGGGATGGTGCTGTGCTGTGCAGGAGTTGGGCTCTATGATCCTTGTGGGTCCCTTCCAACTCAGCTTATTCTGTTATTCTGTGACTTCTAACACGGAAGCTCGCTTCCAAGTTTATCATTCCCTCTGGGTACAAGTTAGTAACAGGATAGTGACTAGAATGGATTTTGATTTAGAGGAAAAAAGAAAAAGCCTTCAAAAAAATTTCAAAGCAAATGCTTAATCAATTTGAAGTTTGCAAACAGCTCCACCGTCTGTATTCTCCCGCTACTATTCAGAAACAGCTTTAACGTAAGACTATAAACATGGTCAAATTCCTGTTACTCAAAGGAAAAATTAAATCAATGCTTAAAGTATTAGAATTGAGTACTTCAGTCACAAGCATATATGACTGAAGGGAATTAGACCACACTCTGGAGTGGACAGCTCCACCCAACAGTAAGTACTGTCTTCCTTGAAAGAATAGTCCCAAGAGACACAGAACTCATCAACTAAGATCAATTAGAATGACATGCTTCTGGAACAGCTTCCTCAGAATCATTACAGCATCATAAAAATATTCAGTCTTCACAAAACAGGTAAAGTATAAACTTACATGACAGTAAAAGCTCAAGGCTTCAAATTAAGTAATAGATAGTGCTCTTCTTAATTAACCTAAGTACTAGCAATGGAAACTTAACTGACAACCAGCAATGGTTCTGAAAGGTCCATTAGAGCTGATGTCATATCCATCAAACATTCACTCACATTTAAGTATCATTAAAAATGACATTCATGTTAAAAATCATATCTAAACATTAGCATTGAGACACAGATCAAAAGGGAAAAGAAACTGAAGTTACAGCTACACATTTAGAGGCTTGAGAAGCCACAAATACCCTTACTAATAACAAAGGGAAAAAATCAAGACATCAACTTTAGTGAAAACTACACCAAATGAAAGACAACTTTTGAAGAGAGTACATAGAAAAAAGAATTAAACACAAAAAATTAGTAGGGATGGGAATGCTGAAGAAAAGACATTTTAAAAAATCTAAGTTAATGTTTATTTTCCTGTTTCTGCTAATTGTGAAGCATGATTTGCAGATAGATTTGACCCCGTTTAATATGGAGATCAAATATAGCAGGGATTTTCAAACATAGGAGGATTTAAAAAAATTTAAAACCTGAGTACTTAATTCTGCTGAATCAAAGAAGAAGCAAATTTATGCATTTCAAGTTTCAACTACAGGTGTTAACAGTAATTAGCAATGCCGTAAAGAAGAAAACAATTTAGCTACTATAATTGTTTAAAGTGATAAATGCTGCAGTAATGGCTTTTTTTTTTCAAATCATACCACAGCAGAATACTAGACACAAGTAATACAGTGATTAATAATGATGATATTTCTTCCACATTTTGAATCACAAGCATCTAATTTCTAAATAAAATATAGAAAGCATACCATACCTGCAGAAACTGTTAACGGATTCTGCATTATGCTCTTTAACAGTTTCGACAATATTCCTAGAAAGAAATACAGATACTTAGAAGCTCTGATAATTTCTTACCAACTAACAAAAAATGAACAGGACAATGGCAATAGTTTCTAGACTTGTATTTCAGAATGGATCCCAATACATCCATAGCTCTCTAGAAAACACCACCAGAGATTTAAATCAAGCGTTTCTTTGGACCCCTACATGTACTCTCGTATTTCAACACTGTGTGCTACTAACTTAGGCTTCTCGTAATTGAACAATCCTCTTAAAGCCAGGAAACAGGACAGTCATGAATCCCCATGTGACAATGCATTCTGAAGAATCACAGACAATACAGGATTAAGCAGTCATTTCTCCTCAAACATGTGGACCTGTTGGAGAGGATCCAGTGGAGAGCCCCTACGTTTGCCACAGGTCTGAAGCACCCCTTTATGAAGACAGAGCTAAGGCTGATCAGCCTGAAGAATAGAAGGCTCCAATGAGACCTTCCAGCACACTCCAGTATCTAAAGGCAGCCAACAGGAAAGTTAGAGTGGCCTTTTCACAAGTGCATCTACAGACAGGACAAGGGGTATTGGCATTAAACTGAAAGAGAACAGGATTAGATTAGATACCAGGAAGAAACTCTTTACTGTAAAGGTGGTGAGGCACTGAAACAGTTTTCCTAGAGAATCTGTGAATGCCTCACCAAGGCCAAGCTGGATGCAGCTTTGAGCAACCTGATCTAGTAGAAGGTTCCCCACCCAGGCAGGTGGAACTAGGTGGCCTTTAAGGTCCTTCCAATCCAAACCATTGTGATTCTGTGTGACTGCATGGATCCCACGTAACTGCCTGACCAGCAGAATCTTCCATGGGTGCTACAATGCTTCCTTGCTCTTGTAAACCAAGCATTACACTGCCATCTGTCCTGAATGTGCTGTTGGTATTTACAACAAGATGTGACGCATTACATTTGACAAAACAGCTTTACATTAAATGGCCACCCAGTAAATTAAGAGTTGGCTACTTCTTTCTAGTGCAGTTAAGTGTGCTGTTCAAGCTCTGGTGAACTGGCATTCAATACACAGGTAAGAGAGACATAGGATAATATAATGACAATATAAAACTGTTGTTATCCACTTAAGATTTATTTTTCATAAAATGGCCTAGCTTTTGGAATGGCTGCATAATAGTTTGGTTCAACTGAACACCAACTATTGTTAGACATCACAAAGGGTATAAAACTCTTCTTCTCTTGATGCACCCAGAGGCTTCGGGAAGGTAACAGATAAGTCCATTGAATGACAAAGATGGAACTATAACCTCCTGGGGGTTTCCTCAGATCTAGGCTTTCATACCAGTGCACATCTATAATATTCCCACAAACAAAGCCAGCTGCACAGATGTGGAGATTGCTGACTTTCCTGACCGACTTCACTGCCAGGACAATCTCACACAAAGAACATGCCAGACACGCACGCAAGACCCATCTTCTGAGCACATGAAGTATCAAAGATTAGTTTTGCTTAAATACAGAAATACATTGGACAAACACTGATGCAAATACCAAACAAAATAAGCCTTGAATATATTTGTTTACTATCATGCAATTGACTCTCAAAAAGCAATGGTGAGGTTCTGGGAAGAAGATGGTTCTGTAGGTAGCAGTAAAGTAAAAAATAGAAAACCAATTCCATTTTCAGGTAGTTCAACATCAAAGTACAGAAAAACATTGAGCATGGCTGCTGTGAGGAGACCTCTCACACAGCAAACAGGTGAAGCTCTTTGGTACCTGTATCTCCTGTTCTGAGCCATACCTAACAAGCAGCTCTGGTACATCAACCAGCACCTCCTGGCAGCAGTTTGCTGATGCCAATCAGCAGATCTCCCACTGCCTCAAAGAGCCTCTGTCCGTGGTACTTAAGCAACCAACCCCTGAGCTGTCAGACCCAGCACTCAAACACACACTGGCTTATCTAAATGCAGTTTGATGTCGTGGGAACATACAGATAACTCCCTCCGTACATCCAACAATGGAACAGGCCACATCGATGTAATTTCAGAACACTGAGACACTTCTAGAAACCAGTGTGGGTTTCCAACTTATCTGTCACCCCCACTGTAAGGTACTCTTCTTTAAGGCCATATTGATGAATAACAGCTTTTCAGAGAAACAGTCTGAAGTTTTTCTTCACCCTTAGTATTTACAGCACTTCAAAACATACTGAAACATTTAAAGCAACACATATTCTTTACAATTTACAACTCAATTGTAAAAACAATTTGAGAAACGATGTTCAAATAAAGCTTCTCAAAATTATTATTTCAGTCATTTTTAGGTTTCCATGGTCTTTCCCTGTGTATGGGAGCATTAAATCATCTATAGTTACTATCTACTTTTAGAATTGTAACAAACTATTGTTATTGATCACCTGCTCTTAATAATAACTGCAATAATTTTAAGAGAGTGTAATTTCTCCAATTGAAATTGATAATTTCTTTTAGCAATTCATGAATAGTATTTTTATTGTTATGTGAAAGAACCTTTCACCACACTTTATATTTGGAGATACTTAATCAAGTAACCTCCCTCTTTGGAAAAACTGAAGAGTTCAACATTCTAAAATCAGGACATATTCTTATCATCCCTTCAAATTTTTCTATCCATCCTTATACATATGGCTGTGTTAAAGCAATGTTTTCTTTAACTGTACACATACAGTTTACAAAGCAAACCACAAAGATTGTGCACTTTTCCTGTCTGTGTTTTACACTGTTTTCAGATACATCAACTGTGATCCTGTCTTTTTGATCCTTTCTCTGACAGTTTCTGACACTTTTCTGCTAGGCTGTAATATGTTTAACAGATATTTATTATCTACACACATTTTATGCATGTTCTAAACAAAAATACAGTCTTATCAAAAAGTTCTGTACAGTGCATCGATTCAAACTTTTAGAATTTGAAGGTCATAACATCCACAAAACTACTTATGCCTGCCCTGTGCAGGTTTGGGCTTTTTTTTCCCCCAACTGCCCTATGAATCTGGCTTGGTTTGACTACTTCCCATTAAAACACATGCTGATGGTCAAAAAACCCCTAAGCTTAGAAATAGAATTACTAATTAAATTTTGTACCTCTATTACACTCTTACATCCAGAAAAAATTTTAGGCTGATCACCAACGAATAATTCAGTATGTCCTGATGTTTTTATTGAATACTGAAGAGTCAAATGTTCTTTCACTCTTCCTGGTTATATTTGAGTCCAATACTGGCTCTTTCCAAATACAGGAGATGATAGGGATTATTTCTGTCTGGCAATATAATAAATTCTTCTCTACCTGAGAGCTTATCAAAACGATAAAAATTTAAAAATTCTATATAATCTTAAATTTTGTTTTGCTCAGCTTATAACTCCACCATAAGACACTAAATAAAATCATTCAAGTCACAGTACTCCAGAACTCAAATTACTTCTCTAGAAATCTGCTGATGACCACTCAGACATGAAAAGAAATCTATTACAAGAATTTCAAGTGAAGTGGAGTTGAAGCTGGACAGAATTAGAAAGTAAAATCTCTCTTAATGCCATAAAATAAGCTCTATCATGCCTGTACTATTCCTTATGCTACCAGAGAATGAAAGGATAAATTTCATTATCGCTTAAGAGGCAAAAATAGCAATCAAACTGGAAAAAAATCCCATACTGTAACTCAGTCTTTAACAACCAAAGGGAGCAGAGCATATACATGTAAAAATTTAAAAGCAATTTTCACAGGAAGATACCCACAGGTCTTTTATACGAAACAGGTGTCATGATAGACACACTGAAAAAGAATATCAGTTGAACCCAATTAACCTAATTCGATGCTCGTCCATACTAAGACATTTATTTTAGATGTTACACAAAATCCTTTAGGATATTACAGAGAAAGCGATAAATAGGCTGTAAAGGTTATGACATTAATTTTACTGTCATCCTCATGCTTTAAGCAGACATCAAAACTAAAAACCTCGTCCTCTGGGAAGGAATATCTACCTGAAAGTAATTATAGGATTCATTATCATAACAGTATTAAACTAGACTACTATGACCCTAACCAAATTTATTTTTGGTACCTTTTGTTAAAAGAACAAAGCTTCTCAATGACAACTGCACCTTCTAATGCAGTGAACATTAGTTCAGGCACCAGAAGAAAGCATTAAATCAAATCTTGTGATTTCATATTAAGCTTAATTATGAATTTTAATTTAAAACTAGGCATATAAAAAAGTGTTAGTCAAGTATTATGTAATTTAATTTCTGGAGGAAAACATCCAGCTAAAAAGAAAAATTAAATACTTAGCACAGTTTAGAAAAGACATTCTCCTGACAGAAGTGCCATGAAATGCCCATTTGTATTTCAAAAGAAATTTTATTCACTTCATTTTTCACACCTGTTCTTTCACATACCATGCCATGTTGTAAACGAGTGCCATGCAAACAGTATTTCCTGTATTTTAGAAACTTTTCAACTGAAACCAAGTTCCTTAAGAAGACTGAATGTATTGAATCAGCACAGCTTCCAGGAAGTTGTTATATAAAGGCCAAGTTGGACTTGAAATAAAAGACTAAAACATTGAAACTATGAAAAAATAGAGAGGAAGATAAAAATGACAGAAACAATGACTGACTGGTGTAATACAGAAAAGCATTTGTTCAAGCAAATGCATTTGCCAAAACCCTGCAGTGCTTGGCTAGTTTATAAAATCAAGCACAAGGCATTAAGCCAATTTGTTTAAAAAATAAAAACCCCTCCGAAATCCTAAACCCCAATAACCAAGCAATAGCTGATTTGCATTTCTGAAAATCCGCAAAAATATTCTGCATTTCACTATTCGCATCTTCAGTCTCAAATGTCTGATTTATCCATGTTTTCTATTTTACATATTTTTACATCAGGAGTTAATCCTGTCTCAGATCCTAGTCTTCCTATTCTATATGCAAAGAGATAAGCATGTAGTCACAAACAACAGTGTGTGAAATTGCTCACTGCTTATGTTTCCATACTTAGACAATTCATCACAGAGAAATGTGTGTTCATGGCAGAATTCTTTTGGCTGAGCCCATTAGATGACTTCAGCAGAACCACAAAAAGAAACAGAACAGTACAAACCCAGCAGAACCTAAAACCCAGGCTATTTTTAAACTTTTGGTCATCCTGTGAGATGGACCAGTCCGAGCGCATTTCCTGAACTTCAAGCCTTACATGTTCTGAATGCCACAGTGGCAATCCTGGACAAAAATGCTTCCCCCCATACTCTGCTGGGTGATGTGGGGAATGGTTGGCTGGCAAGCCTACACCCTGCCCATCTGTCAGAGTGGAACTGTGCCTACACGACAGGTTCTATGCCACTTTCAGTAACATGTTGCTGAGAATAAAAGCTTATTTTTAAAACAACGTAGGGCAACATAAACGTTTGACTTAAAATAGCAGGCAAATGAAAAATGATTGCTTTTCTTGAGAAGGTAAGTCTTCTGAAATCAGCTTGAAGGTTTTTCACATGTATGAATAAAGACCAGCACATACACTGCAAAAGATGAGGCTGTTCCACACATTTTCTACTATTGTGGACAAACGAGCATACAGTCTCACTAATTATTATTTTACAACTATAAATATCTCCAAAAAAGCAAATTCAAGGACCTGCGAAAAAATGTATAAAAGTGAAATTTCTCAAAAAGACACTGGGAGAAGAGAATACTAAAGGTGCAATACTGATTCTTCATTTTATGAAATGTATGTCTATTAAAATAAAGTGGACTTGAACAGTTTTTATGATTACAAATAACCCCAACTATTTTCCATTTAAGAAAACAACTCCATTCAGAAAAAAAATTCAAACAAGCAGGACCACTATTATGCCTAATATTAGACAATTCATTGAATGTTAAAAAATGGCCAAGCTGGATGCAGCTTTGAATAACACCTCTTTGAATGTTAAAAATATCTCTTTTTCCAAATTTCCAATTTAAAAAGACAGACTGTCATATTGAGTTTTTGTCAGTAAATCCCTTCTTGGTAGGAGTGCTCTGAATGACACAAACTGGAGACCCGTATAAGTTCCATGTCTGGGTTAGACATCTTTGCCATTACTTTCTATTAAAAGGTCAAAGCTTCTGATTCAAAATACAGTCTTGGTTATTACTGGTGCGAAAGTAACTGTGAAATGATGAATCAATACAAATTGATAGATTTTGTTCTTGATTCTTAGGACAGCTAGAAACAATAGTTCTGGAAAATACAAATTTCATTTTGAAAACATACTACATGAAATCTATGCTGTCCATAGTTCTTATAATTTAAATTTGAAATAATTTAGTATTTAAAACAAAACAAGAAACAGAAACATGTACCATTCTTAGTGGGTAATGACTAATCTAGAATTCACTTTAAAATTCAAACAGCACAGTTCCTTCTACTCATCTTCCTCCCCACCACCACGTTATCCTGGTTCTTAATGAGGCATTCATTTATTGCTTGGGACCAAACTGCTTAGAAGCTTTGACGGGATTCTCAACAAGGCAGTTTTGTAAGACACAATCTGTGTATCTTACACTTCTCTGAGCAATATGTTACATCATTTATAGTAGAATTGCAAGACACCACTATGGTTTTCAGTTTGCAATACCTGATTAAATCGTGAGACTTTCTGACTTTTGTTCATAATTAATTACTGTTTTGATCTAATTAGACCAGACTATGTATTTTATCTCTCACTCTGTACCTGCTGCTGTACATTAGCTTTCTTTTCAGATAAACAGTATCACAAACACTAAACAGCAATTTCAGTGGAATTACTCTAAAATTTCACGGAAGTAGACAAACATCTATGATTGTGTACACAGCTACTCACAAAATCATTCAGGTTGGCAGAAATTGCACAAGGTCATCCTATCCAACTTCCCTGCTTAAAAGAGGGTCAACACCGGCCTTACAGCTTTTTCTGGATGAGTCCTGATGACATCAACAACTGCCTTTCAGAAATCATATGGTATTTACTAACTGACAGCAAAGGGCAGCCTAAAAATGACAGCAAACTTTAGTCTATATACATAGGACAGATTGTTCCATCGATTCCCACGGCAATGTTCTTACCATACTTCAGAATTAGCTAAACCTCCCATATTTCATATTTAATCCATCAGTTATGCTGATGCATTAAAGAGAACTTCAGTGATTGGCAGAGAATAAAGATATTTTGCAATAAAATGCCATATATACTTTTTATTTACCTAATGAATAACCTGTTTTTACGTTACAGAAGACCAGGTTATTTCAAAGAGCAGAATGAGGTTAACATACAAAGATATCAACCAAAATAATTAGAGAGGACTACAGGAAAGACCTTTTATAAAACCCCATTAATTGTATTTTACGTGGGTTTTTTTAATCTTCCTCACCTTCAACATTTGAAGAATAAGTTATAACTAGCAGTGTTACAACTTCCAGTGAAAGCTTTAGGATTCTGTTAATTTTAGACTACAGAAAGAACAAGCCAGATCTGCAATGCTGAAAGGAGAGTAAGTTCTGTTTAATTTGGTAGTCCTAACATATTTTGGAGCAACTTCATACCACCAAACATAACCACACATACAAAAAAAAAAATTATGTGAATGTGTCAGATAACACAGCCCTAAAAATTCCAGTAATAATTAGAAGATTAAGAGCTAATTCACCTGCACAATTTGACTGATTTAAGGTTGAAATGTGATGCTGAATTCTTCACAGAATCACAGATAGCCCTTAAGTTTTGTAGAGACTAAACAAGAAATAGTCAATCACTTCTACTATTTTGACTGAAGTATTTTGGGTTACTTCAACACTAACCTGCATCCATCTGATAAAACTTCCTGTGTCGTTCAGGAAGGATTTTGTAGAGGGTTTCATTATTTTCATATAATCTGGGCATGTTGTTAATGTTCTGCCTAGAAGAAGAACCAACAGCTGACAAAAAGCAAAAAAAAAAAAACAACCAGGCTTTACAAGGTGAATTGCTTTTGAAATTCTGACTAAAATAATGGAATTATTTCTGATTTTACAGCTGCAAAATTGAACATAGTATTCAGTTTTGCCATGGTACTAAGTAAGAACATCATCTACAGTTGCTTCTATAAGAATTTCCATTACAAGTTTCTTAAAATGTCAAGAAAGCCATACTGTGGCATTTATAAAGTTTTTGCAGCAATATCCTCTATACTTTATAAAATGCAGTGTATTTTTTTTAAGTTCAATGCATCATATTCACAGATTCAAGCAAAACAAGCACTCGAGAACTAACAAATAAAAATTAAAAATAAAGCTTAAAAATAACAGCTGTTTACTATGACTCTGCCCAATCAAGCAATAAATCACCTAGGCCAAGATGGGATGTACTTCCAAGATGTTAAAAGTCAAACTGCCTACCAAATGACAACTTTCTGTTTAAATTCCTTCTCAAAAGCTCTCACCTCTAATTCGCGCTGAAACTCCCAAGACAGAAGTTAAAGAAACGAAGAACAGGAAAATGGTATTAGCACCAAAAAAACTAACACTGCCTAAGACCATGAAGGCAAACTAAATTCTAAGGCCTAATTCCTCTCAAACAAAAAAAGGTCTTAATTTGAATTATACACTGAAATATTTAGTGACTTATGTTGAAGGGAAAAGCCTGTTTTCTTCAGCTGAACTCAAAAATAACTTCTAAGTTCTACTGAAGAAGCAGAATTCACGTGAGCATGTGTAACTGTTGCGAGGCACAGCTGGTCCTTGCAGATAGCCCTGTAGTAAAAAATATTCCAGGTAACGAATCAGAAGTTGTACTAAGAACTGCTTCAACTGTTTTGGTGCTACACTGATTTTCCCCCAAACTCTGCCTCTAACACTGCTCACCCAGACTGTTTCAGGGCTAAGGATGGGGTTTCTCTGCACAGTTGAGTGTCCAGTACACATCAAGAACACATACGCTTTTGAAACCAGAGATGCAAACACTATAGTTGGATTTTTTTAACAATACCCAACATTAAAAACATTGCTCAACTTGAGTTGTATCTTATGTTTCCCAAACACGATCCTGCTCCACTAGAAAGGACTATGTGTTTAACAGGTGACACCTAAAAACGCTGTAAAAATCTAATGAATAGCATAAGCAACTTCTATCTTACACAACCTCCATCCACTTTTACTTCCTCCCAAGTATCCAATAAACTGTTCTACATTGGAAGAATCATCAAACAGTAGGTTGACAAATTAGAACATAACCTCACCGAAACACCCTCATAAAACCCAGAGTTCCAAATTTAGTGCAAAAATTAAAAAGTCACATTTTATGTAAGTTCTGTCACAGTAGGAGCCTTAAGTGTTAAAGAATATTGCACCAATTTTATACTTATAGATAAAAAGAATTCCCAACACACAACCAATGCACTCAAAATGATTTTGCATAATTGAGGGCAGTTCAACATCCACAGCTGAAGATGTGAACTACAGCTCTGGAACCCTCGTGAGAGCTGCAGCCAGGGAGGTGACAGCCCAGCTGAGAGCTGAGCACAGGCAGCAGAGGCAGCATCTGCCCTCCCTGTTGCTGCTGTGCCCAGACTAATTCATACAGACCCCAGCAGAGAAGTTCAGCTGTTCGCCTGCAATCTTTGCTCGGTCACATCCCTCTCATTTTCTGGGAAAGGACTGTCACCACTTTGATGGATTCTCCTGCTGGAGAATGGAATTCCTGGGAATTCCATTCCTCCTGATGGAATGTCCCAGTTCCCTGGCTGGGAGCTCCCAGAGCTCTGACCCAACTGAAAAGCAACTGCTGGGCTGAAGTAACTAATGTGTCACTTATTTTAAGAACAATCAGAACATAACAAAGTGTGTTTTCTATTCAATCTGGTATAAATACATTTTTTAATACAAATCGTAGAATTTAAATAGACACAAATATTCCACAGGCGTAGCTGGTTTTGGTGACACACTTTATTGATTAGCATCAAGAAGCACATAAAATATCAGCTGTTGTTCAAACTGGTAAACCATTCCTAGAAAATATACAGGACAACATATTCTGTGATTTATTTAAATGATTCTCTTTCTCGCATTCTATTACTGTCTATCAGCACTATGTTGCTGATGAACCATACTTACTAAAAAAACTGTCACACAGTTAAAAATACAAAAAAGAATAAATCAAAATCAACCTGTCCTAGTTTACTGCCTTCACTCACTTAGCTTGTGTTGTTCCCATTGTGCAAATAGTCCTTGCCAAAATAATTTTCATTTTTGTGTCCATGACCCTGTTTGTTGCTTGAAAAACGTTAAAGGCACAGAGCTTCAAAGACTATCAGACATTTTTAATGAAGTGTCCTTAAAACATGTTCACGGAGAAAAAATGTGAAATAAACATGTCAAAATTATTCCTGGATGCTGTCCAGCAACCAGCTGTGGTGCGCAGTCTATGCTTACCCTGGGAACATTCTTCTTTCTCTATGTCCTCCAGCTTTGTCTTCTGTTCCTACGGATATTTGTATTCCAAATGCATTCAGTTAAATCTCAAACTAAGCAAGACCAAACTGAATTAGTACTTCAAGAGGCAAAAAAATTAAGCATGACCAAGTTCTTAAAGCAACTAGGTTTTTTTGGTTTGACACACAGTACCTTTTCATTAATTTACCATAAAAACCACGCTGTGGGACACCTATACTGCTTGAGTCATGTCAAGCCTTCAAATTCTAACACTGAAGTTGTGCTCACTTATGGCAATTAAATAAGCAAATACCTATTTTTTGAATAGCAGCACTAATCCCTACTTTATGTCCGAATCCAAACTTTGCTAGTAATGCTCAGTGTCTGTAAATTACAGCAGAGTTCTAATTATTTAAGACACTGCTCAAGAGAGTTAAGAAAGGCAAAGGTCACAAAAGAAAGGACAAGGAAAAACTGGACCTAATGCTTAGCAGAAAAGGTGAACAAAACCATGGAAGAAGCTGAGGCACTGATATAACATTACCAACAGTGGATGAAGATGCAATTCAAATCCACAGCATCAGAAGGATGCATTCAGTAGGGCTGAGAGAGCTGATCAGTGTCACCACAAGGATGCACTCTATCATCTTTTAAAAGTCATGGCATCAAAGGAGATTCCCAAACAAAAATGGCACATAGCCATCTTCAAGAAAGGCAAGAGAAAGGATCTGGGGAACTACAGACCAGTCAGCCTAATATCAGTTTACAGAAAGGAGTAACCCCATGCAGCAGTACAATGTAGATCTGACTTGCACATTCTCATCAGCATTAATTATGCAATTCTCCTTTAAATCTTCAATGACAGCATACTACTATCAGCCTTTTCAAGGTGCACTTATACTTTCTAAATTTGGGCACATTAGTTCCCCTTCACCTCCAGCCTTCTAAAATTTCTCCACTGTTCCATGATTTGTTAAAACTCAAAATGAATAATTCATACAGCTTCTAAGCTTTTTTTCTTTTTTAGTATCTGTAGGTGTCAGTGCAGCAGATTTTAAAACATTTAACATTAATAGTTGCTGGTACAGTGATAATACATTCTTCCCATCACTAATGATGGAGGTGGTGAGATGCACAAGCATCATCCAGCCTCTTTCTGACAGAACAAAATATTTATTGAATATTTATGCCTTTCTCTGCACAGCAGAAATTTATCATCCTTGCCCAGTATTGGACTTCTATCATTACTAAGCTTTTGTACCCTTCAAGAACGTCCTCTATATTTAAAGAGCTCCATTGTACTCTAGTGCCCACAGATTTTTATTAATAACTTTACCTCCCTAATCTCCTGTCTCCAAGCCATACAGTGCTTGCCATCATCAGCTCCCCATTCTTTAAAACTGTATTGCTTCACTCCCTTCCTTACCTTGTTTCAACCAAACAAATCATGTTTCGTAAGAGAAGAATTGTTCTGGGAGTAACTAAATGAACAAGTAGGTGTCAAGCAAGTCACATTTTTATGCTCAAGTACTCCTTGTTTTTTAAGTCTGCTCTTCTTTTAAAGTTGGAGATGTGTGCATGCAGAACTTGTTCTTGGCTCCCAACCTGCAAAATTAGATCACAGTTCTTAACACACCTGCTCTATTTATTCTACATACATCAGAAAGAAAAATCTCTACAGAAGACAACAGAGTGGCTTTTAGTTGTTTGAGAACTGTCAGACAGACATAAAGAAGTCTTTCCGAAGCTTCAGAAATTGATTAGTGGCCAAGTGATTTATCAGCACAAGCTACCAATTCCTGCAACAGGCTGAATTCTCATAATTTTTCTTTACTGAATACAAAATTACTTTTAAGGAACTACTCATCTTTCTAGGATCTGAATTACATTGATAAAAAGTCTCCAATATATCTTTTTCAGATAATAACCACTGGCACAGTACTACTCTACTTGTCTTCTGAATAGTGAGAACTGTTCAAGCAGGCAACGGAACATTTAATATACAAGACCACAGAAAAGTCTGTAAGGTTTTGCTGAGACATTTCACTTTTTAGAGAGATTGTCTAGTGAACACTCATTAAACATGTTTTCACATACAAATTATTTCAGTCTGCTATCATTTTCTTTACACAGCTGTGATTTGCTTTTTTAATCTATCATTTTGCTTTATCTCAAAAACTTGCTCTAAAGAGCAAAAGATACAAGCCCGGACAAAGAACACAGTATGCTTTAAGATTTAGATAAGGGTTTTATACTTGAAGGAACATTACCAAACATATTTCTGTTTAAAAAAAAAAAAATAAAAAATCAATGCTTCCGTTGCAGCAAAGCAGAAAACTCTGCATATTATTTCTACCACATTCACTTCTGCTCTTCAAAGTCATTCACCCTTCACTAGTCCTGAAATAATGTAAGATCTGTGTTGTAAACTTTGTAGTTTTGAGATGTGCACTGGGTGCAAGCCAACAATCTGCATCATCCTCTGTATCAAACATTAATTCATCCAGCTCAACTACTTCTTTTTAGGGCACTGGAAGGGAGGAGGAGAGATTAAAAATAATGGTGATAACTGCCATAGACATTTTGGACTTTTCTTTTAAGCTATTTCTGATCTGTATGAATTTACTTCCGGAATGCAGGCCTCATGGCCCATACCATGTAAATGTCAATGACCATGCTACAAGTTAGAAATGAATTAACTTAAAAATGAAACAAAATTGCAGTGACAGAGTTCCCTTCAAACCTATAGTCCTGTGATGAATCTAAAAAAATAAGTACTTCCATTGATGACCATTATCTTCAAAGATAAATAAGTAAATATTTTTTCAGTATTTCTGGCTATATACATATTTAATTTGCAAGTATTTTTAAAGCTGTTGGCTGCAATAGCTGTAATACCTATGGTATTTAAGTATCATGAAAATTCACGAACTGGAAGCCAAATTCATTTTATACGGATGGAAGAATTGAGCTTAAGTTTCTGAAATGTGAAGTTTTAGATAGGAATTTTAGAAGAAGCTTCTAATAAGTAAAAAATTTAGACAATATGTAATACATTTAGCAGATGACAAAACATAAAATTACTTTGAGCATCAGAGCCAATGACAAGAACAGAACTCTTTCTATACAGGAGAAACACGTGCATAATAAGCCTACAGTGTATTTTGTTTCCTAATATCTTTCAAATTGCTAAATACCTTGTAAGGTTCTCTGTTTTCATGACTGTTCATCTAAAACCATAAAATTAAAAAGCCTTATAAATACAGAATCACAGAATATTCTGAGTTGGAAGGGACCCACAAGGATCATAGAGCCCAACTCCTGCACAGCACAGCACAATCCCCAAGAGTCACACCATGTGCATAAGAGCATTGTCTAAATGCTTGTTGAATTCCATCAGGCTTGGTATTGTGACCACTTCCCTGGGGAGCCTGTCCCAGTGCCCAGCCGCCCTCTGGGTGAAAAACCTTTTCTGGATATCCAACCTAAACCTCCCGTGACACAACTTCAGGCCATTCCCTCATGTCCTGTCACTGGTCACCAGAGAAGACATCAGTGCCTGTCCCTCCTCTTCCCCTCACAAGACTGCAGTGAGCTTTCCCCTCAGTCTCCTCCTCTGCAGGCTGAACAGACCAAGTGATCTCAGCTGCTCCTCTCATGCCTTCCCCTCAAGGCCCTTCACCATCTTTGTGGCTCTCCTTTTTATGCTTTCTAACAGTTTTGGATCTTACTTTTATGGTGGCACCCAAAACTACCCCCAGCACTCGAGGTGAGGCTGCCCCAGGGCACAGCACAGCAGGACACTCCCCTCCCTTGCCTGGCTGTGCCTGATGTCCCCCAAGACAGGGCTGGCCCTGCTGGCTGCCAGGGCACTGCTGGCTCATGTTCAACTTGCCATGGAGCAGGACCCCAGGTGCCTTTCTGTGGCACTGCTCTCCAGCCTCTCATTGCCCAGTCTCTCCATCCAGGGTTGCCCAGTCTCAGGAATAGAGTCCAGCACTTTGCCTTGTTGAACTTCATGTGCCTGGTGATTGCCCAGACCTCTAATTTGTCAAGATCTCTCTGCAGGGTGTTCCTGGTCCATCAGACACAGCATCGCCAGCCAGGCAGGGGAGGGGATTGTCCCACTCTGCTCTGCACAGGCACAGCCTCTCCTTGAGACCTGTGTGCAGTTTTGGGCACCACAATATAAGAAAGAAATAAAGCTGTTAGAAAGTGTAAAAAGGAGAGCCACCAAAATGGTGAAAGGCCTTGAGGGAAAGCCATATGAGGAGTGGCTGAGGTCACTTGGACTGGAGGAGACTGAGGGGACCTCATTCCAGTCTACAGCTTCCTCATGAAGGAAGAGGAAGGGCAGACACTGATCTCTGTGGTGACCAGGGACAGGCTCGACAGGAATGGCCTAAAGTTGTTTCAGGGAAGGTTCTTCACCCAGACAGCGGTTGGGCATTGGAACAGGCTCCCCAGGGAAGTTGTCACAGCACCAAACCTGACAGAGTCAAAGAAGTGTTTGGACAATGCTATCATGGACAGGGTGTGACTCCCGGGGCTGCCCTGTGAAGGCCCAGGAGCTGGACTTTAATGATCCTTTTGGGTCCCTTCCAACTCAGGATATTCTATAATTCTTTCTGTGCACCAATGGCAAACAACGTAATTCATCAACATTTTCGCAGTACTTAAAGACTCCATCATATACAAGTCAAGAAAGCCATGGAGATACAAGCTGCCCTTAAAAATCTAGTCAAGATGTGCTCTGTGACTAAACAGCTTCTGAACACTGAAAGTGAGAAACCACTGCACTTGAAAACAAAGTGTCTTCAGTTCTACCAAATGTGCTATTACACTGGATGTGTGTTAAATTTGTTTACATTTTACTTTTTATAGCCAGTTTCAAACTGAGGCACTTAATCTTTCCTTAGATAAGTAAAAGGAATTAATTACTATCAAATCCTAGACACATTTATGCATTTTGTCACAACAGTAATTTACACGTCCTCCCTAAGAGAGAACTTCTACAACTCTGAATATAAAAATACAGTTGACTACATTGTCTGAAAGCTTAAAAGCTCCCCTAATTCAAATAACTCCTTTCTATAGAAGCTTGTTAAAACCAAAAACTTTCTTTCTCTGCACTAAATACACTTAAGATTCGGTCCAATTCTTCTCTGCATCACAGCTATAGGCATCACCTTGCCTCTAGTACATTACAGACACTTCAGTCCACAAGAGTTTTAAGTTAAATCACTAGAAGACGAACATGCACACACACACAGAGGATAAACAGAACCAGCTTGCATCCTGTAACATGACTTCTATACAAAAAGCAAGAGGCAATTCACATGGACTCTGAAACCACCATTTTTTCATGGAAGAAAATTCATTACCATTCAGGGTACTTTCCACCACAAAGGTGAAATACATAATGGAGAGTCTGGTCAGTTACATTCTAAGTATTTTACAAAATTAATTCAAGAGAGGTTACCTTTAATTACAAAATAGCGAGTAATTCTTCTCTGCCTTCATCTAAGCAGAAGCAAAATTAAACAGGTAAAGAGAATGGCAAGATGAAGTATATATCCTATCAGATGGAAAACAGGAGAGTTTGCCTCTCAACTAACTCTAAATTTATCAGTGTTTTCATAATATATAGTCAAAAGTGAGCTGTTTTGGGGGAAAAAAAGCTTTAACCAAAGTATTACCCTGCTGCACAGGAAGCCCATCACACCTGCAACATGTTTAACACATACCCAAGTGGATATGCAAAGGTAAACCCTCTTCACATGAAGTTTCCTAACAAATCTCAGATATCTGAAGACGACAAGCAAGCCAGAATAAAATGACAGTGTAATTGGAAATTACAAGCAGCATCTTTTTCTGTTCAGTTATACTCACCTAGTGCTTCATGGTTTTTCTCACATAACTACTGTACAAATACTTTCTGCCAGCACTGGATTTCTCTGTGTTGAATAATACCCCATACGAACATCTGGGTTCAACAACAAAAATAGATCTGACAGCCATGCTCCCAGTTACATGATGGAGTATGCAATTAAGAACTGGGCAGCATACTGACTGCATTCCCATTATAACTAAGGCATCAAATTCAAGACTTCCTGAAAAGATTAAAGACATTTTAATTAAAATATATTCTTCCTGTCATTCATTAGCATAACACCACACTCAACAACACACATGCCAACTGTTTTAATTTCTATTTATATAGTAAAGCACAGGCATTGGAGTGCATGAGAGTTAAACTAAGAAAAGGGCTCAAACTGATACAATTTATTACCTACAAACCATTTTCTTCCAGGTATAATCATATAATCCCATTGAGCTCACAGTTACACATTCACAGGACTTCAGTCAGTCAGTTACTGGGAAGAGTTACTTCTGAGTATCTGTGTTGCAAGTAGAATAATACAGCTAAACAAAATAGAATTACTTGCAGCCTGAGAATTTCACAAAGCAGCCAATTAAATGCACAAGTTCAGAAGACTAGGATTATGACAAAAAAGTTACCTATAACAGGATAATAAGACATAATACAATAATGAGATTGCTTTTAACTGAAGTATCAAAATTCAGAACCAATGAACCAATAGAGCACAGAACCTCCAACTACTTTCTCTGACAGTAGCAAAAAAATTGTTACTGACTACATTGTCAGTAACTAAAAAAACAACAAAAAAACAACCCAACACTCACCAGTGTCAATGTATCAGCACATTACAACTCCTCACACCCTAAAAAACCCCGCCATCACAACCTTTCATCTTTCTCGGCACTGCGAGAGAACAGCATAAAGGTCATGGAAAACAAACTTCACTCACATTCTTACAGGTGTCTCCTCCACATTAAAGCTGAAGAGCAGCACAGTAAACCTTTTGGTGCCTTTGCAGAACAGAACACTTCAGTTCCCACACCTTTGACAAAAAGTCAACATTTTTCAGTAGTATACAGTCACTTATATTTAAAAACTAAATAATGCCTAAATAATACCTTGGCTTTACTGTTTATATGTCAAAACTGAAAATCAGAAGAAATACAGGATAACTGAACTATGTAGGAAAGACAGAATTGAGTAAGATTCTGGGTTTTTTCCTTTTTCTTTTTTTTTAGATATGCAGCTACTGCAACGAATTCAAAAGAAAAAAGAATCCTGATGGCTCAGCTAAGTAGTTCTACATTCAAACAAGCTTAAAAAGATTTGCCAATTATATGGTCAAAAGTAAGAAGCTACAGTCAAAATCTTTTTTATATCATAACCTATTTTCCAAATGTATTAAGAAAAAATAATCTTCTATGTGAACTTGCAGTCATTCAACCAAGATTCAGCAAATTCTAAACCCACACACTTGATTTGTCACGTATTTTGGCTGCTAAGTCTGACTCTAAAAGAGTGATGTGCTACCTTATTATTATTTTTTAGAAGATTTCTCTTGGGATTGCACAGCAAAGGAATGAGTATGTAGCCTATCTTACACAGGAAGGAGAGATTTTTATCCTTAAAAACAGGAGGTTCGCCCACATGATCACCTGGGACAAACTTGGCCAGTACAAGCAGGCTAGAAGGTTATAGGAGCCTGGGAATGTTTAACATCAAGAAAGTAATTACAGCCCAGCAAGATCAGAAGGAATTACACAGGAAATGTGAACAGTAACCCTTTCATGCCAAAAAAAATCATGAAAAAGTGAGCTCTCTGCTGCCAGACTAAAAGGCTGTACAAACCAATTGCAAAATGCAGGAATGGAAAAAACACTATATTTTACTAGGCTATAAATTCCCAACCATGTGATAAGCTACACCTCCATGAAAAGAAAAAAAAACCCTGGTCTTTCTTCTTGCCATGTATATGCAGTATAATTAAAGCCCAGAAGAAACATGTAGAAGTTGCAAACATCACACAAGAACGGTCAGTTGTCTCTTCTGGACTTTAGTTTAGGCTGACCAAACAATGTTCCCCCTAGAAGCTGACCAAATATCTTCTTCTTATTTAGTCATGGAAAACCTCTGTCCAAATTATGTAGGGCATTATTCAAGCGAGAATGCTAACTGTCTCCGTTACCTATTTCATAAAAATGAATCTCCCAAATTCTGAAATAAACCCCATAACTCAGGAGAATGGGCTCAAGGTACTCCATGTATTTGCTGGTGAAACGATTGCCATTCTCCAGGTACATGGGGGAATTTGAGTGATCTGACTGTAGTTCAGTGTAGTTAGAAAGCCTTCACGTGTGATATTGGAAAGTGAACAGTGATCACATGCCTGTCCTTCACACAGAACAGGGATGCATTTTAGTGACACAAGAGATTTTTTCCTAAGTTCCTCACTAAGGAAAATAACATTCCTTTAAATCTACCAAGACCTAATGCTGCACATAACCCCAGTCAGATAAGAGATCAGCAATAAAGCAACCAAGCACTAGTGATTTTATTAATTTATTGATTAAAGTTACTATGAATATACCCTCATTAAACAAAAATAAGCTCCCCTAAAATAAGTCCTAGTGTATATCTGCTCTACTGAAAAATGAGATTAAAAAATACTTTTACAATTAAAAAAAAAAAATCAGTGAATTATCTTATGTAAGCAATAAATTAGCTGTTCTTAAAAGAACAAATCAGAACAGCATCACCACACACTGCAGTGCCAAAACCAGCATATCACTTTAGCTTCTTCTCTTCCAACCTCGTGACTCAGGTGGCCCACTATCTTCCTTTACTACCAAAGCCTTTCTTTCCTCATCTCCTCTGTTTGATTCTGTTTTGTTTCCTTTTCCTTGCCTTCACATCTAAGGTGGGTGGGATTTTGCCATCACTAAAGTCACATGCCCAACCAATTCCTGCACGGCTGAAGTCTACTCAGCTACCTGCTCAGTGGAATCTCTAAATAAATAAAGGGCAAAAAAAAGAAAATACAAAAGCAGCACATGAGAGTTTCAAACACAGGCATGCAAATAGGGCAGAGACAGTGCAGTAAAGAAGCAACAAGGACAAGAAGTAATTGCTGACATTACAGCCTGCACAAGTAACCGTAACTCCCGTTCTTCAGGAGATAAAACAGAAACATGAAATAATTATACTTTCTATTATTTTACTGAGATGGAGGCTGAAAAGAGACAAGCACTGTGACCTCACTCTGGAGACAAAGGGAAAGTTCCATTTTCTCCTGCGCTAAACTTAATCCCACTTCTAAGGGTTGGTGATTTGCAAATATAAACTGAACTAGCTTTCCCAGTCAATACACGTTCTTCAAAGATTAAAGTCGCTTCTCCTAAATTTGTCTGTCTCCACAGCAGATTAAAGATTCAGCAGTACAATATTCATACAAGATGTTAGCCAAAAAAACTGCAGCAGTGGATGAGCCACCAGTTTTTCAACAGCTACAAATGCAACACAAACCTATCCATAGCATATAACACTGTTTGTTCACAGGTCAGAAAAAAATATTTCAATATTGTTGCAAGACAGACTGTTTTCAAAGGTCTTTTACATGCAAAGCAAAAATACTCCCAGTGATACTGTATGTTTTTTTCAGTTCAATGTGCTTAAAACTACAGCCTATTTTCAGCCAGGTGAACTGACTGAAGTCTGTCAGAAGCCAGGAGCTACCTACAAGGGCTATTACTGTGCAAATGAGTTGGTGGCAACAGCCATGGGAAGGGTTCCCTGTACCTCCCAAGTGTAGGCAGCACGTCAGAAACTGAGCATTCCTTTCAACACATGAATTTGTAACTGACTCATCTGCTGCACCCTGAAGCAGCACTGCGGCTCACAGCAGTGGGCACTGCATAGGATTCCTCTGCAAATCAACATCTTCCACCTGGCCACATCTGCTCTTGGTGAAACTTCTGTAGAATTTGTATCTGAAAACTTGTAGGAGTTGAACTCAGTGATCCTTGTGGGTCCCTTCCAACTCAGGATATTCCACAATTCTAGTGTACCACTGCAAGTAATGCTCTTTAATTGGGAGGTTACTGGCATTCATCTTATTTCTAGAAAGAAATTTAATTAACTTTAAAAACCTTAAAGTAAGAAATGTCACACTTTGGGCCTGTGAAACCACTTTATAATGAAAAAGTGAATTCCAAAGATACTAATTTTGAAAATTACTATGCTTCTAAATACAGTTATTTGTAATATGACTAGATTCCAACAGAAATTTAAAATTTCCTCTTTTGGGGACATCTACAATCAGTCAACCTAACATGAATTAATATATCCATCCAGTGCCTTCCTCACTGCAAGTATACACGTTAAACATGTTCTCCTTCCTAATCCAGAGCAGCTTTCTAAAGATAATTGCCAAAGACTGAATTATAAGGTAACTACACCATTGACACACAAGTCTTGGAGAGAGAGAGGCCAGTAAAAAAACCCTGAAACTGTTCTCTGTAAGTATCCTCCATTAGGCAAGCATGGCTATTCTCTCTCAACCATTACTAACATTTATGAATTCTTTTGGGTTTATCTATTTATTTTGCAATTATTAATAAATATTTTGGAAATGGTCTTTCTACTGTGTCATGTTTGAAATGTTATGAAGAGGCAATTCAAATAAATCATTTCCATTACTGAACAGCAAACACTTTTAAAACATAATTCCACTTTGACAAAAAAAGGCTGACATGCTCAAGTTAATTACATCTCTCATCACTGAAATCCCTCAGGGTTAAATAAGACTCAGGATACTTAGCCTGTCCTATTCCCCTGATAGGACACTTGCAATAGTCTATAGGTACAGACCACTTTACAAATTATTTTTTTACTTTTTGTTTTCTAGGGGGAAGATGTTTTACAAATTCTTAGGTATTACCATCAATACATTATTCTTTTTCCTTGACTTGCATTTTTGATGATGGTCAAATTAAAACCCATTTTTCTACAACTTGTATAACCAAGGCTTTATAGTTTTTGATTTTTTTTGCTTTTCCAAAATGAACAGCTTCCTGGAACAGGAAGAGAATGATCCCGAACCAGTTCTATATTCAGGAGTTTCCATTAATTTTGTTAGCATTGTTCTTAATCTAAGGAATTTTTATGTTTCTCAAAAGCTGATCAGCTAAATCCTTCAAAGGTATCTGCATTTCTCTAAGTGTAGAATAATTTTAAAATTGAAAAAGAAAAGTAAGAGTTTGGTCCGCTTTTATCTTGAACATGAACAAAGCTTTCCTCCAAAATTGAACAGAAATTTCACTTTCCAATGAACATCAATACTTTATACCAAATATTTGAAGATTTTTAGAGGCAAAAAAAAACCTTCAAAAAGGTCTCAAAACTTTTACAGTAAATTAGATCAATTATACCTTAATAACACCCTAGACCAGCTCTCCTCACAATAACCAGCTATCTTCAAAGCATGTTAGTACATAAAGGTAGGTTTGACGCTTGCATGAGATCATTAAAAAATAAATAAACCAGGTACAACCTTGATCTAGCCTAAACAGACTCTACAGTTTCATGCTTCTTTTGAAGCAAAATCTTATCACGTAAAAGAAAGCTTACAAACAATTATTTAAATGAGCTAGAACACAATCTTTAAATACAGAATCCACAACATAACCATTTTTCTAACTTATGTGGTCACGAAGTCTTTCTGACACAACATAGAAATTTGACAGCCAGGTGAAAAATACCTGTAAGAAATTAAGTTCAGGGCAAACATAAATCATGCTAATCAAATGCACCAAAACTGTTAGCTTCACCAGCTCACCTTAGGCAGAACACGCTCCAAACTGGTCAGAGGTGAAAAATCCTGCACTAGACTAGACTAACTCAGTATCTGCATAACCATCCCAGCAGCTGTTGATCAAATCTGGCTTCCTTATCATTTAAGAAATCCAAAAGGTTTCACTCAATCCTCTTCGAGCAGTTCTGACCACAATTATCTCCAGGCCTGTCACTTTCAAGTCACTGAAATTAGCTGTCTAACCAAGAAACTCAACATGCTACAGCAACAGGCAAGTTAGTCCTGTGTTCTTTTTGCAGTGTACTGACATTGTTCATCAGCAAAAGACATGGGAAGATTTGTTCTCAAATCTGAGCAGCAGCACATTCCACTCAGGACTTTGTAGAGGAGAACAGAGCATGTACATTATATACCTTACATATATGATGCTTCTGTCAAGTGACACCACTATACTATTGCTTTTTGTAAAAAGAGCCAGACTCCATATTCTTACTAAATGCACAATAACATACAATCCTTTTATTTCAAATCCTATCTCCTCAGCAAATGATAAGAGCTACCACCAGAGCTAGACAAGAGTCCAGATTCACCACTAGAATAGAAGACACAAAATAGGAGTCAACATGGTTTACTAAAACACTGATACAAGATCAATGAGTACCATCTCAAGGAAAAGTGGATTTATTACTGTCCTCCCCTCCAGATCACTGTGTAAATAAAACACTTTCACCACAGAAAAAAAAATCGTGCAGAAATTATCAAGTACATCATTCTACACATACAACAGCAGAGAATTGGCACAACTTTCAAATACAGCAACCTGCAATCAAAATTATGTAAATGTAAATACGATGTAAATTACATCGTATTTATGTTTCTATAAGCTATACTGTGGCAATATATACTCTGGTAGTGCAAGTAGATGATGAATGAAAAACAAAGACATGAGAAAGAAAAACAAACAAGCAATCAGGCTGCTAACTAACAAACTACACCGGGTGTTTTCAGAAATGGCCCTTAATAAGTTAAGATTTAAAGAAAAAAAGAAGCTACCACTGATTTTCGAAGCATTCTGTTCATTTACAAAAGTGAAAAGAAATAATCCAAAGCAAGAAACTTCTCCAGGACTCCACACACAGGACTACCTGATTATGTAAAGACTCACAACATGTAGTGGTGGCTTTTAAATGCATATTTTTCAAATAGTGACAATCCCGAATAGCAAAGCTTACTTTTCAGATGTTTCAACCCTAAATAATGTTTAAAAGTTGACCATTATTTTCAACTTATCATCCCTGGCAGAGAACCTCTCTGTTACTGAAGTTTTTCTGCCTTGACAGGAGAATTCCATTTCTAGGATTCACACAGAGAAAATGTTTCAGTATAAATCGTGCCTATTCTAAGCCAGGAAAATGTCCCATGGATTGCTAAGTTACCATCTTTCAGGCAAGTTCTCCGTAATTAAGGTATCAATTATAATTTCACAGGCATGTTTTATTTTATAAATAAACTCTGTTTCCACAATTTGAGCTGTGGGAAAGAATGTCTGCGTCAATGCATCAACCCTTGCAGCACGGCAAGTTTTGAACTGAATGCCAGCTCTAAATGCTATAATACGGATTCTAGCACGGAAAAAATAGGAGGAAGACTTCCCTCTCACCCGAGTTCCCACAAGCCTGCTGAATTTTTTTATTCCTGTCACGGCACCTCCCTGACATCTGCTCTTTGCTGTTCTAGAGCCAAATACAACAAATTTAACTCAATCTGCTGCTAAACACAACAAAAGTAAAAACTGCAGCCTGCACTAAGAGAGAAAAGGACATTTAAGTGGGAATGAGTAAAAGCCGATTCTGTAGTCTTTTCCTGTTGAACACTGCTTCTGATGGTTTTATCACAGAGTTTTATATTTGAGTTTGATAGAGACTGAAACCAAACAGTTCCTAGGACTTGAACCATGCCAAGAGAAAAGGCTGGCAGAGCGACAAGCATGCTCATTTAATTAAGATACCCCCACTGCTATTTTTATGACTTTTTACATACTTGCTGGGAGTTGGCAGGGTGAGACAGAAGGCCAGCGTTAGCTCATTTCATCCTCCCAAAATATTCCATCACTCTAGGTACGGAACAAACTTGTGTACTGAATTAAATTACTGTAGGAACACCAACTTAATCCACAAGCCCAGGGAATAGAAAAATCAAAGCTGAACAGAACAGCGTCTCATGAGTAGCAAGTCACAAAAACAACTGGCCTACCTAAATTCTTTCCAATTTCATGAGGACCCTGACATTAATCCCCAAAACAACTTCTCCAACATCCACATCTACAAGAGAAACAAAGTAAATCAGTGCACCCTACCAAGGGAACTAGACATATTACCTATTGAGTACCTCATCTAGATATAACCCAATACAGAGAAAGAGAGCAAACAAATTAGTGAGATGCTGTAACTCTTTCTCCCATGAACAAACTAGGGATAGACTTAATTCCTTTACTCACACCATCAACACATGGTTTGTAGACAAGCTTTATTAAAAATCATGATGGAAAAAATAATTTTGCAAGTGACAAAAAGATGAGGTATTATATTCAGGGGAAAAGGTAACCTGAGCCTGTGTAAATATCCCTGCATTCTAACTTATCCAATTTCTATTAGGATTTTTCTAAATTAAAATTATCCCTAGACTGCAGAGCTCAGTCTTACCAGTTTATTAAGAAATATATCCTTTCTCAAGTTTCCTTTCTCACTTTGCCACCCTAATTTCACAGAATGTCCCCTTACTCTTATAGCATGAGCCAACAAAAAAGCTTTTGAGTTACTTCTCTCAAACAATTCCTCATTCTGTGTACTTGTGTTACACTTTTCCATATGCACTGCCTTTCAAAGGCTAAACAATCTCTCTTTTTACCAATTTCTCTTTATAAAAGCAAACTGCCATCCCCACAGATTCCTCTTTTAAACTCTTCCCTTCTTCTTTACATCCTTTTTAGAGGTATCCAGCACCACTGTGATGGCATGCTGTATGATGTATGAATCAGTAAGATACTGATTTTTACCATAGTATTTTATACTCCATCACACTTCATTTACTTTGATTGCAAGTATGAACACAGGTATCAGAAGCTGAAAGAAGAAACAAGATTTTTAACACGTAGTCCCCTACTTTGAGTATGTGGCATTACTAACATGTCAAGACAACATTTGGGGCCAGGTAGTCTTTGCTTTTTTGTCCTTCAACGTAATTTCTTCTTTGTATCTCATCCATTACAGTCTGCAAATCTTTGTCATTTGCCAGTCAGGGTACATTCCCAAAAAGAAAATCACTGGCTTACAGGAGAACACAAACACTAACAAAGGTAACTGCCCAGGACTTTTTGCTTTTAGGTCTTCAATGAGTCACCAGGCATGCTTTGGCACAAAAACAAGTCAGTAAAAAATACAGCAGACCTGCCCTTTGAAAAATTAAGACTGTAATAAAAAAGATAACTCATACTATATGATGACAAGAATATTCTGCATCCTACGTATTCTACCGTAACTATGGAAAATATATAACATCTCTGAATTAACTTACTAAATACCACAAAATACAATACTTTATTGGCCCTTACAAGGTACAACCCAGCCAAAACTAGAAAAAAGTTTCCAAAAACACAGTGCATTAATTTATAATTTGAAGATTTGAAATCAAAACAGCCTATCGCTCTTTTTATCTGGAAGCTAAAAAAAAACCCAAGTGAATCAGTAAGAGGTTTTTTCTTCTCAATGATGAACAATATTGTAAAGTTTGCTTAATATTGCTGTTTAGGAATAAACATAATAGAGTGATTGACCTGACTCTCTCTTCTTAAACACTCTGCTAAAAGAACAAACAATTTGTGAAAATAACAAAAAGCAGCTGAAGGCATTTGGGTGGTCTCTGTTCACGTCCTGTAATATAGAACAGTTCCTTTTTTCTAAACCCAATGCTGATTTGTTTTCCTGCTTCAATAAAGCCTCAAAATCTGCTGATGACAAAAGCAACACAACCCGCTGCACATCCATATTCTTTTACTGGCAGGCTGGTAACTCCTAAGTGCTTGATTCATCACACACAGAGGACTACACTTACATACACAACCTATGCAGGTTTCTATAGACTGATCCTTTCCAAGGCATCCTGATTCATGTCTTGGTGTATGTAGCACTCTCTGAAACGACAGCCTGATATAAATCTGAGATTACACACCCTCGCAGTCAGCAGACTGTAGTCTCCCTTAGGGAAGCCAACCAGTCCTGGCCAAAAAGATCCACCAAAATTAAGTTGTATGTCATCCAGCAGAAGACTGAAGTGTTTTCCAAACTATAAAAATCAGGAACATTTTTAAAATCCCTATTTTCTACAGTTCATCCCAAATAACCACAAACACATATATAAGAAAAGTGAAGTGGCAAAGAAGCACAGGTATAACAGCAATGACGTCAGTCTAAGCTGTAATTTGTCACCATACACCATTTTCATTGTGTTGGCCCAAGAGAAAGATCCTTTGGAGATACAGTCCCTTGCAATTGTCCTTAACAGCTGAATAATGCACCAAATATTAAGACAATGCACCTTTGAGGGGTTTTTTGGTTTGGTTCCTGCTTCGGGGTCATGTAAAACCATTAAATAATTCCTACAGACATTTTGGCATTCAGCTACTAGTAACAGAGGGCTTCTGAAAAAGACTGAGTATGAAAACATCGCTCTGACTGCTCTGCCACCTACACTTGAACAACAAAACTTTTCCCTGGAACTGTAACTTACAACCAACCTAATATCCCAAACCAATTTCAGTGATAGATAAGTTTGACAGATAGTAAGTCTGCCAGAAGTAGTTTCTTTCCCCCCAACTCCTTTACCTATCAAACAAATTTTGCAAGCTGCTTTTCCATCTCTTTAACACTTGCTGCTCCTGGCAAATACCCAAGTGAGCCACAAGAATACTCCTGTCTCCCCAGTGACTTGCTGCAACAGAGGCTCTTCAGCAGGGCTGAGACAGTCCAGCTTTGAAGTTCACCACATGACCTCTTTTTGGCATTTAACCATGACACTTTTTCTAAACCAATGATCCTGGGTTCAGACTTTCTGAAAAACAACAAACTGCTAAGCCACAGAATGAAACCACACGATGCATACACAGAAATTCAAATCCTACAGCAGCCTCTAAAGGTAAAAGTCACACCTAAAAAAAAAAAAAGCATGTTTGATTCAATACTCCATAATTTTACTCTTTTTACGATTCCATGAAAAAAAAAATCTCATCATTCTGCAAAAAATAAAAGTTTAACCACAAATGAAGTGACCACAATGCATTACAATTCTGAAAGATGTACTGAGCTACTGATCACATTATTTCCCTTCCATTTGTGCTATAATTCAAGGTGTACTGGCAGCTCAGTACTAAATCTCTTCTGGTATGAGGACATCAGCCAGTCTCCCTTCAAGCAAGGCTTTCAGTACTGTATGGCCTTCAAAAAGATGCCAGAAAAGAACCAAAGAGAAAAAGAACAGTTCACAGTTTAGGTAAGGAAAACATTCTTTCCTAAAATGATAAAAGACTGAAGTGACAAAGCAAAGATAGTCTCTCCTGAATTGATTTTGCATCCTTGTTCAATACATAGTACAGTTCTACCACAGTCAGGTTTATGGTGTTTTGATTACGTTCTTGATATTAACTCAAAGATTATGATCACTGCTACACAAGCCATGATAACATTTCCTACAACATTCAATACACTATAAATACCCATGAAATCAATCCTTTAAAAAAGTTATGCTTGAATACTACTAAGTTTAATCAGCCAATTAGAGACAAAACAATACCAGCAAATACTATAATGTAGTAAGTTAAAGACACATTTAATTAGCAAATATCACACTTTGTGGTATTTGAATAGGCTGGTTTCTACCCACTTGTTCTGCGGTTTCATGAGGTGGTAAGACCAACAGTGATAGAGCAAATACAATACAAAGACAACAGCATTCTCCAAATGCCATTTTAAGCCAGCAGTAAGAATCTTTGTTAGACCAGCACACGAAAGAATGAAATTTAAAAAAAAACCCACAACTTTTTATTTTTGAAATTAAAAAATAAATAAATAAAGATTTGTCATATAATTTAATGGTGGTTACATTGTGAAGAAGTCTGTAATTCATTTAACTTTGACAATAACATGCAAATAATGCCCCATGAGAAAGGGCTCAATTTTTACTCAAGCAGCACTGTTTCTCTTATTTGCCAATGTTAGTCTTGGAAAATATATGACCATGTTTTAAATTTCTTTTTAAAAAATCTTTTTAAGTAACAGCATGTTCTGGATCTCTGTAAGTAAATTAGAATGCCAACATGAAGTATTAAGTCTTAGCAAATAAGGCCAATGTCTTGTCTTGACTGCAAATAAGGATGAGCATCAAAATATACTTTCCTGCTGCTGAACCACTAGTATCTTTTATGGAAATTTTGAAAACAATTCGTTTCGCTGGAGTAGAAGCCCAAAGGAGTACACCAAAACTGACCTTAAAGAATTTAAAATGAGCAAATAAAAGCAACTCAAACACAGAGGCAAAAACTGTCTTTGTGTTCAGATGGGCACAGAATCAAAATCTGAAATACTCTGCAAAGATATTAACTGTAATCTTTTAACATACCCACCTTATACATCCTGCTGCTGCTATGGGCAATGAAACATTTCATCCATCTTAACTCCTATTTCAAGGAAAAAAACAAACAAAAACAACAGGAAGTTCCAATATCTCAGAAAATATAGTTAGCAAAGGACAGAAAATCATTTTAATAGAAGAAATAAACATTTTTGGAAGCAGTGAATAAACAAGAATTCTACTAAAAGATGTTTACCCATAATACAACAGCATCTCCTCTGAGGTGTACCATATATTAACAGGACTTTAGACTAGAGATTACAATAATAAATATCTGAATAAATATTGCTAAAATAACTGATAAAAGTTCTTATATTTCTGATTTCACCGTGCACTTTTAAAATTCCGAACTTTCTTTAATTGCAACTGCAGTAATATTTCCAGTCAGCTTCCAATCCAAGTTCTACATTCAACATTTGGCTATTTCACTTTGACCTGACACCATCTACCTCCTTAGGTGCAAATAAATACATAAACCCATCACAAGTTTCATACAAACATTTAAAACATTAAATCACTTCTATAAATGTTTTACCTGTGCACATAAAAATGCTTGAAACAGTCCGAGTCACTGATGAAGAACACTCCTCTCATCTAGCACAACATAATCCTTGAACCTGTACATCAAAAACATATGAGTGACAATCACTACAAATTTCTATGGCTTCACATGAGAAAGTCAGAAATATCTCATCTATGCTCTCCCCATCATTGCTAGCTCTGATAGTCTCACTCACAAATGAGATGCAGGAAACATAAGAAACTAGTATTTTCTTCATTAAATGCTTAAAAAAACACTTCAGTTACAACTTTAGCTTCCGCACAATCTATTTCTTGAATAGCCTGCCCAAACCTAAAAACATTTGCATAGTGCTGGTTTTCTTCTGATCCTCCAGTCATCACTACCCAAGAATATCTTTATAATTAAATACTAGGAACATTAGATCATTACAAAAAATTTTTAAACATATGACTTGTCATACGCTTTCTTTCTTCCTTTTCCTTTCTGTCTTTTGACAAACTCTAAGTTGGAAAAAAACCAATTCTTCTAGCTACTGAAGCAGAAAAAAATATGCACTCATCCCTGATGTATTTTGCTTTACAGAAAAATAACTGTGAAAAAGATTAACTTAAACTATTGCTAAAAATAACTACCTACAATCAGGTTATTGAAAAAACAAGCAAAAGAACAACAGCTCAGTATTTTGATTGCTGAATAGTTCTGTGGGGAAAAAAAATTGCACGTAAACTACTGTGATCCGAGGGAGCTGTGCATTTACCCTGTTAATCCTCCTCTTTCCTTTTTATTTAGGAATAACATGAAAGACCACTTTTAATGGCATATTACAGGTTCAAATACATCAGTACAAGAAAACTCAAGACTATAATTAGCTTAACTATACAGCATTTAAGGGCTAGGCTGTTGACTGAGACTTTATTACATATTAAAAAGCTTTAACAAAAGTTAACTTGGAGGAGAAAGGAACTGAGCACAAGACATATCACATCAATCTAAATTTAGGTATAGAACTAGGTAAATCTTTCAGTAGAGCATGACTTTTGAGCAAAATAAATTGAAACAAGCCAATCTTTGCTATTGTTTCAAATCTACCACGCTGCAGACATTTGCACAGTCTTTTGAAAACTCTCCTATGCAGCTTTAGAATGCTTCCTTCCTTATATTATCTATGCCAGACACATCTGATCACTTGGAATCTGGGATATGTTTCTGATGTCATTATTAAAAGTTCTAACGGATTCATAAGCCGACAGGTTAGTTATACACAAACACTACACCCATTTACTGCATCCATAGGGCAAAACTCCTTTGGCTGTCAGTTCCTTCCAAACCGTAAGAAGCCCGAGAGGACTGCGCATCGTATTTGTACTTTTATGGAAGCAGCAGCAAGGTTATGAAACACCGCTCGGGTCTCGGAGTCAAGAGCTCGGCGCACAGCTCTGACTCACTCTGGCAGGGACCGCACAGGAGCCAAACGCTGCCACGGCCCAGCGCCACAGAACCTGTAGGCACCCACTGCCAACCCTCACAGCGGTCACGCTCTATGGCCACCACTGAAAAAAAGCGTGAGCTGTACAAGCAATCGTCGTGACTTGTAGGAACCGATCATACGCGGCCTTTCTGCGGGTCTTTATTATAACATCAGAACCGGCAACAGCAGTCACACCCTCTCGCAGTTTCCGCATTCGCGGGGTGACACCCCCGGGCCGGGGCTCGGGTGGCCGTGCTGGCTCTGAGCTCCCACGGCGCCCCTGACCGAGCGCCGCAGGCCCCACACACACCCAGGCGGCCCGGGGGACGCTGCCGAGCCCTCCGCGGCGTCCAGCGCCTCGGCCGAGCCGCGGGTCCAGCTGTGCCGTGACGGGGCGAGCGAAGGGCCCCGCAGGCGCGGAGCTCCGGCCGCAGCGCCCGGCGAGGAACCCCTCGGGCTCACCGAGTGAGGGCCGCAGGAGGCGCCCGCCCCGCCGTGAGCCGCCACACCTCCGCCTCCTGCTTCCCGGCCCCGTACCGCCAGTCGGCTCCGCAGGCGGGGAGAGAGCGGGGCAGCCGCGCCCCGGCGCCGCCCGCCCCCCGCCCGGGCCGCGGCCCCACCGCCGCGGGGGGAAGGAACTTACGAACGCCAGCCGTGCCCGGGTCCCGCCTCCGCGGCGCGGGGCGGCGGCGTCACCCCCACGGGAAGGCACAGGGGCGGGGCCGCCGGCGGGCGGAGTTGTCGGAGGGAAAGGGGTGGTGGGGCTGGGGCTTGTTCTGCGCCCAGGCTTCGGCGGCGCTGATCCGGGGATATAGGGCCCCGGCCTCGGAGTGCCCTGTCCCCGGATATGTGCTGAGTGAGGCCGTCCCTCACCGTCCCAACCAGCCTCTGGCGGGAGCGGGGGAGGGTGCGGGGAAGCTGCGCTCCCAGCCGGTCCCCGCAACTGATGGTTGTCAGGCAGTGGGATGGGGGTTTCGAGGGGCAGGTCAGAAGAAGGAATCTCTGAAAGTAGAGGAATTGTGCTGGAAAATAAGCGTAAGGGATTTGGAAGCACTGGGTCAGAGGGAGTGCAGATGGCTGAACATGAGCCAACTTGAAGGCCAGTGGCATCCAGGCCTGCATCAGCAATAGTGTGGCCAGCAGGATGAGGACAGTGATTGTGCTTCTGTACTTGGCAGTGGTGAGGCCATGTCTCAAGTACTGGGCTTGGGTTTGGAGCCCTCATTTTAAAATGGACATTGAGGTGCTGGAGCTTGTCCAGGGAAAGGCGGTGAAGCTGGTGAGGCATCTGAAGGACAAGTCTGATGAGAAGCAGCTGAGGGAGCTGGGGGTGTTTAATCTGAAGAAAAGGAGAAACAGGAAGGGCCTTATTGCTCTTTAGAGCTACCTAAAAGGAGGTTGGAGTGAAGTGGGGGCCAGTCTCACAAGTAACAAGTGATGGGACTAAAGGAAATGGCCTCAAAGTTGTGACAGGAAAGGTTTTGTTTGGATATGAAGCAAATAATCTTGAGTCAGCCTCACACAGCACGTACAGGTAATCAGGCCCAGCTAGCATGGTTTTATTAAAGGCAGGTAGGTCCTGACTGACTGACCTGTTCCTCTGACAGAGTGACCCACTTAGTGGATGAGGGAAAGGCTGTGGATGTGTCTACCTGGACATCAGTAAGGTCTTTGACACTGTTTTCCCCCAGCGTTCTGGAGAAACTACTGCTCATGGCTTGGACAGGTGTGCTCTTCATTGTGTAAAAAAAACTGTCCGGATGGCCAGGCCTAGAGAGAGTTGGTGAATGGAGCTACATCCAGCTGGTTACCAGTGGTATTCCTCAGGGCTCAGTGTTGGGGTCAGGCACATTTAATACCTTTATTCATGATCTGACTGAGGAGACCAAGAACACACTCAGTTTGCGTACACAAGTTGAGCGGAAGTGTTGATCTACTGGAAAGTAGGAAAGCTCTGCAGAGGGATCTGTGCACACTGGATCAATGGGTTGAGGCCAGTGGTACAAGGTTCAAGAAGGCCAAATGCCAGACCCTGCACTTGGGTCTCAACAACTCCTGCAGTGCTAGAGGCTGGGTAAATAGCAGCTGGAAAACTGCCTGGTGGAAAAGGACGTGATGGTATTGGTGGACCAGCAGCTGAACATAAGCCAGTGAGTGCCCAGATGGGTGTCAATCTCTTTTGCCAGGTAACAAGAACTAGGATGAGAGGAAGTGGTCCCAAATTGCACCAGGGGAGGGTTAAATTGGATATTGGGAAGAATTTCTTCTCCAGTAGGGTTGTTAAACACTGGAACAGGCTGCCGGGGGCAATGATGGAGTCACCATCCCTGGAGCTATTTAAAAGATGTTTAAAAAGGTGTATGAAAGACATTGGGCTTAGGGACATGGTATAGTGGTGGACTTCATAGGGCTGTGTTAAAAGTTGGACTCGATGATCTTAAAGTCTTTTCCAATCTAAATGGTTCTATATTTCTGTGGTTCTCTGAAAGGAAAAATGAAAATGTGACAGAGATAGGATAATATGGGATTTAAGAGAAGGCTGAAAGAAGAATTTATTTGGGTGGGAGAGAGGTGGGAAGGTGCAGAAGAAAGAAGGGAAGTGTAGAATATGTAGATGTGAAAAGAAAAGGGAAACAACATTCAGAATTTAAAAAAAAAACCAACCTCTACCTTCTTCTAACCATCTCTTCTACCACGGAGGTGTTATTTGTGGGGAAGAAAATCGATGATCTTAAAGTCACTTCTTCTGTCTGCACCACTTCTAAGTTTATTAGACATTGAAGCCTCGTCCTTTTCCAGTTTCATCCTGTGTTGCAGGACTCTCTCCATCTTCACGAGCTCATCTTGCGTGTGCTCTGCCAAGACACCCCCATCTCCCATGAGGCTGCACTCAGCACAGCTTTCTGCCATAGCCCTTTACTGGAAGAAGGGGTGACAGGGATCCCCTTGCCACAGCTGGAACAAAGAATCTGTGGAAAAGCATTGACACACCTTCTGGGAAATGGTGTTAAGCTAAGAATTTGTGATGGTTTTTGCTATCATGTCCTTAGCATCATGATGCTGCTGTGATAGTAAGTCCAAAAGCACCAAAAGTGGCAGAAGAAATCAGTGTGGGAGAAGACAGAAGGAATATGGAATGTCTTCCAAATATTCAAATTTCTTTACATGTACCTAAGGCTGAAATTTGAACTGTGTACGTATAGACAGTATGCTAACAATTAGAAATATATTTAAAATGTTTGTGCAGTTTCCTGAAGACCTGTTTCTGCAGCTCACTACAAAGCGACAGCTAAGGAAGCAGATATCCTGGGTACCTGACCCTTTTTTCTAGTGTAGCCAAACAATAAAAAGTTAAAAGTTTAGGCTCTTTTTGAACACATATTTCCTGAAATGAAATGTGAATTAGAATTAGTGATTCTGAATATAAGGACAGTTTTGTGAATACAGTAACTGCATCTTGGCAAATGAAATTTGTGGTGATAAAAGAGGCGGACTGGCTCAAAGTCATTTCAGAACATTTATGATATGATACTTTCCTTCAGTCAAGTGTTCCACTTGGAAGTTCTGTATCTGAAATAACTGTTCTGATGCTTCAGAACACTTCCTTTAAAAGTCATTGACAATTTCAACAGGAGCTGAAGTTTAAAAATAAACATACTTATTCTTCACCTTTATGTACCTACTAAAGCTGAAGTGGTTTGCAGTTACAGAGCTTATCAAATACAGTGAAGGTGAGTCTTCCAAATGGTGTTAAATAATTATAATTCCTTTTGGATTTATACAAGTCCTAACTGTTGCTTAAGTATTGTTATATCCATTGCATGTACTACCTTTCTGAACTGTAGATGTGACATAATGAGCATACAATGGCTCTTGATATATTATGTGCCACTTGGAGAGACACAAAATATTCTTTCCAATGTGCACGTGTTTGTGCCTTTACCAACTATTAGTTTTCATTTAAAAATAAAATGCTGCAGTGGATTTATCTGTTGCTGGTGAAAAAGACAAGAGATCTGATGACAATATAAACTTAATAGTATAGACTATTCTCAGTATTCACAGAAAAGATCAGTCATTTCTAATAGTGTATTAATTTTCCTCAAGCCTTACTTCATAATATACTCTAGAAACTTTGTACCAGTGATAATTAATGTCAGTCTGGAATATGAAGTTTTAAAACAACACTGGGAAAAATAATTCATTGTTACTAGTTGAAGAAAATATTTTTTGTGGTGTAGTACGTCAACATCTGAGCTTATAATATTCAGTAGTACTGTTTCCTGAATATTTTTCAGTAAAGTGTGTCAGTGATCTCAATCTTATTTTACAAGCTTTTGTGAAGGAGTTTTTCTTAAAAGCAAAGTAATAGAATGAGTTCCTGCTTAGAATTGAAAGTAAGCAGACCTTAGTCACCAATAAACAATACCATAGGAAAAACTGAAAGCTGTGATATCTGAAGATAATACTTTCTCTTTTTACAACCTACAGTGGACAAAGAGCTACTGTTTTAAATATTACATTGGTAATGATTTAGAAGAGTAGTAGCGTGTTATAAAATAGAATAAACTGAGGAGTATACCTACATGATTAAGAATTTTATGATGTACAGTATTAATGTGCATTACTTAGAATTCAGGGTAATAAAAAATCCGTAGTTGCAGCACTCACATTAATTTTTTTGTATTTAGCAATGTGGTATATTTTCAGAATTAAATCAATAGAGGTGTTTGCACAGCAGTGCTTTTGCTGTGTATCAGTGCAAGTGGAAATGCCAAAACCTGATCATAAAGAGGTGAACCGCTGTGTTCTGTGGTGCTGTGAACTGGAGCCTTTTTGGGGACAGCAGCAGCAACAGACAACTGTAATACTTCCCACCCTCCCATAATCCGTGAAGTTTTAGAACATTAATTGTTACCCTACTGTTCTCTCTTGCACTTCAGTCTGCTTGTAGGAATTTTACATCATCCTATAAAGAAAATCTTCCCACGTGCAGTAAGGTATTACTGCATAGTACTACTTTGCTTTAGACCTGGCAGAGAATCATTTAGGTTAGTGTTGGTTTAAGGTAGTTAAGTTTCTAGTACTCCAGAACACTGCTATTTCAAGATGATGAAGGTACTTAAATCCACTGCACTAGAGCACAGACCAGAGAAGCTGGGAAACTTGGACAATACCAAACACAAGCTTTGAAAAACCTCTTAGTACCAGACTTCTCCTGCTTCCTACAGATTAGGCCTCCTGCTGACTATTTGTACTTTTTAAATGTATAAGAGATTTAAGCTTTAATGTCTGCACCTCAGTTCACCTACCTTTGAAACAGCAGTGGTAATTCGGACTTAAATATTGTGATGATATATTAATAAATATGAGCAAAACTCTTTGAAGTTGAAAAACATAATGAGATTTAAGTACATTCCTTTTTGTCGTGATTAACCTGTCACACATTTAAGTGCTGAAACACTGCTTTTGGGGAAAAAAAAGGAGATATGCCAACTAAGATAATAAAGAAGCCAAGATCCAGATGAAATAACCAGTACAAGCATCTAAAATAAATAAAGCGGAAAAATCCAAGGGACAGAGCAGATCAAAATCTACAGCTCAGAAAAATTAGACGAAAAAATCGGAAACAAAAGCTGCTGGAAATTGGAAGGGCGGTTAATATGCCACTATGAAACACCTTTGCATAAGATTCAAAGTGAATGCGTATTAAGACAATGTGTCAGAGAAGTGTGGGCAGCAGTTTAACTCCCACAGTCTCAAACAGATCAATGTTGCCCTATAAGTTCTTGTTTCTTCCCTTCTGACTCTAAGAGGAGCCTACAGCACTACCTCAGATAGATGAGCTCAAGTACCTCTGGTGTTAGGGGATGGCTGAATGGGGATCTTCAGATAATGGTCTTGATCTTATCTTGAAACAGACTGGACAAGAAGACTGAGACTGGACAGAGTCCCATAAGTGAAGTAAAAAGACTTCAGGCTGCAGAAGTGGGACAAGATAGACTTGCAGGAGAAGATACAAGGAGGAAGAACAAGCTCATGGACAGCAAGCAGAATTATATTGCACAAATGAACACACCCTATTCCAAATCCTGGAATGGATTAGAGATGCCTAATTTTAATATTTCCCCTTACAATAATATATATCTGCAGATTAAAGGCCAAAAGCATATATCTTCATTTGCACAGCAGGTGAGAATCCATCTCTGCTGGTGGTCAGCACAATAGTCAAAACAACAGCACTCTGTATGGTTGATCACCCACCTGGCCACAAAGAGAAAGTAAATACACTGTAGTAGCTCATTTAGTCTACCTCTTGTTCTGTTTTTTTTAAAAAAAGTTGGACACACATAACTAAGAACAGTATTATCAAGAGCATGAAAGCCAAAATCAGGCTGGTTGGCATTTCCTAAATTCTCAGGATGTGATTTCTCAACCTCCTAAAATTCTTTCAACATAGCTTCTGTGTTGTGAAGGCCAAAATTTATGTCCTTTATTATTGCTTTATGGAAGAGAGTAGGAATATATTTTAAGTATTTATTATCCTTCTTTTGAGGTGACACTTTCAAAAGCTTCTAAGAAATCGTAAAGTAAGAAAAATCTCTCTTTGAACTGATTTTGTACCAGCTTAGGTTGACTGATTTTTCAGAGACAGCAATAGATTTCAGCAACATGAAAGGCTTGACTGGTGATGCCAAATAAAAATTATTTTTAAAAACCCACTAGCTGCTTGTTCTAAAGTTTTCATTTTGTGCCCAACAAGTTGATCTCTGTCCTTCAAGGTAGTAAAATACTGTGACAAGCCAAGAACACATAGTTCTTGTCTCTCTTTTTTTTGTTTTTCTTAATGAGAAGCCAAGGAAACACACATGACTGAGAGGAAACCTGCAGGCTTGTAAGCAGGAAGGAGCAAACTCCCTTCTTTCAGTATCATGAAATGTTTTCTACTACTACTGTGGACTAAAAAGCCTCTACAAAGTCTCTACAAAGAACTATAACATTGTGAAGGCTTAAAAAAAAGGCAGAACTTTTGAAAATTAAAAAATAAGAGAAATATATACAAAAATAAAGTATTTTTAAATGGGATGATAGAAAAAAATTAAATTATACTTAAAAATGTGGGGAAAATAAACTTTTGCAAACCAAATAAAGAAGGTAAATGGAAACTGAAAATAAGCACAAGATTAAATGGGAATAACAGATATTAGTGATTCAGAAGTAGTGAAGATACTGTTCCATATTCATTTAGAAAGGAATTTCCATAAAGGTTGGACAACTTAGAAGTAACAAAAGGTTTACAGAAGTAGCTGTTCCTAAAAAGCAGTCAAGGAAACATTTGAAAAATGTGCAGAGTTATAAGTCCATCAGCCAGCCCAGCTGCTATGCATCCTAGGGGATAAAAGGTATTTGCTGTGAAACTTCCTATAGTGCTGTCAATGAACCTTGAAAAGAGGGACAAATACTGGAAGACTGAAAAAAAATCAACTATGACCTCTTTTTTCAATGAAAGTATAGAATGCCCTTTGTAACTGCAAATCGTACTTGACCACTATATCTTATTCTAGCTATGCTGTATAGCAAGAGTATGCTGTGTTCGAGAGACAAGGATTAAATTGCTTTTGCTTAGAATTTTGAGTTAGTTCATGAAGGTATTATGCTGACAATGAAGAGATGCTTTGCAAAAATAAACTTTTGAATGAAGACTGCAGCTCACAGAGAGACCATTCAAGGCAGTGAGCAGAGCAGGAACTCTGCACAGACAGCCGTGCTTTTAACACCTGATGATCTGTGGCATGGATACACTGTTGGCTTTCTAGATGCTTTATCACATGTTCTCATAAAAATCTTTATTTGTGTGTGTGTTTTACAGTATGTCTCTTATGTAATACAAGGAAGTGCCCCTCTGTTTCAGTTTGGTAATGCAGAAGACTTGCACTGAGACTTTGCTTCTTGCAGGTGATAATGCTAGCTTACAGTTTGCACGGGACCTTCTGGGAGTGCAAAGGTGGCACACATGCAGTTGTGTCTAGAAGAGCTGCAGCATTGAGGGTGAGCAAATTGCTCTTAAATCACAGGATAGACCATGGTTTTAATGAAAATTGCAATCTGGATTTGTTTTAAACCATCCTATAGGTATCTGCATAGTGTATGGGAATGGGATGCATGGGAGATTGGACTACAAAGAATTTTTGTCATTTTAATCTCAAGAAATTTAAAATAGTGCTTTAGTACTTTTTGAGGCAGTTCTTGGTATTTTCTTTCTTTCATTTCAAAGAATTAATTAGAATACTTTATCTGTATGCCATTCAGTGAGCAAGAAAACTATATTCTCCTTTTCCAGTTAGGCACTGAGGCAAGGAAGCCTTAATGTTTTTTGCAGGGTTTCTTAGAGAATTCCAGCCAGTCTGTTCTGCCCAGACTGACAGTTAAGAGGGAGGCTCCTGTTAGAGGCAAACCATATAGGAAAAAGATCCTGGTGTGAAAAAGCTGAGTGTCACTGAGCTACTGGCAGTCTTCTCTGGAAAATTCTTTTTCCTTGTCTGCTCTTTATAATATATATTTAAAGTTGTGTTTGTTGTTGTTTTCTTTTACCGTTACTGGCAGTCTATAATTTGTACATCCCTTGTCTTCAGTGTACTTCACTACACAAGAGAGTTATAAATACATCTAAATTTATTTGGTCGACTTCTGTGTTTATACAGTTCCCACTGAAGTGAGGTCACTGAACTAGAGAACTAACTCTCCAACTGGTTCTCAAACCCTTGTAGCATCTCACTGTCATTCTTGGCACGTGAAGCATGACCTCTTGTCCCACAGAGGCCAGGCATATTACCAAGAGGTTTTATCATAGTCACTTACTCTACATTTAATTACATTTAATTTTTTTTCACAGCAGTGCATCTACATGGCAGTTTTATTTTTCATTTCCATTAATAACTCTATGGTGTACAGATAAAAGTGAGACATCAAAGATCCCTGTAAATGCTTACGTTTCTGGAAAACTGTAACATGGGGAAAAAAAAACCCTGAAAATTATAGTCAGATTTTATGTACTCCTATTCCCCAACTGAATTTAAAAAATCATGGGAACCAGCTTCAGTCACTAAGAAGTATCATGTGCTGAAACCTCATCACATCGACACATCACCAGCTAAGTATAGAGTAAACTTCTGGATGCAATCAAGTGACCCATGGCCTTGGCAAAGATCTAACTTGAAGTCTCACGGGGAAATAATTTCTGGCTCTTAATTTAAGACAAAGCCAAAGGAATTGAGCCCTTCAAGTGCTACAGTTAAAACCCAGAAATCCCATTTTGATTTGAATAGTGAGCTTCTCAGTTGCTAGCAGGTATGTGTGTAAGAGTTAGTGAGGCACAGATTTCCTGCTATTTTGCCCTTAATGTGGAAAAATCAATCACCCTCTTTAAACGGCAGACTTCAGATTAAACATGCAGTGCTCGGTCCTTATGAAAAGGCTCTCTTTTTCCAAGACTTTGATAAGAAGAGGAAGTTAAACAGAATTTTAACCTTTTTTGTGAGTACTTTTGAAGTGACTGAGGACCTGATTTTCATTTGCATCAAGGCTTCTGCATTAAGCTTAAATGGGCATAAGCTGTAATTAGGACCAAGTCCCCTGTCTCTCCTAGCTGAAGATACGTAATGAGTCTGAATCTTTAATGTCTATAGATGCAGCTCCAGGGGAGAACCTCTGATGTCCAGAGATTCAGCTCTAGGGAATAGTGCAGGAATAGGGAATAGTGACAGCCTGGCAACAGCCCAGAAGTATGATTAATCAAAAGTGTGTCCTCTGAAACCCCTACAAAATCAGTATGTTAAAAACATTAAAAATTTTTATTATTCTTTATTCAGGATTCATATCACACATAAATATGAAATCAACTATTATAGTTTTCAGTCGATGGTAAAGAAGCCTAATAATTTTCATGGTTTCCTATCTGGGTATTTTACATTGATGATATATTTACTGTTATTTTATTTTTCATCTGTATTATTTGTACATAGGTATATTAAAAATGTGTTAGTGAGTAAGGTCCACAAAGAAATGCTATAGCTCCTTTAAATTAAGGAATCCAGTTTACATGTTTTCTTTATGATTACAGTGAGTGCATAAATTCAGCAGGTGTGTGTGGGAAAATTATCTAATGCTCATATAGTGCCTTTTGATCGTCAAATAGAAAAATTATACAAAGGCAAGCCTGACTTTAGCTTTAAAACCATAACTAGTATGTTGTTAAAAGGGTAGTGTAAGGCAAGAAAAGAAGTTGTTCCTGTAGTCGTAAAATTCCTGCACCTGGATTCCCCATACATTTGTGTACCTCCATTGCATTCAGGACCATCCTGATGTTCCCAGTCTTTCAAGGGACACTAGTATTGTGGGTAGCAATGCTTGGAGCTTGCTGGGTCATCAGCCAGCTGCTGCCACCCAAAATATGGCACGATTTATGTCCAACTAATCCCCCCAAATGGCACAATTTTATCTTGCTGTTCTCCCCTACCTGCTTATTGCTGCAAACCCAGTAAGAATGTAATTTTCTTTGAGACTTCTCTTTCAGATGCAGACAAAGTTCCTCTGTGGATTTCTCTGTTCTACCAGGGTACTTGCAGGCAGGAAAACAAAACAAAACAAAACAAACCACACTACCAGATGAAAAGCAGTGTTGCAAATACCTCATTTCCGTGGGCAGCCAGGTTAAGAAAAGAAGCTTATAAGGCCTGTGACCATCCGGCTCTTGGCCATGAGCAGCCAGCAGAGAGAGGAAGGAAAAGACCAATAATACTGAGCTGTGATTCTTCAGTGCAAATCCTGTGCCAAGACATCTGTGTCCTGAACAGAAAGAAATGGAACCATTTTGGTAATTTGTCTCCTGGGTTAAGGGTAAAATATGTCAAAAGAAGGATGCAGGATATCCTAGGGAGTTCTTACCAATTATAGTCCACATAGTAATGGTAACAAGAAGGTAGATTTAGTACACTCATCAAATTACTTAGTAGATGTAAGAGAGAAGAAAGGAGATGCCTGATGTCGGCAACCTCGTGGTGTCTGGTACATAAGACAGAAAAGGAGTCTCCCACAGCTTCTTCCCCCTACGCTAGTTCCAAAGCAGCAAGATGTGTATGTAAAAATGTGAGGGCACTTTTGTTTGGCACAAGAAAACTAACTAGAACTTTCCAGCTTGTGAAATAAAACTGAAGAAAAGTATTAGTCTAATAATGGCAGTATAAAACATAAAAATTACTATCTATATTATTATATTTAATAAAAAAATGTAATCTTGATATATGAAATAAAGGTTAAAAAAACCAAAAGCAGGTATTCCTAGGGCCACAAATTGCAGAAGGTGGGAGAGTATTCCAAAGAAGTACTGAAATATGCTTTTCTTGTAGTAGTCTTCTCTGCATATCTGCTAGGAGGTAGGATATTGGAATAGATGAATCTTTGGTCAGGAAAGCCTTTTATCAGTCTGTTCATACTTCAGTTATGATGTTTAATGTTGGATGTGTCATACCATTGTCAAAAGAATTATTCAGTAAAACTCCCTGTGATGGCAGTGGTAACATATATTCTGCTGTTTATTTTCTTCATAGAAAGCAACAACTATATTTTAATTCATGAGGATTAATTTTACATAATTTAAGTTACATGAAATGGAGAGTTACAGCACCGTATCTAGAGACTAACTATAATGGGTTTATAGTTGCATATCTGAAATACAGGCTGAGAGTGAAGGAGTCATAGTTTGATTTACTCTTGGAAGGAAAAGTATATGCTTTTCTATCACCAGGTTTTTCCCAAATGTCACATAAAAAGGTTTTTTAAAGCATCACTAATTAATTGATATTGATACTCAGTACATAAGCCTTTTAGACATAATTGTAGTCCTATACAGGTAAATTGGTGGATTTGAGAAGAAACCAAAGATTCTAGTGTATGTCTGTTTAATATTTTTATGATTTATATCCTTTAGACTTGAAAACATAGTCAGAATTATGTTGAAATTTACAAAAAAATCCTGGAAAGAGAAGGCAAAAGCTGAAATTTAGTAACTGTCACTAATGATTCCAGATTGGATGCTTTCATGCATAGCCTACTAAGCCAAATGAAGGTGCATAATAAAAAATGTCACTGAATTGAGAATGTTAATTTTTCAGGAGATGTTGACTTGGTATTTGTCTTTTTTTATATGTTTAGCTAGGAACACATACCAAAGCATGTTCTAAGTTATGTATAAATAACTATACCTTTCCCCCATGCAGAGAGAACATGTCTCACAATTTGCACTGGTAAAATTTAGGATGACAGAATATACAGAGTATAAAAGCAGAATATGGAAGAAGGACTGCTTTGAATTTTAACATAAAAACTTCTGTCTACAGAAGAGAGAAAGAAACAAAGCTTTTTAGGGGCACTCCTGATTGAAACAGGCCAAATAATAAAGTGTACAGAATTAGAAGTCCTTTTCACAAAGCAGTAGAGAGAAAAGATTCAAAAAGTGGGGACATGCCTTGGGGGACATCAGTGGGAAATTCCTGAATATGTGTCTTGGGGTTATTCCATTGGATTAGTTTAGTCATTCACTGAAATTGCAGTAATTAAAGAGATTAAACAGAAGTGCACACATACCACCTTTTTTTCCCCAGTCACAGTGGTTTTCTTATTAATCATACATTCTCTACAGCTCTATGTCTATATATATTAATAAATCCTCCAATATTCCATGAGGCTATTCCATAGTTGTTTTTCTAATGGTGAATTCCAGGATGTCTACCAGAAACTACAGAAATTTGGGAACTGAACTTTAAAGTAACAACTCCTGTGATTCCTGTGCTGGCATCTGCTGATTTTGCCAGCATCACCTTTGACCTGCTGACAGGCAGTGTAGGGGATGCTGCTGAGCATGTCCATTAGAGGGTACACACATTGGCAGGTGGGCAGCCACTGCTTTGGCAGTGTAATTTCATCAGGTTTCCGAGGACATGGGATTATTATTAACAGAGAAGAAGAAAGATGAGGACTGAAAAGCAGTTTTTCTGGAACTGCTGCACATGATATGAGGTGTGCTTGTAGACTAAGGCAGCTAGCAGAGCTCCTGGGATAGGTGGTGAAGCAAAACTCAGATGTCTGAGCCTCCTAGCAGATTGTCAGAAAAGTAAAGGAAACTCCTGAGAAATCTGTGTCCTAAAAGTCACCTAAGTGTTGCAGCACCACAGCAACACTCTGAAAGTTGTCCCCAGTGCAGAAGAAATAGGTTGTCCTTGCTCTTTGGGATGCTGGCTGCCCCCACTTACTGCCTGTTAGTAGTTAACCAGGTTACGGCTGGCAGATCAGCTTCTGGGCTTGTTGCCATGGAAGATTGAGATGTTTCTTTGAGCAGTGCTGCTCTACCAGGTGTATACACAGGAGGAACTGGCATCTCTTCAGAAAGCAGAGGAGAGAGATTTGTGTCCACTGATTTTTGGGAACAACTTTTCTGCTTCATTTGCTCTGACAGTGCCTTCTCAATGTTTGGGTTAGTGACTCATAGATGGAACCAAATATAGCACTTGGGAAGGGCAGGACTGACCTCTGCAGTGGTCCATGCACATGCATGGCAGTCCATGCCTTGATTACTACATAGCATCTTTGCCGAGCTTGGCATCAGACAACAGTAGAGTTTGAAAAAAAGAGTTCCCATGTAGCTGGCACAGACACTACTTAAAAACATTAAAACGCTGCCACCCATTTCAAGGACTAAAAAAGAAATAGAAAATTTGCTTGTTGGTATTCTTGGTGAGAAAAGAAACATGAAATGCAGAAAGTACCTTGATGAGGCTTTTGGAATAAAGCATAAGGATGGCGTGTAACTACACATGGTGGCAGAGGTGGTGGCAACAGGAGCTACTCCTTAGTGGGCTGGACACTTCAGAGAAGTTCACTGCAATCTTCCCTTCTCCCTACATCTGCGCTTGTTTTAAAATCCTAATTCAGCTGCAAAAACCTTTAGTTCTGCTTCCTCCACTTAAATGAATGAAAAAAGACTCTCTAGACAAATTCTGATCCCGATCCCACGTATGTAAAACAAGATTAACTTGGTTGACTTTAATGGCAGTGGTTGTGGCATACTTTACTGAAACCCATCAACAATTAGATCACTTGGCTTAAGTCAAATGCATAAATAACAAAGGTATTTCCAGTGCTTTCTCTGTAACCTGGATTCATGTGTTTGTCCCTGGAGTTATTCTTAGCCCTGAGTTCAAAAAGACCTGCATTTTACCCAGAGGTGTTCCATCAGCATAAATCTGGCCTAAATGAAACCAGAATAAGCTCTACCAGCTGAGTGAACAATGCAAGCATCTTTCAACTGCAAGTTTGGGGCTTTCAGTGCAGTACTCTGCTGAGGCTGAAAGGGAGCACATTTCACTAGGGATGGGAAAACAACAGAAGAGAAACATATTTACAATTCCAAAATATCTAGATGGAAAAGCATTGGTTAGAAATAACTCCACACACGTCCTTGCTTAGGTATCCTTTGTCTCTGAGCAGGGCTAACTTGTAGTGAATTCCTTGATGTGGGATTTTATTTTCAGACCACTGAAGACACAGATTTTTTTTCAAAGCAACAACTGTACTATTTACTGCATGCCACAGCTGGTTTTAGAAAGAATTGCCACAAAACATAATTTAAAAAGGACTTTCATGTAGGACCCACAAACCTCTAAGTATCCTTACCAAATAGTACATATTTCTATCAAAAGCTCTATTCCATTTTCTCAAATAACAATACTACTATGTAATTCTTTACTTCAGTAGACATCAATGTTCTGTTCTTTTCCTGTATGTTAATGGGAAGGGAATGAGAGGTTGCTTTGATTCCAGTCTGTCTTGTCTTTATCTGTTATACTTACCATGCAAAATAGATGCAGGCTACTGTTGCAGCTACTGCTTGAGCAGCTTTCTGTGCACATTTTGAAAGTGGTTTGCCCAGACAGCTGCATATGAAATGATGCGTGGGAAAATCAGGGCCCAAAACTCAACTGAAGACATACCTGGACTGAGGGCCATACCCCCTTTATGACATAAAGCAATATCATTCTATTTTTAATGGAGCCCATTTTCTGTAGATAAGGATGTGGCCTTAGGGGTCCTCAAACTGCTGTAGCTGAGAAATTTTGTATGGAAACTAGAATGGGAAAAATAGTCTGATATCCAACTTCTCATCTGATTATACTGAAAATTACTTGTCTCCCTTCATTAAATGTGAATCTAAAAGGTTAAGAACAGCTGATTAAAACAACAACAAAAAAAATGCTATGTCCTTTGTTTCCTACTCACAAGCATCTCTCTGTTCTGAATCCAGGGCTAGAAATCTCTTTCTATAAAAAGTTTTGCATAAGACATGCTTACCCAGTCTGGTAGCAAATCTGCCTCTGCACATAAACAAAATACACTCTTCTTAGTCCTCGTTATGACCATAAAGAAAAAAAGAAATTATGCATTTAGAACCTCAACCTCCATTTTAACCCTCATCTAACTGTAACCCCTGATTATTCAATACCCTCAGATGTATGCATGCAGCTTCTAATGGGTGAACTGATGCCAGTGCCATATTGAGCAGCACTGCATTTCCCTGGTGAATAGCTATGCCAGTTTTCAGCAGCTGAAAGGACACACTTTGAGGTTGATCATTCTCACTGTCTGTCTGTCTGGGATGCCCAGAACTACAATTTTTCTGTGTGCTTTTCATGGTGAAGTATGGGCAGGCCACTGACTGCAAGAAAGTCTCCTAATTTTGTTCTTTAACACTGTTGTATCCAAACAAGTGACAAAACACAGAGGACTGAAACTAAATCAGATACTTCTGCCTTTAGTTAATCAAAGCTGTAGTGCAGATAGGCCTTGAAAAGGCTGGAAGCAACTCCAGCATCTTGTCTTCTTTTGTTTCATTTTTTGCAGATGTGCGTGCCAACTTTTTTTTCTTTTGAGATAAATGCAAGCAAATATATGTGCATATTATCTACAATGTTATTTTATATAACTCAGTATCTACCTGTTGTTTATATACTATATATAAGCACGCAGAGAATTTTCTAGCAGAAAATTTAAGATGACAACTGAAAAGCTACTTCTAGGAGAAATACATATTTTCAAAGATGTGAAAGCACTATTTTTTTGAGCAAAGCTCTAAGCAATACATGTCATTTTCTCACAGACCCCTTTCCTTTTGTACTCTCTCCTTTGCCTTTATGATGCTACTTCTTTATAAAACAGAATGCTCTAGGGTAGACCTCAGAGCCCCAGTTCCTACCAACCTCTTCCTCCCTTATTCTCAGTAGCAGAAGCTACTGCAAGGTTACTTTCTGATCAAGAAAAGAAGTTTATACAATGCCCCAACTCTGCAGCTTTCAACTGTTCCTCATTTTTCCAGATTAGTGCCTTAATTAAGTCCAAATGTTTTTCATTTTCTCCCTTATGGTCCCTTCTGTGAAACCTGATGCTGGCCATGGACACTGTCCTCTTGTGACCTTTTCTCTTCCTGTTCCTGCTGCTGGCTGGCTTTTAAATTGTGAGCAATTGTAGGAGGGTGATGGTTGAACCCTTTTTTCTCTTCACACACACACAGAGGGCTGTTCACTCTGCTGCTGAAGTCAGAACCAGTCAGGACTTCACCTTGTTTTTCCCCTCCTCCATGAGGCAGAAGAGAGTGAGAAGAAAACAGATTTTTAGCTCACAGATAAAGCAGTTTATACCATTCGCTTGAGTCACTCTCAGTATAAACTCTTAATACAGTGCAACTGTAATTTATCACATTGCATGAAATGTATAAATGAGGTTTCTTAAGCCCAGCCATTGATCCCAAGATTATTACTTTTAGGGAGCTGTCTTGCAAGTTCGGCCTGCAATTTCACATGCATTATTTTAGCAAATCATGTGGGTGCCTGTGAGGGCAGGAAGAGAGCTCAAGATACTCAACACAGAGGAAAGAGTTCAGTAGAATGGAAACACAGAAATTTTAACTGACTTGTTTAGAAATTTACCTGTAACAATGAAGTACAAATTTTGCCCATAGAGTGTGTCAACAGACCTGAACTGAAGATAACAGAGGAAAATTAAATTAGCAAAGAATCTGGCCCAAGTGATTAAGGAAAGAGAAACTAAAGAAAACAAAGGGCTTCATCTTTTTCTTGTGGCGTGAGTAGCCCCAGTTACTGGAACTACACTGATGGAAAATTGGTTTATGTAGCAGAAAAATCAAATCATATGTCAATTGGAATTGCATGACTGATGGTAAATATAAAAATTAAGCATGAAAACCATGGTTAGAGACAAAACCATTTCAATGGGAAAAAGATGGCAGCAGCATCCTCAACAGCATTTATCTGCAGGAAATAAAACAGAGAACTTCTAGCACTTGTATTTTGTCTTAAAACAAAGCAACAGCATGTCTTGCTTTTCAAACAAAACTTTGTATTGCTAACTTCGTTTCTCTATGTGAGGTGTAATAGGATTTGTAGAAATCATGCAGATGTGTCCACAAAAACTGCAAGTACCAGAGGATGAATGATGCACAGAAACAGTAATTGTTTACTTTTTCCATGCAAGGTTTGTTCATTGTTCCCCTCAGGGAGGCAGATGTACAGACTGGATGTGCTGAGTGAAATGAGTACCCCTTCCTTTTTGACACCTCTAAAATTAGTAGAATTAAACCTATACTTTGGTAAGTGAAATGTTTCAATTTAATCTAACTGTGCTGTCATGACCGTACTTACATTAAGAGTTTAAGAGCCCTAGTTTGCCCTCAGCTAATCCCTCACATATGAGGTTTTCATGGTTAAATTGTCTCCTGTGTAAGTAATCAAGTACATATGAACTTTGCTGCTAGGGAAATTGAGCACAAGTCAAAATCTCTAAGAATGAATTGCTACAAACAGTGGAGTTAAGGAAAGGAGGGGAGCTGGCCTCAGTCATCAGGTCCTCCTGATTCTCTTTCACATTGCACCCTACTCCAGTGAAAATCTTAAAGATGAACAATATCTGTTGCTGTACCAAGAAAATGCATTCAATCTGTGTGCTCCTGCTGCCACTCCTTCACTCCTCTAATCATTCTCATAATTATATTTTGAAAAACAAACACCCATCATCTTATATTAATGCTGGTCCATGGAATAAGATGCAAGACCTAAAGGATAGCATCACTGTATAAGTTTCCAAGTGTCTGGAAAATGTGCCCAGCTGGAATAAAAAGGGCAATAATGGAACTTCCAGTTCAGAATACTTTTTTGTAGAACCACTGGAAAATGTTGCAATTAAAAATCAGGGAAAGAAAGTGGAAGGGTTCCAATATTTAAGGAGGTTAGAGGTGTACTAGCCAAAGCAGGGCCACTATGAATTTTAACACTAAAAATTCACAGAAAGAAGGTGGTAAAGAAGCAAGATTTAGGCTTTTATGTGATGAACATACACATAAAGGGAGCACGTGAACAAACTGCAAAGTTGATTAATAAATGAAACACAGTTCTATAAAAATTGAATAAATGCCTAGAAATATCATCCAGAGGTCATGTAGCCCACTGCTTTACACACTAATAGGAACTATTTCTAGATGACTTCTGACAGTTTCCTGTCTTTCCAAAAAACCTCCATTGATGTAAAATCTGTGAGGTCCCTACTCACAAACAATATATACTAGCTTTCTGCTACTTTACCACTGAAAATTTTACTTAATGTTGAAATTAAATTTTTTGCTACAGTCTAATCCCATGGTTTTTAAAAAAACAAACTACTCATTTTTATGGGACTTTTTATCTATTTGAGAATAATTTTCACTTTCCATCACAATTCCTTTCCCCTCTATTTTCTGTGTTGTTTATGCTGTGCAAGTGTTTCATTTTACTTCCTTTGGCCATATTTTGGAAATAGTGTAACAGTGTCTATAGTTTCTCTCATGTGGAATAATATATGCTCAGCAACATTTTTTTGAGGAGTTTACAGCTGTCTTTGATGCTTATGTTCACTTAGCTACCTGCTATCTATTAGTTTATTGAAGCCTCCACACTTCTAGTCCGTCATCTTTTTTTGCTCTTCTTCCTTGCCTTTCCAAGAATCATATACCCTGTGACTCCAAGGTTACTCTTACATATATAATCTTTCACCTTCACATTCTCACATCTTTCTTTACTGCTTAGCTTCAAATATGGAAAGCCCTTTTTTAACTTCTTACACTTTTTTAAACAGGAATTGCCAGTAATTCCGGGAATTCACTGGACACTGGCATTCTGTTGCATTCTTTCTACTAAGGAATACCTGAATTGTTAAAATCCCTCATTAATATTATATCTTGTCCTTTGGCTGATTCTGCTTTTTGGACACAAAAAACCCCTCAAGTCTTCTTTGTTTAATATTTTGCAATCCTTGCAATCAAAGCCTTCATATTATTTTTCCCTTTTACCTTCTCAGAGATAGTAAATTCCTCCAAATTCTGAATCTCCCAGCACACCTGTGTACCCTTGGATGTAGGGCAGTATATCTAAGGTTTCCTGTCCTTTCAAGCAAGCTAATGCTTCCTTTATTATAATTCCAGTCATGCCATCACCTCAGCACAATTCATGAGTATATTGGTGAAGACAGTACCCATTAATGAGTTAAAAAAGTCTTAGTGCCTTTAAGAAGATGCATTTGTTGGAAAGCCTAAAGACTTAAAAAACTGAAAAATAATTAGGGGAAGTCTTCTGAGGGAAAAAGAAACTCTCAGAAGAAAAGGACAGAGCAGGAAGGGTGCAGCATAACAACAGTTCACACCACTCACCTTGAGGCAGGAGCTAAAATGAGACTGGATAAGTGCTCTGAGAGACCTGGGAAACCATGAGTGGCTGTGCTTTTTGGACACCACAACAGGGAACAAAAGAAGCATTCACTTATATAGAGAGAACCCAAAAAAAACGAGTAAGTATGTTAAGAAAGGAATATTTTCCACTACCTACAAGGAGAGAAATCTTTGGACACGTGGCTTGTGCCAAATATTTTCCTATGCTTGGTGCATCAGCAGGACTCTGGCAGGTGTCCTTAGGAAAACAGAGCACATGTTTGTGCACATTCTGCACCTCCTCTGGGAGACACTGTTTCTGCAGATGGCTGCTTGGGTTGTGTCTGGCACCCACAGTATTTCATGGGACAGCACAGGAAAAAAACAATGGTGGTGGTATTACAGGGTATTAAAGTATTAGGTGATATTCTTACCTGGGGAAGGCAGTAGAAAAGAAACTCTGAATAGCCAGAGGTTCACCAAAATACCAATAGTAAGTCCTGTTAAGCAGAAATAACACATCTGGGAGAAAAATTAGGGTGTGTGTAGGCCACTATAAAGCCATTTCCGACATATTTGCTTGAAGAGGCAAGAATGCTTAAAACTGCATTCCCCAGCTGTCCCTGCCAGGCTGGGAAGTGCTGACTGCTCAAGTTGTCCTGCTCCAAAGCAGCAGCCTGCTCCTATGGATAGAGGTGTCCTGTGGCTGTGGCCGCAGTGCCTCGTGGCAGGCAGCCCTTGGTGGCTCTCAGGACCTGTGGCAGCTTGGTTAGCAGGTGGGTGTTTTTAGGCAGTGGCTTTGGCTGGAGCCCATAGCTCTGCTCTGGCACATGTGAAGCCAGAGACAGTAACTTAGGCATAATGGGTACAAACAGAAATGGTGCCACTGCACTCATGTAGAGAAGGAGGCTTCAGCCTGAAATCAGGATTGAAAAGTAACCATGTTCTGTAAAAAGCAGAGGCTGTTGGGCTGACCATAAGCCATTGTCCCTAAGGACCTAGTAAACTTCCTGTAAGGATTTGAAACTCATTTTTGCAGCTACATTTTTACCTTTGATTTAAAATCAAATGCAAATCTGGGAAAGATTTACAGCTGCAAATAAATTTTTTATACCACAGATAGTTAGAGTGCAACAACTGGAATTAAATTTCCCCTAGGTCAGTCTGATAAAAAAAAGCAGTGCAGCCTTGGACAAAATGATTATCAGGAGCTCAAGTGCATATTAGACAAATCACCACTATGCTTTTTTTGTACACTCTTCTCTAAATAATCACAACTAATCTTTGTTGGTGACAAGGTATTTCGTTAGGTAGACCTCTGGTCTGACAGTTATTTGTTCCTCTGAACTACTGGTGAGAACAGAAACTAGGGAAATCCATGAGCAGTGCCCCATGTACAGCTTATTTTCTCACCCTGCTAGGATGGAGTTCTTGTTGTTTGGAAGTATTTTGTTTAAAGGCACGGAGCAGTGATTCCAAAGGCACCATAAAAAATGTGCTTAAAAGGATACGTGAAAGTCAACCAAGGGACTGAAAAATCTAAGAGAAGGGCCAGGGATGTTTTATATTGGCCTTAAATAAACAGTGCCATTGTGGGAAGTTAAATATGGTAGCATCTGCCAAAAATACTACTCAAGCAAAAGAGTCTATGTTGGTAGCAAAAGAAATATCTCCCCCTCTCTCATCTCCTGGCATGAAGCACGCGTAGGTCTGTTTATGTTGGCTATATAAACTTCATTGCTTCAGGAGAATTATTCTCAATTCCTGAAATGGACTCATTTGAAGATATTAGAATAAAAAAAGGATGCTCTCATGTAGTAACTCTGTTTCACTGTAGCTGAGTTTTCTCCATTATCAGACCTTGTGCTTGAGCTGACATAGGGACTTGGAGGGGTGACCAATGCAGAACTAGGACCCAATCAAGTCATATTTTTCAAGAGAGTCTCATACAGGCAGAGAGCCCAGGAGGGTATGCCATTTGAGACCCAGAACACAGTATAAGTAAAACAAAAAGGTTTACAACCAACCTGAGAATATGAGACCTGGGGAGCACAATTTGTCCCCTAACTGAGAAAACACAGTAGCTGCATTTTATAGCTCCAAATTCAAGAGGTCATTCCTGCCTGAGAAAATACCGGTGTGTGCTTAATACCCATTGAATACCTCTGTAATCTGAGCCTCAGCCAGTCCAATAGGCAGGTCACAGAGGAAAAATATCTTCAAAACACACAGAGATTTGCATGCAGAAGGACGACGCTCACGTGTCTAGAGAACCACAAAGGGCAGAAGAGGTACAAAGACTTTGCCTAATGCAACTGCAGCTGAACAATGACTGGGAATCTGCTTCTTACACAAAGTGAAATTGCACAAACCACAATTTCTCCTCCCTGGGAACACAGAGAGCAGTGGAGCTCACCTCCTGCCTGCAGCTGAGTTAGCCATTTTCTGCTAGGAGAATATTACATTTAATCCAGCAGTGAGGTCCCCATTCAGGTCTCTACCAAATGCTGCCTTTCAGCTTAATGTTTAATCATTCAAGCTGCCCTCATGCCTTTATGAATATAATATGAAAGGGCTGGAAAAAGAACTGTTTGCCTCTAAGATTCATTGCTATCAGATAAAACGATGATATTTATGTGGTGTGTTACACTAAAGAAAATTACTCTACTGGGGCATAGCTCAGTGCTGGCAGAAACAGTGAAAGAGATGCTAAATTTCTGGAACTGCTGTGAAAGACTGAAGGAATTTGTTATTTCAGTATCATGATAAGCAATTTGTGCATTGAAATTCTATTCTGTAAAAGACTATATGCTAACATTCAATCAATAAGACCTTTTGTTTTGTGGGTTTGTCCCCCCCAGGGATTTTATTCAGGTCATGCCCCAGAAATGAACAATGAGCATGTAAAATTTAAACTTTTGCATTAAGTTGCTCAAGACCTGAGAAGACTGAGTGCATGCGGAGAAAAATGCAGAGAATCTTCTATTCTCCACTTCATCATGCTGGTTACATTTTTCTATAGTTCTGACTTGGAGATACACAGAAAGCAAACAGTATTTATAGCATAAAAAATATTCAGGTGCCATCCTTTATGCTTTCAAATGGCAGATGTGAAAATGCCACAGGCTTTTTATTTATGTAAATATGTATTTTTATGTTTAAAATGTTTGTCAGGCCAGAAGAGTGTAAAAAAATTGAATTTGACAGTTAATTTCTAATCACCTCCTTTATAATCCATTGCAGTGCAGTAATAAATCCTACTTCACCTCTCCCTTGGACTCTTTTTATTCTAATCACTGTGTTTCCATGGCTGATGTTTTCATACCTCAGCCTCCTTTTCTAGGCTCTAACAAGTGCTTCAGGATCCATCATCAGAGTTCCACTGTCTTGCAAAGCCCACAAACACCTTACATTTAGAAACATTACATTAACAAAGGGAAAGGAGTCTTTAATTGGATTTTTTTTCAATGTATTTAGTACATTTAATGATGTATATCCTTTTACCATGTCATCTTCTGGCTTGATTCACACAAGAAAACAGTTAGCAACTAATAAAATAAGTTGATGAAACCTTTACAGGATCACTGTGTCCAGCAACAGCCCCCTGGGCCAAAAATGACTTGGGAACAAGGGCAGCAAAGTTGTAATGAGAGGGAATGGAAATTCTACTTTGCATAAGGAGGCCAGAAGAGCTTGACATATTTAGTGTAGCAAAACAAAAGCTGATACAGAATGTCATTGCTTTCTATAAATACACTAGGAGGTTAAACATCAAGGAAGGAAAAGATCTTTTGAAGATAAAGTACTGTGTTGGCACAAGAACAAATGGGCATAAACTGCCCATGAATGTATTTTAACTGGAAGTTGAAAGGCATTATGTAGCCAGTGGAGCAATCAGTGCTGGAGAGAGCAGACTTCCAATGCAAGTTTGGGGGCACAAGATGGAGTGAGAATAGCTGAGGAAAGGCATTGTGTGATGTGGCCTGGGGCTAGTGGGGGACTGGGCTCCAAGACACGGGGGGTCCCCTCCAGCCCTCTGTTCCTTTGTTTTAATTTTTCTCAAAGGTATTTGGAGATTCTGCATGGTGATGTTTCACAGCTGGTAAAGGATATGGCTCAGAGAAGAAAAAGAAATAAGCAACGTGTTTTAGCTCGCCAGATGTATGTTATTACTTTATTCCCAATTCACAGGAAATGAACAATCATTTAGTACTGACAGGTACATACTGGAACCTACTATCTTTCCTTTAAACCTTAAAATAATGCTTACAGAAGTTTAGCATTAACCTTAAAGCAGATTTCCCATTTTTGCCAAGGTTACTGTGATATCTTGTGAAATCTATGGGGGAAAACAGAAGAAGAAGGAGGCAGCAAGCAGAAACAATATAAATTGCTGCCAGAATGGCTGAAATGTTAGCAAGGTTAAAAAAAACCCCTATCATCCAAAACTCTTCTGCTCGCAGAGAAACCTCAGTGAAAGGTCTCTTGGGAGCTGCAGAAGGTTAGGTAGGTCTGATTTTCATTGGGGTGTAACCCAAATTACCTTCTTAATAGACAATTAGATAAGACAAAAGTAATGGTAAAAGCAGCAAGTGTCTCACTGAATCAAACGACTACAGTTTGTTAACTGCATTAAGCAGAGTGGGTTACAGCTATATACGGGTAGGTCATTTCAGGTCTAAGACAAGGCCAGTGTTGTTTACCAGGATGATTCAGTTTGACTTTTTACATAACTTTTTAGTGTTTGCCTCTGAAGAGGTGAAGGTTAGGTATGATAGCAACTAAAGAGAAACTCAGGCCAGTACTTTCTAATGTTGCTAGAGAGTTCAGCATGCCTTTCCTTAAAAACAGATAAGGTTGGGCATTCAAAGGCAGGCAAGTATCCAGCTCTGTCAGCAGCCAGTTTGTCTAAGGGAGAAATCTGAATGGCATCTGAGAGCCAGCAGGCTGCTGCTCCAAGTGTTACTATTCCCACTTTCTCCTTTTTCACTGAGCAAGTCAACGCCAGAAGTGACATTGGAAAGTCTTGGTTTTCCCAGATACCCCTTGAACTGGCAAGTCAGGATGATTTCTAAGTAGCAAATGGAAACAGAACCATTCAGATTGAAAGAGTCTTCTGGATATCACCTTGCCCAACCTGCTCTTGAAAGCATGTTTAACCTGCCCGGCTGAGGTTTGAGTATCTCTAAGAACAGCTATCACAATCTGTCTGGGCAACCTGGCCATTGTTCAACTACTCTCACGGGGATATTTTTCTCCCATATGTCCAATTGGAATTTCCCGTTCTTTCATTTGTCTTCTATGCAGCTTCAGGAGGAGTCAGTCCCATCCTTCTCTACAACCATTCCCTAGGTGAACTGAAAACAACAGTAAGATTTCTCCTGATCCTTTTCATCCCCAGGCTCAGGAAAACCAGTTCTCTCAGCTTCCCTTTATTGCCTCTTGCTTCAGCCCCTTGAGCATCTTGCTGGCCTTCTTCTGGACTCTACCATGTATCAGTGTTTCTCTTGTACCAGGGGTTCCCATACTGGACACATTATTTTATACAAGGTCTCATGACTGTCAAGGGGAGGAGGATAGTCCCTTTGACCCCTTGGTTTTACCCTTCTGTCAGAGAAGGGTCAATCCTTGAACCCTTCCTGTTACAGCCCAGTATGCAGAGGGACCTTTGTTCCCAGAGGGCACACTACTGATATGTTTAACCTGTTGTTCACCAGGACTGCCAGCTCCTTTTCTGGTGAGCCAGCATGAGTCCAGCTGTTCTCCTGTGTTGGGTTAATTCATCCCAGGGGCAACTTCTGTGCTTTTCTTTGTTGAACTGCAAGAGTTTTCTCATGGCTCATTTCTCCAGCCTGTTGATGTGCTCCTGAATGGCAGCTCTGCCCTCCAGAATACTGATCCCACTCCCCTGTTTGATATTATCTGCAAATCTGCTGAGAGTGCATCGTAGATTATTGTCCAAGACACTAAGGGGTACATCAAACAGCATCAGCCCCACTGTTAAATCCAGTATGCTACTCAACTGGCTACCAGTTAGACTGAACCGTTGGTTAATTTTCTTTGAGCCTGAAGATTCAGTCAGTTTATCACAGATCTTCAAGTCCAGCCATCTAGTCCATATCTCCCCAGTTTGGGTACAAGGATGCTACAGGAAATAATCTCTGAAATACTGCTTAAATCAAGGGAAATGCCATCCATTGCATTCCCCTCATGTTCAGAGCCAGACATCTTATCACAGAAGGGAACCAGGCTAAAACAATTCAAATCCCTTAAAAAATATCATTTGGGTTTTATTCTGAATTTCATATTTAAGTTCTGATATTGCCACCTTTTCCAACATCCTTCCCCCAAAACTATATCTCACATCCAGAATACCACTAATATGATTGGGTTTTATTCTTGAGGCGGGATCAGCAACCCAGCACTTTCAAATCTCTGTCACCAAGACTGAAAAGCTGTCCTGAAAATATTTGCTCATTAATCTTTTCCAACATCTTTAAAAATAAAGCAGAGGATTCTGACCTTCCTTTATTCATTCATTTTAGGTGAGCCAGAATTAAAAGATACAGATAGAAAAGCTAACTTCACTTTTCACTTTCCGTCTCTATATTTTTCCCCTGTGTGTACTTAGATTTGTTTCCCTAGAATCTCTAAAGTCTATTTTCCTTTTTTTATGTTGTACGAGGAAGGATATAAATGGACTAGCACCCTTTTTCTGAGCTGATGCACATTCTCATTTTCTTTTCACCTTTTTTTTTTTTATGGATATTCACGTGACTTTGGCTAAACTGAAGTCTTGCAAGTAACTGTAAGGCTGAACTACCTGCAGGTAATTTTTAGTACCCTCAGAGGAATGCAGTTAGCTTCTACTCATCTCCAGTCTGAGTTGGTGCTTTTTGAAGTAGGTCTTCATGTGGTGAACAGGAAGACTATGAGGTTTTTATTATAGTTGGCTTCCTTTACTGCATTAGCATTTATATTTTCCCAGTAGAAATCCCCAAATTGAAAATATAGAGGTGTCAGCTAGCACCACTTTATTTAAGGTTGTGTCAACATTTCCTATAAACGTTGTTTTTCTACGGTTTATAACTAGACCATAAAAATGTGTTCAACGCAGAAACTTGGCATAAAAGAGTTCAGCCTGGGAGAGAATTTTCACAATTAAAAATTGAAAGGTCCACTCTGCTGGTTTTAACTAATATCTGTGTAATGAAATGGAAATTAGTTGATTAAAAGATGCATTTTTACAGCATAATTCAAAGCAAGCTTTTATTTAAAAGAATAAATTCACCAAGGGATTATTTCATTTATGTTATCTTGTTGCATTCAGTAATAATGAAAAAGTCAAAATTACTAAGGTATTGGACACTAGGAAATAGTGACTACATCTGCAAGTGCTGGTTTGTATAAGCCTCTTTGCTGCACATAAGGAAATATTTTTAATATATAGGGCTAATAGTGCATAATACGATGTTTGCACAATATTTCCTATTGTAAAACCACATTTTTACACATTGTCATGTTTTAACCATTTGGGATGATATTTTATATTCCAGGTGTATGCTTAAGGCAGAATTTTTGGAAAAAAAAATTTGTCAAAGCAGTTTAGCAGATTCTGGGAACAAGAATTGAGAAAATATTTTGTTTTGTTCATATTACCAAAAAATGATAACAAACTTTCTTTTCAAAAAGGCCTAGTTTCTCAGAAGTTTGTTGCAATTACTCAAAATGCGGGAGTGGAGCAAAGTGGCCTTTTCTGTTGGGAAATGCTTGTTGCTGTTTTTATAAAAGTCTCTCATATAGGTCCAGTTAGATTCTTTTGGAATAAAACCTACTTTGTCCATGCTAAGTAGAGACATTTTAATTTACAGCTCCTGCCTGGCACAAAGCTGGTATGTGCATCTTCTTCACCCTGGGCTGAATGTACTCCATCCAAAGTCAAAGAAAGTGAATTTCTCCAACTTTGGTTGCTCAAAGCAAAAGTCAGGGATGGGGTGAAACATCCCTGCCAGAACCGAGGCAGTGTAAACAAGGAATTCTTGGGAGCAGCTGGAAAGAAGCCAAAACTTGACTAAAGGAAAACAACAAACAGATGGTGGAACCAAGAAGTAGCAACTGGTTAGGAGTGGGAATTGACTGACCAAAGAGGGAAGGACATGACAGTGGTGAGGGGCTGGACTCCTCAGGAAAGAAGACTGAGGCTGAGAGCTAGGATCTGGGACTTTGGCAGATGTGAGAGAACAGGGCAAGAAAAAAAATTCCTCGATGATATATGAGCTTGTATCTCCAGTGGTCAGGCTAGGCCAAAGTTTTAGACATACACCTGAATTTCAGAGGATGAGTTGCGAACTTTGAGTATGGAGCCAAGCACTGCTCCAGGCACTAGCAAGTCCTGGATGGTGACTGGCAAATCCAAGAATTCATCATCTGGATGTTCTTCTCTTTTTCTAGTACTTAAAGGACACTAAAACTTCATAATGGTATACTGTCAGTCTCATTTTTTTACATATGCAGTTGATGTGACTGAAGTAAAGATGTTCAGTCATCACTGGGAAAGAACTGCTCCCCACAGCTGGGGAGAGGACAGCATAGACTTCTGAGTGGAAACAGCAGAGGAGTGCTCACAGGGCAGCCTTCCATAAAGTTCAAGGCAATGCTAAGAATACTCCTAGGGTCCTTGCTCTAGATGTAACCCAAAACTTGGTCTCCTAAATGTCTTTCTTCTGAGCAAATAGCAGAACAATGGCAGAGTGAAAGATCTAAGAGAAACCTTCTTTGGTGTTGAGCTCCCCGAGTTGGAAATACTATATACACCAATTAAATACAGCCAGGCTGTTTGAACTGCTGTGTTTTAGTAAGCAAGCAGTATATCACAGCAACACCTGAGGGTGCTGCTTTGATCACAGCCTGTCAGCATTTCCGCTGTGAACTTTGTTTATTAGAGGTAGGCTGCAAAAGATCTCTCTATGCTAAAATTTCAGTGCAAAGCCTGTCCCAGTCATCTGTTTAAGGGAATCAGGAGGATAGAAGCTCACATAATAATGTCACTCTCCTATGTGGGATTTTCTTTTTAAATCTGAGGCTTTTCTCCTTTTCTGGGAACTAAAGTTTCTATATCATCTTCAAAGTGCATTAATCCTTACTGCATACTGAAGAAGAAAATCAAACATCTGAATTGTTAAGGGAGGTGCTTGAATGGCTGAAAAACTTCTCATCAAATTTTTATCCATTCATTTTGTACAGTTTTCAGGACACAAACGAAGCATTCCTCATCCTGTCTTCCTGCTGGACTCTGAGGTAGTTAAACCACATCTAACTGGAATAAAAGACGGGGTGGGGGAGAGAAGAGAAAGGAAGTGTCACATCCTCCGCTGTGAATAGCTAACACGCTCACAGCTATGCTGAGCCGAATGCTCAAATCCTTCATCTGCCTGCTTTGGAGCAGGCGCCTGGGATCGGGCGTCTGCTGCGCACTCTGATCAGAGGGTCTCACTGCCGGGTCTCTCCCAGGCTCCCCTGCTGAAGCCGCTCTGCTTTGTATGAGCTGATTAAATATTCAGAGGATGGGAATGAAAAGGGCTCTGCGGCTTGGGGTGGGGGTGCTCATCCAGGAGGCCTGCTCCCAGTCCCCGTGCCAATGAATATTTAATCGCTTTGTACAAAGTGGAAGAGTTTCAAAAGGAATCCCTGAAAATCTGTAGCTTGGCAGCTCGGGTATTTAACCGAGAAGAGTCTTGGGTCAGAGCCCCTTTTCAGTATTGTGCGGGAGAAGGGATTTAGAAATAAAACCCTGAGAAATACTTTGGCCTCTACACTCTTCAGGACACAGCTTCAGGGTCGTGGTGTGAGAGCTGGATTGGGCAGTCAGCTCGGAGGAAGGAGCGCTGTCCTTCCCACCCCAATTAGCCGTGTGTGCCCTGCTGGGCCCCGAGCGCTGCGATCCCTCCCAGGCAGCGTGCACGGACCGCAAGACACCCGCACCGCACGGGCTGTGCCGGGGGCTGAACTTCGCCATTGCCCTACAGCTACCCCTGAGTCCCTCGGTGCCTTTTCTACTGGGGTTGTTGCTCAGCAGTGTCGTGTTTCACCTTCCTGAAATGAGAAACACTCAGCGATTTCCTTGGACGGCAGGGAGGTTGTGTGCTTGCTGCAGGTGAGGCACTGCCAGCTGAGAGGACAGGCTCTGAGCAGGTCCTCCCGGATGGGGTTGAAGCTGGAGTGTTGGACAGCTTCTTCTGCTATGTTCTTGGTCTGTGGCTGCCTTTGGGAAACGAAGAGTTTCTAGACAGTCCAGCATCTTTTACTGCTACAATACTGTGAGAGGAAAAAAAAAAGGAATCCGTTTTATGATCACAGCAACCTTCACTACATATTTTTTATAACTGCATAGGAACAAATAACTATGTTATTATAAACTGGAGTCAATTTGTATCTACACCTGTTTGTAACTATAGATACATGTATACATCAAGTAACATATACATACAAGAGTATACATGCCTCCCTGTCGATAAAATTCGGTGCTTGCGCAGTCTGGAAGTGATCAGGCCTGGCTATCAGCAAAGTTGTCCTCCCCAGTGCCCTGCCAAACATTGCCATGACTTATTGTATCACTTCAGCAATCGAACGACAAGTTCATTGTGGATGAAACCCCAGCCTGGATTCAGAGAAATATTTGCAGATGTGCTTAACTTTCCATGAGTGGAATTCCACCCCTATTTAGTAACACACTTGATTTCAGCAAGATCCAGCTGCTGCTCCTGGGCTGACATCCCTGGCTGTGCTGGTCCTTCTCTGAAGCAGCCTGGGCACATCAGTATTACCTGCAGGTTACTGGGTTTTTATAGGAACTTGACGAAAAGAGGACTAATTGTTCTTTGTCAGTTTTTGTGCTGTGGGAGAGAAGCGGTAAGGACTGAATAAAGGACACCAGAGGGGCTCCCTCTATCCTGCTACTGGAGCCCACATTGCCCTGCCCTTCCTGCAGCACTAACCCTTCGAGCTGAGCTTCCCGGGAAACTGAGGCAAGCGCTGGCCAGAGCTGCGGGTGGGCTCCTGGTTTTTCCAGGCTGCCCGTGCCTTCCCGCAGGGCTGCTGCTCCCCATTCTCCACCCCCCTCCCCCCAGAAACGTGACCTGTGGAAGCATCCTCATCTCCCTTCATCCCTCCTCTGCCGGGTCACGCTCCCAGTGTGAGGAATCTCCACAGTTTTTGAGTGAAACCGGACGCCGCACGCCCCGTGAAGGTGACCAGACGTCGTGGTTTCACCAGCAGCAGTGGCACCCGAAGGGGAATCACGCGGTGTCCGAAAAGCCCCGTTCTGCCAGTCCCCCTGCGCAGATGGCCAACCTGGAAATCCCACCCCAGCGCTGCCGCGTGGGAGATGCCGATCGGCCAAATCTGCCGCTGTCAGCAAAAGACAAAACCGCTCCCAAGCCCTGCGGCTGGCGATAAAAGGGACCGGGCACAGAAGCAGCCCTGCGGAGGCCCCTCGGGAACAATGGCAACCTTTTCGGGAGCGGGCGAGGCAAAGCTGGACAAAGACTCAGGCTGCCCCCAAACTCCAGCTGCTGCCTCAACACAAAACAGGGGGCTGCAAATTTGGTTTCTTTCATCCAAATCCTCTTAGGCGGTGCGAACGCGGAGAGCAGGCGAGCACCCTCGCGTGTCACACTCCCTCCCTCGGCCGTCAGTGCGCGCAGCCTCGAGTGCCGGGCGATAATTTATTGTGGGTTTGTTTGACTTTGTAGGAACGGCGCGCTTTCCGTGATGGGAGCGAGCAGGGAAACAGGCAGCGAAGGGGCATGGAGAGTATTGACCAGAGAATTTGTGCCTGCTTTGCACTGTTTTGCCTGGAAAAGGCTGAATTTTCATGTTCTGAAAAGCCAGATGAACAGTACAAGTCATTAGTCACCCAGGTATTTACAGTGTTTTTCCTACTTCCTTTCTCCCATGGCCTCTGTGGTCAGCAGTATAAAATTCCTAGGCACTCCCACCTAAACACAAGTTTCCTGTTTATGCTCTCAGTGGCTTTTATGTTTAGCTGTTAAAACCCGTTGTCTAAAGAACCATAAAACAATATGAACAGAGACTGCAGGTGAGCAAGCAGGGGGAAAAAAGCAAAGCCCTGAGCAGGCTGCGCGGAGGCCGGGCTGGCCAGGGAAGCGGGGCCGGGGGAACAAAGGAACAAAGCTCAGCGGCAGCCCGGCTGCTGCTGCCCGAGCGCCGCCGGGAGCGCCCGCGCTGCCGCCGCTCTGCCGCCGCGACCTCAGCCACAGAGCGGCCCTGGATGAGCTGCCTCAGCTCAAATCAGCTGAAAACACCTGACATTGAAACTTAGGTGGGTCAATGGGGAGTAAAAGTCGTTCAAGGTCTGTGTTATTTAATAACGTAGAGTTGTTTGAGTTATGACACTTCTTTTGAGTGTTTTCATTACAGTAGCGTTGCAGTCGCGCTGCTCCTGTTTGGTCTGGCAGCATTTACATCATGTAAGTTCCTCTTTTAATCTCAATAATGTCTGCTTCATCCTGAAACTTAGGAGGAAAGTTGTCGGCAAGAGCAACGCAGAGATTCTCTGGAGCTGCAGGAAGGGAGAAGCTCCAGCTGACCATCAAACCTACCCCTGGAGCCACTGCGAATTCCGCCCTGCCATAGGCTTCCCTACACTTTGGTCAGACTGCACAAACATTTTAAAGTTATGCTGACATCAAGAAAATCCAATTTAAGACACTTTGTTGTGACCACATGAGGTCATAATTTCTGAAGACACAAAATGTGGTAGCGGTCACACCACAGATTTAGATAGCTCTTCCCAGAGCCTTTAGGTAACTTTATACCCATAGCTATATCTATATCACAAGGTAACATTATGCATTGATCAACTCATTTTTATCACCCTCTCAAATATGCCAGCTGTTCAAAATAACATTATCATTGGCTTTTGTTACCATTGAAATAAAAATGGATAATTATAAAAATACTAAATAGACCTTAACCCACCATAAAATTTGTAATTAAAAGTAACATGATTTCTGTGAAAAACTTTCATACACAACAGTGTGATTTAAGGGCCTTTGCCAATACTGTCTTTGATTTTTTTGGTTGATTTGGTTTGGCCAGACACTTGCAGCTATTTAAACATAGTTTTGTGTATTTAATTATATCATAAATGATGTCATTTTTTACTACAGACACCCTTGACATTTAATGTATTTCATCCAGTAATTAGTAAAGAATAATTAAGCTTTTACTACTATAACTGCTTTTCATGATCCTGTGTCTTCTAGAGCAAGACAGAGCAGGAGTAGCAAAGTTTATGTTTCATATTCTAAGATTTATTTGCTTCCAGGTCATACATCCATAATTTTACAGTTTCTGTATACAGAGCAATGACTGGGATGAAACAGAACCTATGTGTTCCTTTACAGGGATTAGCATGAGTGAATAATAGATGCACTGTGTTCGAAATCACAACATACACAGGGAGATGATTTTATGTGCATATATAATAAATACAAATACTTGTGATCTATATATTCCATAGGTTTTTGGGTTTTTTGCTTAGTGAGACTAAAAAAGTTCTAACCTGTGCACAAAGACTTCATATGCAATATATGTAGCATCATTTCATCAGCTCTGTTTGTACTGACTTTTTTAAACACTTTTTTTTGAATACAGATGGTCTTATTTCCAAATATCATTACATTTCCTCTGTAGGATGCACAGTGGAGCACTGGCCACTGTTCCTTTGTCCATGTTGAAGGTTTGATGTTTTATTATTTTTAGCCTATATTTCAGGCCCTTCAGCAGCCACAGCATGGGAACAGTGTGCTACCCTGGAGCATGGCACAGACTGAACAGTAGGCTTCCAGAGCATGTTTTTAAGTGTGTGTTTCACCTAAAAGACATTGGGCTCATCTCTTCCAGATCCACTCCACAAACGAAAAGAAAGCACAGAAGTAGGGACTGCTGAGAGACTGGCTCTGGAAATTGGCTCCTGGCCCAAACTAAGATGCTGGTGTAGATGCACCAGCGTTCAGGTTTGGATCTTACTGTCACAGTTCTGTCAGATCCTCCATTTAAGTACGGAGACTTCATAGCAGTGTGTTCCCAAATCTCATCTTCTGACAACCTCTCTGCAGCCCTGTTCAAATGAGCCCCTTCCCTGCCTTCCCTGCAGAAGTTTACATACCTTTCTCCTGGTCCAAAGCTGACATCACTCTCTCCCACTGCAGAGAAGTGGAGAAAGTTATTTGAAAGCACCTCCCTGGCCTGGCTGTCAATGGAAAATTAACTGAGTCTGCAAACCAAGCTAATTTGTAGATATGATGAAGCATTACAATGAGACACATGGGGAAAGAAAAACCAAAAAGAGATGGGAAACCTTTGAAGAAGTTAACACAAAGGAAGCACTTCAACGTAGTCTTGGCTCTGTAAATCACTTTGGTTTCATGCTCAACATCCCAGAGAGGCATCATCAGCTGGTGTGTGTGTAGGCAGAAGGAAGACAGGGAGATGACTCACTAGTGCAGGAACACAAGAGGGAAAGCCAGAGCATCATCTGTGGGAACCTTTGAAGGGAAAATAAAGTGTCTCTACTGACAAAAGGTTACAAATATTCATGTTTATTGCAATGTGTACATCTGACCACTAGCATCATTCTTAGAGCAGCCAAGGAAGCATGAAGATAAAAAACTGCTTTAAGAAAAGCAATCTGAAACCTATATTTAATTCTACAAGCAATAAAGCTTTTACCAGTGCTGAGGCAAAACCAGACCTGGTAGAATGTGATCTTTGCCTTGCTGCTAGTTCTCAGGTGAAAGCAAGCAGAAGTCTCCAGCAGAGTACATTTTGTTTCCACTACAGGTTACAAGGCCTCTATGTAGCAAGTGAGGACCTTCGTGTGGCCATTTTCCACCCGCACCAGTGACAATGTACAAGTGTGTAATTCACTCCTCAGTCTCTTAGGAAGTACGGTCTTCCCTTTCTCCTGTCACAGAAGTTCTAGTGCCAAAAAAAATATAAAACAGGCATAACAAATCTCTTGTTCCTTTGTCAGGTCACTAACAGCTGTGTTCCTGAAAGCCAGAGACCTTTCAGCAGCCCTGAGGGAGCCAGGCAGTCTCCAAGCTGGAAGTGCAGAGGGTGGAGTTGGGGCAGAGGAGGAGGGACTGAGAGGACTTCCTCCTCGAGTGCTCGGTCAAGATGGGGACCCTGTTCCTCATGGCGGTGCAGCTGCCTGTGGTGGCTCTTGCAGGCAGGGCTGTGTCTGCCAAGCTGCAGCTCCAGAGCTGAATTGTCCCAGGTGACTTGAGGCTGCCCTGCCAGTGTCCCACCTGGGTGATGATGTCCCTGCTGTGGCCGTGCTCCCCTCCTGTGCCACCTGCATGTCTAGAAGCATCTCCTACCAGCCACTGCACTGCGAGGGGTTGTGCTGGTCCAAGCAGGCAGGGGAGAGGGAAAGCAGCATCTTCTCTCCAGCCCATATTCCCTGCCAGGATAGAGGTCACCCCAAGAGAGGTTTCTGTGGGAGGGACAAAAGAGGTGAGGGTCAACTCTTAAGGAGCAACCCAGCTCATGCTGCAGCCAAGACAACCCTTGCAGTCACGGAGGGAAAGGCGTTTCCCCCATGCCCAGGCACCTTTGTAAAGAGAGCATTCCCCCACTTCCTCCTGGTGCTGCATGATAATCCACAGAAATTCAAAAGGTTTCCTCTCTCTTCTCTGGCCCATCACAGAGCTGGTCCTCACAGCACCACAGCTGGAAATTTAACTTTAAAAGACAAATGTTGTTTTCTGTACCACAGACACTCAGAAATGGAATACCAATATGGGTCTGGATGCAAATCTGATCTTCCCTGGAAATGTTTGGGCTGGGCCCATTTTAAACTGCAAAAGGTAAAATTACTAAATGCGTGCTCCCTGCCTCATGTAGACATGCTACTCTTTCCTGTCTGAATTTCACATGTCTCTGATTAAAGAGGAAACCAGAAGTTCCAATGTTTGCTGTGATTATGGCTATTATATTTGCATTTTGACTCAACTAATATTATGGGTGGTCCAGCTCATACACAAAGCTTGACTTGTTCTACCCTTGGACTGCAGCTGGGTGGATCTTCTGTAATGAGACTTGAAGACAGGTGGACACAGATATAGATCACAGGCCAAGCTGGATTCAAATTTGCAGAGAGTCACAAGGCTTTCAGCAGACATGGACCCATTTCTGCTTCCAGGTGGGAGTCAGACTAAACTCTGGCTCCATCTATTTTTCTGGAAATCCCAAAACAAAGCACAGCTCAGCAGTTTGAGAGAAGTTTGGCTGCGTTCTTATGAATTTAATAGCAAAAAAATCCATGCAAAGGAAAACTGCACAAAATAGCTTCAAGAACCCCTGAAGCTAGGACTGCTGAGATTAATTTACTGTCCCAGATTACTTCCCTAGTATAAGTACACAGTGATTTCTGCCGGTCAGCTCCCTTGAAGTCAGTAGGAGTTTTGTAACACGTTCCATTGCTGCAGTCACTTTCCATTATCCATGGGTGGCTTCTCTGTTGGCAGATAAGCTGCATCCTGGGCCTGAGCCAGCTGAGCCAGCTCCGTGCAGCTGGGCTGGGCTGGAGCTCTGAGCTCAGCCCTGGCCTTGCACACCTCTGGGTGACCACGGAGCAGACACTGGAGCTGGCTGGTTTGATCTGCTGTGAAGGCAGGGAAACTTTCAAAGGATTGCAAAAGGGGAAGGATGGTGACAGAAAGCAGCAGAGGCTTCAAACAAATAGTTAAAGTCCTTCAAAAAACAGTTAATGTGGAATGTGCCCGTTTAGAATTCACTGTTCACTCTTCACTATTGACTGAGTTTTTCTAAGTGGAAGGAAAAGATCTGTCAGTGCTTCTAAATCCCAAGGAACAGGAAAGGTATCACAGAGTTGTACCTCCCTGTGGGCACCAGCCAGCCTCATCCTGCCCGGGGGAAAATGCTGCCTGTTCTGATGCCCACAGGCAGGCACTGCCCCCCTCCTCCCCCCATTGCTGGGTGTTGGCAGGCCAGAGTCTACTCTTGCATGGTTGCCTAATTTATACAAATGTAGCGACCTCAGGTCTGAGCTTTCACTTGCAGTTCAGACAGAACCCCCAGAGTAAAGAATTGATCCAACACGCATGAAGCTTGCTTAAATGAGCAATTTCTACTCAGTCTCTTTCTGATGGAGAGAGAAGAAAGAAAAAGAAGTGCAAAACCCATCTATTTACCAAGTCCTTGTTGATTATAAACAGCTGTAATATGTACAGTTCTGCCTTTAGAGAGGACACCACATACACTGTATATACACATTTATTTACACACAGCCACAGGCTGCATGGCAAGTTATCTGTGGAATGGTGTCTTGGAGCTCTACCAAGTCAAGGAGGAATGCAGCTACACAGATTGAGGGGCATTCAGAGAAGATATTTTGTTAGCTCATCCAAAGGAAAGAATGTTAACATATACTTGGGATGTGATGAGCAGGGAAGGTTAAAAAATAGTAAGCACAGAAAAGAGAGGCACTCAACCCATGAAAAACATATTAAATAGTCCATTTAATCATCAGTCTTTATTTTCAACCAACAAAACTGGTTTTCATGGAAGTCCCCACTCCCAGCCCCAAGTCCCCTTTTTTTTCAGAGATTTTGTGTGGCAAGGGAGCCACGTGTAGCAGCACAGCATGGACATATCTTCCATGACTGGCAGAAACAGCCTTACCCAACAATAACAGTCCCTCAACAATAACAGTGTTTATTATAATAAAAATAATAAAATAAGATAAAAAATAAAATAATAAAAAAGATTAAAAATAATCTTTTTCCCTCTGGAATTTTGCATCACACAAGATTTCCCAAAGGTGGATAACTGCTGGGAAAAGTATCAACCCCTTTGAGCCAGTTTGGAAATTATATGAATGCACAAAGTTCCCAGTGCTAGGACACCTTCTCTCATGCTGTATCCACTGAGCATGCAGAAACTCTCAACTGTTCCCCACTGAATTCAGAGCTGAAATGTCAGATCTGCACAGAGGTCCATTTTAGGGCCTGTTCTGGCTGTTTCTGTCTCTCAGCGATGGACAGCTGCTGACACTGGCTTTTCCTCAAACACAACAGTGTGGTAAGAGAGGAAGTCCATTCCAGTTAGTTCAAAACAGGAGCAAGTGCCCCTAAGCGGTGATCTGGAGTCACCTTTGGGTGCTCCAGGTGCCACTGAAAGGAGCTCTCTCTCCCAGCACCATGCAGGACCCCCAGAGCTGTCACTCTAGAGCTGTGTGGGGCCAAAGGAAAGATTGGGACGTGCCCAACTCTCAGGCATGCAGGAAGGCATGAGCTTTACTTGGCTTTCTTTGGTCAGGACTTCAGGTTTCATTCTGCAAGGCTACAAGAAACACCAGCAGAAATTCTGAAATGACCTGAGAGGAGCACATTGCTGCCCCAAAATACCCAAGAGAATGTAGAGAAGGTGGCCTGGGGCCCTGTGGCGGTTTCACCAGCCGGGCCTGCTGGAAAGCTTCTTTGCTCTACTGCTTTCTGTGCAGGGATGTGGGGACACAAAATTCAAAGAAAAAGGATGAGACAGAAGTGTCCTCAAATCACAACAGCAAACATCATCCTCACAAAAGTACTCGAATATAGTGGTCACACAACAGAATGCTATAAATCCTGAGTAACCTCACTTGGCTGAGAGTGCATGACTGATGTCAGATTTTTTGAACAGAAGGACTTAAATCACCTCAAGATGAAAACTGCATTAAGGATCAGAGAACAGACACAATCCCTGTCCTCTCCTCCTGAGCAGATTTCTCCTTGATATATGGCTCCCAAAGTATAAAGAGCAAGAAGCTGTCCAAGTAAAAATTAGCTCAAGGTGTGTGGGATGAGAGGTAAAAGAGTCTCAGACAGATACTGCTGGAGATTTGGCAATGTCTCATATCAAGCAGAGTGAAAATTTCGGACATCAGCAGTTTGGTCTAAACCCACTGTTTTTCATGTGGGTTTTACAAACCCAAGCTTGTACAACAGATGTCACAGAATGTCCCGAGACTATCTAAGAGAAAATTCACAGGCAGCTCCTGCCTTCCTAAACATTTTAGGGATTTAATCCGTAATCCAAGAATTTGATCTCAGGCATGTAAATGTTTGAATTAAATGCTTGATTTGGACCTGGCTCCTCATCCTGTCTTATTTCTGCTGGGGTTTATTGGGAATACAAACCTTCGGAGTGTGGATGTATCATCTATTTTGTTTCTGCTGACTTTGGCATGTGAACATATCCTGCTTGTAAAGACGACGAGGCTGATCCCCGCTGTGGCCAGCTGGATGTATCGCATAAGGGACTACCTCCTGTTGAAGTAAATTGTTTTTATTCCTCAAACAGAAGCCAGGAGATTTCTACAATTAATGGCCCACACTATTGGAATGCCTGAAATCTCAAAGAAAACAGGTTGTCAGAGCACTGCACGTCGGGTATGCGGAGTGGTGGCCTGCTGAATTAGCCTCCTCTAGTTATGCAGGACCCAGAAATTTGTACTGCAGGTTGGTTCATACTAACTGACAGTGAGAAAATTTGCCAGAACCCAGAAAAGGAAAATAAAATAAATAAAATAAAATTTACAAAAAATAAAATAAAATAAAATAAAATAAAATAAAATAAAATAAAATAAAATAATAAAATATAAAACAAAACATCTGCTATTTTGTATGCATGGACCTGCTGCAATCTGCTGGATCTGCATACATGCCTCACAGAATGATGTGCACAATGACAACTGAAAAGATGTTCTTTTGGGCATGGTAAATGATACTTATGTCCAAGCAGTCCTGCACAAACCCTGTGTACCCAGAAATAGAAAATGCCATACTGAATACATTTATTAGCTTTATTTCTGCCTGCACTGTTACTATTTTATCCCAGCCAAGTAGTTTTTTCACATGCTAACAGGGATCAGGACACTTCACCCAAGGATGTGTGGAGAAGTGGGAAAAGATGGAAACCCCAGCCTGGTTAGGTACTGCTGATTCTCAAAATACTCATATTCACAGAGAGAACCTGCATGATGCTCTCAGGGGGTACCCATGTGCTGTAAGCCAGCTGTTGAACACTGCCCAAACCCACGTAGGTGTGTCGGGCAGGAGGAGCTGCACATAAAACCTACACCTGAAAGACACTGAAAGTGCAGAAAACTATTCTGCTGTAGTGTGACTTTTGGGAGTCTGAAAAGGGAGCTAGTGTAGCAACTGCAGCACAGATCTACACCACGACTCAGTGTACATTAAAAGCAATATAACCACCCATCAAATCCACAGAGCAGTCAATATATTCACATGTTCCTGTCTTTTAATTTTTTGCTGGATAAAAAATGTACTTGGCCCCCAAGGGTAATGGCTTGAGGAAGAGGCAGAGGCTTAAGCCCATGTACATGTCAACCTGCTGATCACTCTGCTGCATGGTGGCCTCATTACCCATTAGAGGAGCTCAAAGAAAGTCAGAACAAGTACAAAGGATCCAGATGAAATTTAACTTACCACATATTTAAATAATTATTTCTATAGCAACATGATTCACTTTTCATTCTTTGTAAAATCCCCCATGATGTAGTCCTATCCACTATCTGTTCCAAAAGGCCTTGCATCCTCTTTTTAATGAGTATCAGATGCATCCTTGTAATTTGGTCCAGCTTATCAACTTCAGGTTTCTGCAACCCAGCTCTTAGAAATATGTCCTACGTTCATACGAAAATTGTACTGAAATCAAAAACACCAAAGGAACTGGGCCCAGTGGCCCAGTGCTATATTTGGAACATGTGCTATTCAACCAAAAGCAGACAAATAGAACCCTTACAGGTTTTGTTTGATGTTTAGTGGGAAGGTACCCGCCAGACTCACCTGTTTCAATGTGTGCCCATACATTAAATAGTCCCACCACTTTCCAATCTGCCAGGTCCCACCTCTTCTTTGTCCTCTTCTTTGATTATTTTGGAGCAAAGGCATCAGCCCTATGGACTGGGGTCCTGGAAGCAGAAACATCTGAAAACAAATAAGCCTTTCCTATCTGCCATTTGGCGTCTAAATTCCCCTTCTGCATTGAAGACCCACTGTGAATACAGACATATGTTTTTAAAGAGACACAGTTTTGTCTTGCTGATCACAATGTAATTAGAAAGCTATTTGGCACATACAGGAACTTCTGTACTAATTTGGCACTATCCCATCCTACTACTGGCAGCATTGGTTTTGCTCCCTGTTGGCGACTCTCCTAGCTGTCTTACAGCTCCTGGAAACATCAGCCATGACTATTCAAGGAATAAGCTGGCAGGATGCTGACACCTTGTGCAGTACATCCAGCAGCAGTGTGGCTGTGTGATGTTGGCTCATTATCAGACTCCACCACTGTGTCTTCTGATGGGGTATGGCATTATGGAGACAGGTGCATGGTTTGTATTATGAAAGCCAGCATGACATTTCCCATTAAGTCAGCTTCAATTATAAGGTTTTATTAGAGTTATGCTTTCAAGTGGGGTCCTATGTCAATTCTTCATTACCTTTTTTTCCTGAAGAATTTAAAGGAGAAAGTGTTTCCCCCTTTGGTTTCACTTGCTTTAACACGAAAGGACACATCCAGCTCCTGAGTTATGATGCTTCAGGTTTCAGAGGTTCCAGATATCCTTGATGATCCATGGGAATATGAGTCTCTCTAATGCAGTGCACTGTCTCCAGCAATCTCTGGTCACTTTCATCAGTAATGAGAAAACATGTATTGCTAGTTCCTGTGTGGCAATTCTGGAAGAGAAGAGCTCATAACCATTACAAAAGAATGTTTTCATCATGGTTACTTGGCCAATGACTACTGTCTTCTTGCTGTTTGGATATTTTAGCTGTCCCACTAAATCAGGACTCCATGCCCTCCAAGTGAACACACAGGCAAAACATGAAATCATCCAGTGGAATGAAGTCTTTGCCTGATCTACTACAGGACTGAGCTGTCCTCCTTGGTGCTATTGATCTTCATTCTCAGCAGTGCTTTGAAATCCAGCTCACTTGTCATTTCCAGGGTTATTTGAGCTTCTTTCAGAGCCTTCTCACTGCCTCTTTCAGAGTATTTTTGAAGAGGGAAATGTAAAGCTGCTTTCTTTTTCCTAGCCCTTGTCTCTGTTTCCTCAGCCTCCCCTTGGTGTCAGTGGCTACTTGTGCCTCTCATGCCTATTGGAACACTCTGTGCAGGTCCCATCAGCTCCAGAAGCCATTCTCAGTATTGCTGACACCAGCCACTCACTTATCATGACCTATCAAAAAAAAGTGCAAGTTTTGTTGGCTTTTTTGATGGGTTCTTTTTGCTTTTTTGAAACTTTGGGAGTCAGATTTTCAATTTTGTTTATACAGTATGAAAAAATTCTCTTCCTTCTTTCAATGAAAACTTTGATTTTCACATAGTATTACCACCAGAGAGAAAGGACACAGCAAATAACTCTGGGACAAGGTTCATGATAAATGAGGAGGGTTATAGAGAAGAGAATATCTGCTACTGCCCCTCTGGCTTCAATCTACTATGCCAGGCCAGGGAAAACATTTTGGGTCTTAACATCATTTACAGCCACTGTAACTACTGCAGTGCAAACATTACTTTTATAAAAGGCTGGTGCTTTTCTGATCCTGCAGAATACATTAAAAACTTTCTTCAGTGAGCTCTACAGGTTTACTCTACCCTACTTATTAATGGTTCTCTTTGTCAGCTTTAAAAGTGTCATCTTGTAAATGCAAGCTTCCCCTTTTCCTTGTTTTCTGGGACAGGCAGAACCAGAGCATCTGACTGGCAAAGATGTTGATCCCCTATGCTCATGAAAATGTGGGAAGAATTAAGTCCTTCCTGCAGATTTGACTGTGTTCTCCAGAAACTAAGCTTTCATTTAAAAACCTAATGAAGTGTTTAGCCCTTCTGGTAGCAAAGATAACCATGCTTCAGTTTTCATTTTGCAGGGGTTATCTTGTGTCAAAGCCAGAGAGACTGCAACTGAGCCAGAGTTACAGGCTTCCTCTCTTTATCTTAAATGGGAACTAGGTGTAAAGCACTGTGTCAGGGATGTTGGTGCGCCACAGACCTGGAGACAGAGAAAAACTTTGCTGAAGAGAGGCTGTCTGAGGGGTTGATCCAGTCTAGATGGGGGATCCCATGGGATTCTGCCATCTCCTGCCTCCTCTCCACTCCTTATTGCTGTCACTGCTCTTGTGCAGTTCCATCCCCCAGCCCTTCCTTTCATGGTTCCTTCATGAGTCCTGACTAGCACTGTTTCAGTTTTCCATATGGGCTTATGCACCCAGGTCATAAGTATGACAATAATTAGTAATATGAGAGGCAAGATGGGCCATGATCCTTGTTGGAAATGACAGAGGGGCAATTTTTGGTGGAAGTATTTGGAAATATCCTGAAAAGGAGCAGTAGGCCCAACGCTGATGAGGAGTCTGTGTGCTCCAACACCCCTCATGCCAACTCAAACCTTCCCATTCTTTCAACCTTTGGTACATTGCCAGAAGGACTGGCTGGCTCCTAGACACAAGTGACCAACTTCATCATCCTCAGCCCTTCTTCTCACTTGGGAACCATGAATTATTCACAGGTTCTTTTAGCAGGTTCACACTGTACATGTGGCATCTGAAGTCGCAGACAGTAATGAGGCCGATGAGCCACCCCTCTGAGTGCACATGTGGCTACACCTGCAGCCACCTCTGCACACCAGGGTAGGTACACGCTTATTCTCTTCTTAATGCATCCCCTCACAGCAGCATCTCAGGCACTTTTTTTTTTTTTTTCCTTCTGCTGCTTAGTATCTTCACTGAGCTGTTCACAATAATGCTCAGGTCTTTTCTCCAGAGATTACAGTTAATTCAGAAGCCATCAGTGTGTCAGAGCAGTTTAAATTATTTCTTTCAAATGCATTACCTTTTAGTTCAAGTTCATCTGCCATCATGTTAGGACAACCACTGGTAGTATTAGAGTTGTCTGATGTTTCAAACGATCCTTTGCAGCTTTTCTTTTCTGATCAAGCTTTTATCAGCTGCATATTTTGACATTTCATTGTTAATCAAATTCTTAGTGTTATTAGGAAATGCACTACTTAGCAAATCCACTGAAACTATGATCATAGTCTTAAGACATCTGTCTTATGACATACAAAATCTATAAAAACCTAGTGGGTGCATTCCTTATCTCAAAGTCCATATTCGTCTGCTGTCTGTTGTAAACAGATCCTCATAGAAACGGAAGGAAATCAGTGTAATGTATGTACAACATAGTCACCTGCACATGGATAGATAAAAAAATAGTCCTTATAGACATCCTTAGGGCACTTCACTCTTAATATTTTTCAGCCTCAGGCTTCAGACATTTATTTCCACTGCTAGCTTGTCTCTTCAGCAATTGTTAATCCAGGACAAGATTTTACCTCACCTTCTTGTTACCAGACTTCTTTCATATTCTCACAGGCAGAATCCTATCGGAAGCTTTTCAACACTCTAAATAAATTATATCCATCATCTTGCTTTAATGTACTATTTTTTTTTAACTCAGAGAATTCTATGAGTTTAGGAGAAGCATCATTTACTTCTATGTATGTCGTGCTAGTATGTTCTTACCAAATTGTAAAGATTCTTGTGCTTTATTAGTTTAATTATTTTCTCAATTTTCTACACACTGATGTATTTGATTCAAGAATTATCTTTAGCTCCATTTTTAAATGTGGGCTCCATATTGAGCATTTCTGCCTGTGTTGGTGCCTCAGTTTCTGCTTTATGTGAGGGAAAATTGTCTAAGCTTTTAATCACAAACTACCTTCAGATATTACAGTAACCTCAGCAGCTCTTGGAATTGACTGCTGTGGAGAAAGCAGCATACCTTGAAATGAGAGCTTTCAACTTTTTTTTTTTTTTTTTTTAAGATTGTTTTCAGATAACTATCTTACTACAAACCTCCTCCACAGATTTAACAAATCTTGTTATAATAATTCACTGGGTGTTACGCATAAGCTGCTATGACACAGTTGTTTCCATGAATGGCTTTATTGGGAATATTACCATAAACTGAGGAAAACAAAAGCACTGTGGGAACTTTAACTCTACCAGCTAGACTACTGTACTTAGCTATGAGGACTATTATTAACCCAGTTACAGAAACATTTTCTTGAATAATGAATGAGCTATTACTGCACGCTGTAGGCTGTGAGATTTAAAAAGAAAAGCTGAAATTCTTCACACAGAACAGGGGAGGACAAACAAGGAAAAAGGAAGAATTTTGTCAAATATTTAGTTTTTCTTTTAGGTTAGTTCTGGAGAGGTATTGATTGACATCTGAGGATAGTGATCTTCCAAAAGACTAAGATGAAAATGAGTCCATAAGTGAAACTGCACCTTTGAGAGGATGGAAGGTAAATTAGGTCTCAGACACAAAACTCCTTATTTTTTCTTCCCTGCAGAAATGGACCCTCTTCCTCGTCCCTCACTTAATCCCACACAGCTCAAGGCAATTTTTTATGAAGCTGCCAGGAACACCACAGTTGGGCAGTGCCAAGGCACTTGCTGGGCAGTCCTGACCCCCACCAGGCTTGAGCTCCTGCTGCCTAGAAAGCTGCCCAGCTGCACCACAGTGTCCCAGCTGGCTCAAGAAAATGGCACAGAAGACACTGAGCTATTACAGAGCCAGTGTGAGGGGGGACCACCATCCCTCTGGTCACACACCTCTCTGAGGCCTCAGCCCACTGATGCTTCCTTGCACGAAGCTGAGAGTCCCCTTGAGTACTTTATGGCCACCTCTCTGGACCTTTCTGCTAGTTCTGCTCCTTTCAGAAGGGACAAGGATTTACAGTTAGGTCTTCCATGGCCCAGACAAAGGACAAGGTGAGTAGAAGATGAAGGAGGATGAAATGACACCTCCCCTTCTGGCTCCTTCCTTGCTTCCTTCTCCCTACCTTCTTGCCAAAAAAAAAAAGAGAAAGAAACGAAGTGAAACTATTTGAGTGCCTTGAGATGAACTCACAAATAGTTTCAGGACTTTCAAAACCACATTTCTGTGTAAATTTACTCTTCCTCCAAGGATTTCACCAGCTTCTCCCTCACTCCTGGTTTTATTTTCTGACTGGTTATGGTGTTTTGAGAGGTCAGCAATAAGTCCATTGTTAACACTGCTCAGCCTTCTGTTTATTGGAAACAACTTTCTTCCTCTGTAGGGCTGCCCATGAATTGTCTTAAGATGTTTCAACCTCCTTCCAATCCTGTTTGCACCCTGCCTGCCTTTACTTTTTGACATCTCTCCAATCAACTCCAAAAGTGTTGCTAATACATTTTTAATCACCTGTTTTTCTAGAATAGTATTTTGATTTAACAATTGTTAAATTTTTCCCAGGTGAAAAATAACTATTTATTGTCATTTGTTATTTTTCACTAGGCTGAATTCACATACACCAGTTTTGCGCTGATCGGCTACAAAAAAGCTTTTCCAAACTTTAGGGGCATATGTAATATTTATCCTTTCCCTATCCACATGGTAATAAAAATCCTGTTTATTTCCTCATAAATTCATTGACTCCCTTGAAGGCAGACTGTTGGCAAAACACTGGAAAAAATATTATTTTTGTTTTAATTTTAAAAAATATTATTATTTCTACAGCTACTTTTGCTGCAAATGTTTCATATTTATAATCATTTCATATTTATTGTCTTTTTTTAATTTGACACTGTTTATATTTCTTTTTGTAGATGCATGGAGGAGGGATTTTAATTTTCTGGAAGAAAATCCATACCTGGATGGCTCCAACCACCTGTTCAGTCTTTCTGCTTGGCCATCTGGCAGAGGGAGCTGCAGGGACCCAGCCTCAGCCTGTGTGTGCATACTCTGACAAACAGGGTGCCTGCTCTTCTCACAGTGGGAACCACCCTGCCATGTCCCAGGGCCAACTTCAGCCTCATATTTGCATTCTCAGAGCTCACTCCTGTGATGAAGCTGAGATGAGGATTCACCAACAGAAGATCAGATGAGATGTGCATAGAGCTGAGGAGCTGCATTGCACATCACTGGGAATCACCTCATTGCTTTGAAACCTCTGGCTTTAATAGACATTTTTAATGGCTTTGCCTCCCAAGGCTTTTTTCCTCCTGTCTCCATTCATCTTGCCACTCATAGAAGAGTCCAGAGTTTGTACAGGGACACAAAAGTCATTTGAGTAAGACTAGATTAATTTCTGTCTTGCAGTCATTCCAAGAAACAACATAGCTAACACTATGAGAGCCTGAGAGTAAAGCGTATTTGGACTGCTTTCATGCTTTAATGAAAAGTATATTCCGCTGAGTATCAACACCAAACAACATTACCTAGAGATATGTTAGTAATAGTTTTGTTTATTACTGGGAGATTAAGATTTCACAGTTCTCACAGAAGCACAGCATTCTATGTAAATTCCTCTTAAACCTTGACAACAGCACTACAGAACTGATAATTTATTTATTTTTAAAATGTCAGCAGGGTATGACCACTGAGACGAAACATCTCATTTTCAAGAACATCTTCAGGGATGATGGCAAATTACAGGCACTCACAGCAACACACGTGGCATTAAATACAGTGTATGATCAAATAAGACAAGTAGAGGACTATTGGGGTTTTTTCATAAGCAGAACAATAAATTTGCCTAAAAGGTAGATGAATTGTGATAGAATGTACATGTACATGTATGGTGTTCTAGTTCAATGGCTCTGAATAAGTAAGGAATTTTGTTTAATTTTTATTTCAGAAATTTAAACCCTCTCATCTTCACAGATCTCAGTCTGTGTTAGTTGTCAAACATGGTCTGGTATTGCACTAGACAGAGAAATAATAACTTAATAAACAGCAGAATAGTTTTATAAAACTAGATTTTTTTTCACTTTTTCCTCCCAGGGGAACTATAATAGAATTTCTTGCTGCTATTTTATATAAGGTACTGCTGTGGGGTTTATATTTTCTTTCTTATGTAAAATTCTTTTTTTTTTCAAGAATTTTATCATTCATTCATCTTTGTAATTTTTTTTAAGGCTCAGACTTTCCACTGTGTTATGAAAATTATCCAGTGATCTAAACACCAATGATACACATGAAGTTTCATTTGCTGAAATAAAACCACAAATGGCTTAAGAAAAAAAATCCACTTTCCATCAGAGCAGCAATGGTCTGGAATTTGCCCTATGAGTAAATATGCATCCAAAGATCACAAAATATATAGAAATATTTTAAGGGCTCAGTGTAAGATTTTCCTGCTTAAGTATATGAGACTACATTTTTATTCCTTTTTGCAATACTGTTTCTGTAGAAAGATGCCTTAAAAAATCATAAGAAAGAAGTTCTCAGTGCTGCACAACTCCCAGATACAGACACTATCACTTTTTAAGGACTTTAGGGTCAGACACTCACCTGGTATAGGCCAGGATGGCCCTGCTGACTGCAGTGACTGCTCATAACAGGTGGGACTTCAGCTTTCATGATTCCCATGAAGTCTCTGTGGTGTACAGTGGGTTACAGATCTAAATGCTTGTAGTTTTGTTGACGACACAAATGTTTCTAAAGAACCGGATGTTGAAACAAAGTGTGTTTCCCTACAGAACTGATGTTTCTCGGTGTTTAGACACTGCAGTGACTACTGCATGGGAAAAAAACTTCATCTTTCTGAAGTCTCATTTGCCCGAGAGTCTCTAAGCCTGATGCTCGGGGCCTGGGCATAGCCTGCCCTGCTTCCAGCAGATGGATTTTCCCTGAGCTCACACAGGGGTAGCCCCTGTGTGGGTGTGCAGGACCAGAGCTCACAGGCTGGGACCAGCAGCACAGGAGTGGGGGTCACTGATGAGCCCTCCCTGTACACCACGACACCTGAGAACACTCACAAAGCTGTGCTTACCCCCACTGACACAGCCAGCGGTTCCTCAGCAGCTCCTGAGTGCTCAGTTGTCATTCCTTCAATGGGAAGCTGTTTTTATTTCTGAGGTGACCAGGGCTGCCCTGAGGGAATGGCAGGCGCTGGCTGCAGAGTGCCCGGTGCCAGCGGGTCCCAGCCCTGTCCCATTGCCGCAGCTCAGCCACCTCCTCCCTCCTCGGCCACCCAGGCAGACCAAAACTCCTGAGCTGTAGTCATCCCAGCCCTCAGCTGTGGCATAAATGACTCAAATGCTGGAACAGAAATCCAGGAAAAGATAGGACTCACCACTCTACTGGGATAGTTCGTGCTGTATTACTCAGGGAAATGTTTCTTCAATGTTCCCCAGGACTCCCTTCAGTAGGTGAGTTATTTAGTACTAAAAACCTCTTCTTTACCTCCTCCACTCCCTATCCCAAAACAGGAGCAATGATTACTTGAGAATGTATTTATAAACCCTTCAGTATTCTGCCCCTTCCACAGTCCTTGAGACATTTAGAGTAGCAGCAAGAAAGTCTCAGATTATTTTTACATCATTACGAATGGCACCAGTCCATTATTTTCCTCTTCATCCTGTGCTACATTGGTTGCACCTTGGCCACTTATGAGCTTTGGCCTGCAGCCTCTGGAGTGTTGGTTCAGCATGAGCTCCTGCTGTTTTCCCTGTTGGGAAGCTTGAGATAATCATCTGCAATACTCCTCACAGACAGTGTAGGTTAAAAACCTGTTTCATGAGTATTTTGTGTCTCATGCTGATCCTATTGCAAGGTGAACCTTGTTTCCAGTTCTCCTTTCTGTCATGTGTGAACACAGAGCACCAATGGCTGAGAAAGCCTTTGGCTAGAGCTTCTACCTCAATTTCAAAGCAGAGGACTGACTGGGATAGTGTGTGTGCACCTGGGAACATGACAGCATCACAGTATGAGCTGTTTCCTCCAGCAGCCACCTGCAGCAATCGCCTCCTTCTACAGCCATAGCCCACAGTCCTCCAGCTGCAGCTTGAAACCTCAGCAGAGAAATTTGGGCACCCAGCAGAGCTGAAACACACACCACCATCTGGTAGAGCTGCATCCCATGTCCTCCAGAAGTCCAGTGAGCTGGGGTTTAAGGCTGAGTCCTGAACACGCAGGTGAACAAAATACATTCAGGACAACATGTCAAAAGTTGGATCAGAAATCTATATCCCAAACAGGATAAAATGCAAGAAGACAGATTTCTACTCCAGACTGGGCTAGACAGAGAGATATGAGAAAGAGAATAAATGGGTACAAAAATTGGAGAAAGGACCAATATGAAAAAAGAGAGGGGCAGAGGTATTCTTAGAACTGCCAAAGGAAAACTGAAACTGATCTTGCAAAGCTTGAGGCAAAAGAGCAAGAGCTCTTCAGCAGTGTAAAACACAAGGAAATAGAAGTGAGACACTGTGGATCCAGACTTTGCCTCAGTTTCCCACAGAGATGATGAGTTTAATCATGAGAGGAAAAGACAGATGATGGTAAAAAGGCTGGAAATCACGGTGGAAACAAAACTCAAGGAGTTGAATGCACTTGGTTCAGAAAAACGGTATGATCTCATCCATGTGTTCTAAAAAATACTGGCACAAAAAATGGCAAGACGGGTGCTTCAGAAGGAAAACAAAGTACTCAGATTAATTCTAGACTCATTAGTCTGTCTCAGCAGTATTCATGGTTTAAAACAGATTCTGAAGAAAATCGTAATTTTAAAAAGTGATAAAACACAACAGGAGTGGTTTTAAGGTAGCTTCTGTCAGATCACCTTAGATAAAACATTACATTTGTCTAATAAAGAAAATATTCCATACAAAGTCTCTGGGCTTTAGTAGGATATTTTACTATAGATCATATGGAAATCTTTTCTTTACACTGGAAAATCTGGGGTCAGTTGGGAAAGTGAAAGGTGAGTAAGAAGCTGGCTTAGAGATAGGAGTGTGGAGGAAAAGGAGACAATGAGTAAGCCTGCAAGAAATATGGGGCTGGAGGGAGGTTACTAGGAGAGCCTCCAAAGTCTTAATATTTTGGTAATGACCTTGTCAAAGCCATTAGAACTGTGCAGATGAATTAGCTGGTGACCTAATGTTAAGGAACATCATGAATACAGCGGAATAGCAGAACACCATACAAAAGAAGAATTATATGGCCCTCGAGGCTAGAGTAAAGGGAAGGCATGAAATCCTACAGTACCAAAAATGAGCTCATGCTTTTGGGAACAAAAAGTCTTCATGCAGAACCAGTCCTAGCTTCTAACTATGGAATTTGATCGGTCATGCCAGCATAACAAAAGTGTTATCTCTCATTGATTGGAGTGATAAGGAGTCTTCAAAACATCTTTAAATTATGGAACAAAATTATATGGGCAAAGCAAGAGGAGGTGACGTTACACTCTGCTCCAGGGTGAATTGGTGCCCCATCATCATCATCTTCATACAATCCCCCTGTGAATGACAGCCAGGTACATGTGGGACAGCCACTGGAGCTCCCTGTGCTGGCTACTGGCTCCTGACCCCTGAGGAAGGGCAGCCTGTCACATTCTCTGGCTGATCACCAGGCAGCCTCGGGGCACAGGAGACTCGAGGCTGTCCAGCCTGCAGGGTCTGTCTCACCACAAGTTTCTCGACAGCCCTGATCAGCAACAGGGGGTTTGGAGCAGGTTCAGGAACAACAGATGGTCAACCTCAAGGGACTGGTTTTGGAGGAGAGCACTCCCAAATCCCTCAGTAAGAAATAGCAAGAACTATTTTTTCCCCCTAATGTGGACGTGGCAACCTCCATTGCTTGGCACCTTTTTTTGGTCAGTTTTCATATGCCATGGAGGGCATGGGCACAGATGACTTTTTGCAGAGCAGTTTCTCTTGAGGCCCTGTAAAGCCTCAAGGAGGAACATCAGCCAAAAAAATAAAGGATAAGCCAACTCTAAATTTGCTCCCTTGCCATATTGCTCTGCCACCACAGATGCGAGCACTTGAATTCAGATCTAAGCATACATGCTTGCAAATTCACAAATGCATTCCCCTGAGCTAGAGGTACTTTGCATAAACTGAATGGAGGCAGTTTGGATTAACTTGGCTATAGATCCAGTACAGATCCAGAATCTGGGTGTTCTCACACAATAGAGGAAAAGGAACCTTCTTTTAGCTTGCTGAATAACTACTGAACAGTATTTTCCATAATCTTTACAGAATCTGACTCTATAAGCAGTGGCTAAAGATCTCTGGAGGTTTGAAATTGTAAATATTCTAAATATCAAGTTCTAGCAAGGTGTGCAGATGGCCAGTTCTGTGTGTGAATAAGCTATTAAGGTATTTATAAAAAGCCAGGAAATAACCTACCCAAAAATCTCTGAGATCAGAGAAATAGATTTGAAAGAGCATCATAGGTCTATCCAATTTCCACATGTTAAGACCTCAAAGTTACAGTCAAATATGACTTTGGAGTTATTACTGCTGCAATATAAGGACTTGTCTATAAAAATGCACAGAAAGAGTTTGTCTGAAAAACAGGAATTCTGATGACACGGTATCAGCAAGGAGCTTGGTAAAGATCCCAAACACATCTATAATACATGGGCTGAAATCATGGTTTAAATTTATTGTTCAATTACAGCTTCAGGCTCTTAGAGTTCACTGCTGCCAAGAAATATATATGACATTAAATTATGGAATATTTTCTTAAATATTTTAATACATTTGAGTACTTTTAACATTTTATTTAAGCATATTATTCAGGGAACAGAAAACATTGCTCTTTCCTAATTAAAGTGTGAGTCAGCAAGACCAATAAAATGCTTACTCCAGTGTTGGAGAAAACTCTGAAGAGGGGGAAAAATCCTATTAGAAAGTCCCCTATTATCCTGGCGGTGCCTGCCTGAGTGACATCTCAATGTATTTTTGCTGAGTTAAGCCTTACAAGGCCCATCCACTTATGGCACAAGATTTCATTTCACCATTAATTTATTTGATTTGTCAAGAGATTAATAGGCATGTGAGGTGTTAGTTAAAATGTCAGAACACCTTGTGAGGCTCTATCAGATAGAGGAAGGCTATTATTAGCAGGAGGGTAGATGCTATCTGAGGAGTGCAGGGTCACAAAAGTGGGGTGGGACTGGTCAGCTTAGGTGGGAAGGGCCATACAGACACTGGGCAATGATCCCGGCAGCAAAACTATCAAAAAAGAACCAGGTAAGGGATGGTGTCTTAATTTCCAAGGAGTATTCTGTCAGGGTTTGAGGTGTTTTACTTCTTGTGACACCTGCAAGAGACACTCAACCTAGTAGCTCTGTAGAAGTTTAAGGGTTAGCAGACTAAAAGCTTGGTCTCTCACTTCTAGGGCTGAACCACACCTGAAGAGCTCAGCAGCTGGAGGCTTGGCCAGCTACCTCTGGATGAGGCAGTTCTGCTCCTTGGTGCACCCATGATCTGTCACCCAGAGCACTGGAATCCAGTTTTCTTTCACCTTTTCCGTTCTTTGGAAAGCACAGCAGACAAAGAGTGAATCCAGCCCTCACCTCTGCATGGGTTTACGTTTGCAACAGGCTCTGTAGCTAAATGTGAGAGGTAGGAAGAGCCCTTGGTCCTGTAACTCAGATAGAGCTCTGTGGAACAGCAAAGACAGTGCAGAGGATTACAAAAAGATTTTCACCTTTACTCTAGCTCTTCTAATTGCTGAATAGACCAACAATTAAAGCAGCTTGCATGGCTTTTCAAATGGTTTTGAAAGATTTTTGAACATCCAACTTTCTCCACTTTCTCAAGAACCATTAAAGAGGCTGTCTCTGATCTGAGATCTGTTAAATATGAATGCAGTCTTTAAATTGGGATTACCCTCTCAGCTGCAAATTTTTAATAAAATTTCTAAATGGCAACATTACTGTCATTAGTAATGAAGTAGATACAATCATTGCTAAGTGAACATTCGATACATATTAATAGCATCTCATTCAAACATGCAGGAAAATTACATTAGTTCCAGAATGTATCCTGCAGGGAACAGTCTTTCACTGCCATGACGCCAGATTCCCATGTTGTTCAAACCCATACAGTTAAAAGAATAATTCTGATAACTTCTGGTAGGTTTGAGAGAAAGACATTTTCAACAGCCTTCCGCAAATCAAGGGTCTGATCCCTTGTGAGTAGGGGCTAAATCCACAAAGCAGTTTGGCCAGTGTAATGCTCTTCTACTCCACAGCCTCCCTGATGCTTCCTGTCTCACTAAGTTTGTCAACTGGGAACACTTCAAAACAGGAGATGAGGGTCAGAACCTCTTCAGGCAATGACAGCATCTGAAATCAGATTTTTCGTTCCTGGAAAGTCCTCCCACCACTAATAACCTGGTAAAACAGGTGTCAAGGGGCAACGGGGCCACTTGGTTCCCGAGCACTGCACAGGTGGGTGCTGAGCCTCTGGAGAAGACTCCCACCTCTGGGCCATGCCTAGGCAGAGACTGGTGACGTGAAGCTCTGAGCCAGCTCTGATGGCACCTCTGCTCTTTCATTTTGCTTTGGTTTAGGTATCTCCCTCAGAAGCCAAGACCTAAGCCTTCCATGCTCTCTTTAGGCTGCAAGCAGGCTGGATTTAACTCTTTCTGCATCCTCTTCCTAGTCCCAATCATCTTATTTTAAAGCATTGCCTAATTTGAATCAACCAAAATGGCTTTTTTTTTTTTTTGATGGCATCATAATGCATCACTGAGCCCCACAGCCTTTCAGATCCACCAGTGTCTAATCTGTGTTGTAAGAACTGAACTCAGCTCCTCTGCCTACTTTCACAGATTATTTAAACCAGAGCTATGCTGTTTAGTTGCAGTTACCTGTCCCTGTTAATGCAGTAAGTGTCTGGTTGGTGTTCAAGATCACTAGCCCCTCTGCACAAGCATGTGTCTTGTCTTGGCCTCAAGTAATAGTCTCTCCACTGTGAAGGTCACATACAGAGATGGTGATGCTCTTCTCCACTGCCCTCCTTCCAGGAGACTTTCTGAAGTGAAGCATTGCTACTGTGTAGATCTCCTGGAAACAGCTGTCAGCTGAAGTTTGCTGTGTCTTCAAATATTTAATGAAATCCTTATAGAAGCTGTGTCTGAAAGTAAAGCTGAGAGAAGAGTCTGGTAGGATTTGAAAAGCCCAATTCAGTGAGAGTCATGAGAGTCTCTTGAAGCAAAGCTCTCTGAAGTGGTACAGTCATTGCTCTGGATGAACATATGTTTGCCTTGTCCCTGTAGGAGTGGAGCACATTCCCCACCAACACACAGTCTCGTTGTTCTAAAGAGGGATTTTCTGAACATCAGCAGCTTGTCCAAATGCTAATCCTGAAATTATTGAAGCAATTCTCCAAAGACTATTATTTTTCCAATACATATTAGAGTGTAGTTCTGAACACTGTTTTCCTTTTCATCTGTCCACAAAACCTGCAAAAGATTTTCCTATTTAGGGCGTGATTCTGCACCTTTGAATTTAGCAGGAATGTTAGTATTGAAATAATATAAATCCAGACTTTTTTTTATGTGGTACATAAAATAGGACTTTTCCAACAGCCAGAACGTATAAACATCATGTATTTTCCCCTTTTAAAGGGGAGTGGCATAACAGTGTTGCCAGAAAATAAATATTCCCTGTTCTCTTTCCGTTTCTCTCTTGTACACACACATTTATAGTGAATGTCAAGAAAATTACAGCATAAATTACTATAACTGAGAGTTTAGAAATTGCCCAGAACTATAAAATGTTGGACTGAAAACAGTCAGAAAGAGCTTCTGACTTGCAGAGTACTGTCCATGAACACTACAGTGGAAGAAGACGGACATGGAGCTTGCAGTAAGAGACTGGCAGTCTCTCTGGGGAACTCTCACTCTGTGACTGAAAACATTCCAGATAACACATATCCCCAAAGCCATTTGGGCTGAAATGTGGATCTCCTCCTCCTAGTACCGGATTTGTGGATTTCTACACATTGAGAGCAGCTGTGTTAGTGCTACCAGCCATCACACTTCGCCCTTCCCCTTCTAGACAATTCCATTGGTATAGTGCCATATTTTCTATCTGAAGATCAGTTTTATCTCATGGTTAAAGTCTCCAGTGTAATGTTTGCAGAGACAATCCTGACAATCCATGATTTACCTGGAATGTGTGACTGCAGGCAGAAGAGCCAATGGTAAATGTTGTGGGTAAGCAGGAAGATCCAGACATCAAGACCCTCACTGTGAGCATGACAGCATTGCAGCCTTTATGCCATGGTTCCCACCACGTCCTGTGTCTCCTCTTTGCACCATGCCTTGCTTCCATTACATCTCTGTTTCCATCTTCAAACATCAACATAGCATGGGCGTGGTGTGATTTTAAATTGCCCTTGTATGTCCTTAATTTTTGGGAATATCAACACATTTCTCCATAATGTATTTTCTTAAAAGTTTTATCTAAGGCCAACATATGTATGTTACAGATACCAGATCTGAGTTTTTCAGAATCAGCATCAGCAGAATGTGTCAGAATAAGGCAGTGAGTATCTTGTATTCCTTTCCCCATACATGTGGGAAAGGAGTGGATTCAAGACACCGTGACTCCGATTTACAAGTGGCTTTCAGAGTTTCTGTTTCACATGTAAAGCAATTAACTCCTTTAATCCTGAATATTTTTCTGTAGTCTTAAAAATGCTGATAATTATTTGGAAATTAGAGCAACAGCATCAAATTTTTATGGGAAAATTTTGTTTAGGATTTGCTTACTTCTTGAGGAATATATGTGAGGAAATATGTGTGGTTGCTTTCCCATAGAACCCACAAGAAGGATGCTGCTTAACACCCCAAATTTTAAAAAACTAATAGTCGCTTCTAGAAGTGAATCTGCAGAGAGTAAAGTGAGCCACGATGATTCACAATTTTCTGGGAATAAGCAGCCCAAGACTGTGTCATCAGAATGGGCAAATACCATAAGCACAGCAGTTTTGCTAGCAGCCATCTCAGGTTAAATAACTTGCTTGAACATCATCCAGACACCCTGTCATGGCTGTGAGGTCACCATGGCAAACAATAGATGATAATGTGTGAGTTCAATGACATAGCTGAGCTTTATATGCTTTGTTCCTGGGTCAAAAATATTCCTGTCCTTCATTGATCTTGTTATTATCCCAAATACACAATATAGGGAAATAGCCAATACAATGTATTTCTCAGAAGAAAATAGAAAAAAGTGAGGAGTTTTCATGCTCTTTCTTAACTGAGCGGTTCAAACACTCCTGTAGATTTTCCTTTGAATTTAGAAATTTTGCCCTTTGAGCTTTCTGCAGGTGGAAATTTTCCTGGGAAAAAACAGGCTCCTAAAGAGAAGCAACCGCATTGTTGCAACAGCTGAAACCTTGGAACCCACCATAAACGTTTTCACAGGCTGAAGGAGTAGCCAGGCAATAGGCATTTTCAAATTGTTGCTATCTACCTTAAATCATCCAGAACAGCCCTGTGTATTCCCAGTTTTTGGCCCGAGGTGTAGGTTTCTTGGGCCTCCTGGAATAACTCCAAATCCGACCGAGATGACGGTGCCAAGGCCTTAAGTGCTGCAGCCCTGCTTGTATCGCTGTGCAGAGCCAGGGAAGAAAAGTGATCTGGATCCTGCCAAGCAGACCACAAACGACTCACTGAGCCCATTGTTGCTTTGTTTCCCTTAAAATAGGGGTTCTCTTCTTTTCCTGGCCATGTTTTTTACCGGTATGTGATGCTGACTTGTTCCCAAATGTGAAAGGAGACCCGGGTGGGCTGTGAAACTGTGGGGGCCAGAGGCTTGTCTGGTGAAAGGAAAATCTCATGCTTCCTTTCCCAGCCCTGATGGAGCTGGAGCCGTCTCCAGCAGCAGCTGGATCACCATCGTCCTGGGACCACACCCCACATCCACAGTGTCCCAGGTTAGGCCTGTACCAGGATTCTGGCTTGTTAGTGACCCCAGTGCCAGCAGCAGAAAAGGCTCCCTTGGGATGCACATCCCTCCTGGCCCATGCTTCATCCTGCTTTGCACCACTCCTTGGAGAGCAACAATGGTGGGGGCTCTGCCGGGCTGGAGGCAGCCAAAGAGAAGGAAAGCATCGGGGGCAGTAAATAAGCGCACGTTAAAATTATTGCCATCCATCAAAAGCCTCAGAGATGGAACATTATCAATCTTTGAAAGTTATTATGCAGAAGCAAGCTGCTGAGTGCATAAATATTTTATAGATCTTAAACTATTGAACAGTTATTGGAGCAGGGGTTTAATCTCTTTCAGCCTGATTTGACAAAATAACAAAAAAGGGGGTCATCGTGAGAAAACAGCTATGAATTGGTATGATGAAACCTTGGAGTCTATCCAGAGAGTCCATTCTTCTCCCATACTGGTAATTGTTGTAATTCACTGACCTTAATGCAGTTACTTTTTATTCACACCCAAAATAAGCTGGAAAAAATACAGTGCAAAGCTCTTGATTAATCTTTGGAAGGTTTGCAGTATTTGAACCTTATCATCTGTGTTGCAAGGTCATCTTCTGTGTAGTAAATATTCCTAGTGCCCTTCAATTGCAGATGTAGACTTTATTTTGTCATAAAACCAAAGGAACAGACTTGATATATGAGGGCCTTTAGATGTGCCCTAAAGTTCTTCCCTCAAAAACATAGGAAAATTCCCAAAGTTTTCCTGAAGGTGTGCTTATAATGTGATTATGACCCTTTACATCTCCATAATGGCTTCCTTTGCTGTGTAAATTTTAACAAACGTTGGGAAATGCCCCAGTGTGGCTTTCCAAATGATAAGACAGAGCTTCTCCCAGAGGCACATAAAACCTCATGCATTTTCTCACCTGCACAAACAAGGATGAACCCACTAAACTGCAAACTGGGCTTTGCAGACCCTTTCCTTTTGTTTGTTTCCTGCAAACCCTTTGCTTTTGTCTGTTTCCTGCATAGCATGGAAAGGACTTCGCTGCTGGACTCTGGACAATTAAAATTTGCTGCCTGCCTCAGGAGCAGCTGCTGCAGCACTTCCACCTCCCACAGGTGGCCCACAGCAGCTGCCTGCAGCGGAGGGTTCCTGCCCCAAGGCTCATCGTGATGGGGTCAGGGCCCTGGTGCTCTGAGGGTACGTGGCAGGTGGAAAGTGGAGCTGCCTCAAATGGAAACACAGCATCCACTGTTTTCCATCAAGTGGGCACAGTTTGCCCTGCCTGGAGAATGTCCCTGGAAAAGTCTCTCCTCCATTCTGGGAAGAACAAACCCTGCCAGGCTCTGCCGCCAGGACCTCTGAGTCTTCTCTGCCATAACTGAACCCTCCACATGCTCATAGCACAGCAAATGGCCTGCCCTTAAGCACAGCCTGACAAAGGTCTTCTCCTTCTTTTCCATTTTTGGGGGGTTTTTTGTTTGGTTTTGGTTGGGTATTTTCCCCCAAATCTCTCTGTGTGTAAGACAGGAAGATCTGCTTTCCTGGAGTCACTCTATAGATTAGTGGACTGGCTTTGATCCTTGGGTAGAAAGGCAAACCTCTCTACTAATCTATTAGAAAAGGGTCTCATTTAGGTTAAAGGGAAGCTGGTTTCTAGCTCCTTTTTCTGCTGAATATTGCCACAGGTTTTCTAGTGCAAAACACTGGAACAGATTTTTGTGGTAAAGGTCAAAAATACAATCTTTTAGGAAAAGTGTACCTTTCTGTTACTTTTAAGGCTTATCAGCCTTAAGAAGTACCCATGGAGCACTTGTACCAGCACAGACTGGAGAAATATTGGGTATGCTTAGACAGTGTCTGTATGATAACAGTGTAGCTTAGACCCCATTAAATTAAATTAGACTTCCTAATAAATTAAATTAGTCTCCTCTTTACTTCTTGGGCTTGCCTGACACAAAGAAAATGAATTGGTGTGATTTACATGCTGCTTTGGCTTGTACCATCTTTCAGCTGCTAGACATGTAAGATGCACACATTAAAATCCATGTAAAATAAAGTAAATGAAGGTGGTTTGAAGGAAACACAAAAGTATGCAAGATTTGGTGACTTGTGTGGGAATTTGTCCTACCAGTCTCAGTCCTGGCAAGCAGGGAAGCCTTAGTGGCTACAGCAGGATCCTCCATCCCTGCCCTCTGCTGCAGACCCAACCCTATTGCCACTTTTGGGATTCTTTGGTTTCTTTGAGGGATGTGGAATATTTTACATAGATGCCACCTCCCTTCATCATCCTCCCTTCCTCCTACCCCTAAGGCAAGCATGGAACAACATTCCTTTTGTTACCTCCAAAGAAAAACTTGTAACATTTCATTCACTCATTAGCAATTCTTGTTGCTTGTTTCCCTCCTGTGTATCAGTGAAGCTGGTTAAAGAAAGAGACTACTTCATTTTGACTTTCTGTCTGCTCAATGTAACTCTCCTTCTTTTATGCAACAGCACAGCATATCATTAAGAAATATTTACTATATTTAGGCAACAGTTTCCAAGAGCAGCTGGTATAGAAACATGCTGTTAAACTTTAGGCCGTGTTTTATTTTTAAAGTTACTTCTTCACAATGTAAATTCTGACTCTGGAAATTTCCTTCCGATATTTAATCAGCCCCTGGGAAACACACTTGCAGCAGCTGTTCTTTTGAAGCTGGCACACCAGAACAAGTTCTGTGCTAGATAAAGACTGTTTCTCCTATCTCCATTCAGAATAGTCAACATTTAAAGGCTCAGCTAGATATCTTCCAGCTTCAGCAGTGCTGGTGAGAGTACAGTCAGCCTGTGCCTCCAGCTAGTGTACTTTCAGACTTCCAGGACTTTACAGAGCTTTAGGGGTTCAATACACTATCGTACACCATTTGTGAATTTGCCTTCACCCAGGCAAGATAATTGCCTGGATTTTGCATTTTCTCTAATTTTTCCTCACATTCTTTCTTTCTTCACTTTCTTCTTTGCTCACAGACACCTGCTTGCTAATATCTACATGTTAGAGGAGAACATCTTATTTCCTCATTCCGCCCTGAATTTATTCAGAAACTGTTCTACATGGTGCTGAAGTTCTCAAAAGCCTCAGACTTGGGCTACAAGAAATACTGCATTGCTGAAATTTATCTGAGAACCTGCTGAATTAAGCTGAATTAAGCTCAATATCAATGGTGTTGGAGGGAGCTCAGTCTTCTTCAGAACAAGTCTCTGCCTGTGTCAGGCACTCCTGGAAAGGTGCTACAGTTCTGCTCCAGGGAGCTGAAGGTATTGATTGCATCACAGGACCCTTTCTATCATAAATCCTCTAAATCACTGATTTTTCATAAGAAAATATTAATAAGATACAAAAGATACATCAATATGCTAGCACAAGCTGGAAGTATTTTGTTTCCTTGTGTTGTGCTACACTCTTTCATTGTAAAATAATAGTTTGATTTTATACAACACAAGCTTGATTTACCTTTTCTGCACATAATGCAGATTTTTTTTCACATAAAGGTGGCATTCAGTAATACTGATTTCTTACTGTTATATATACTGTCATGTCAGTGTGTCTTTATCAGTGTGGGCCAACATTGTTGGTCCTAAATGCAGCAATATGAGTAAAAAGTTTGCATTTTAGAGGTGCAGAGTGTAAAATGCCTCTCCTGGGATTCACCTGGATGGAGATGTCCAGCAGAACAAGCACTAAGGAAGTTTTAATACTCTCCAGACTCGCAGCTGAGGGAGTTTCAAGACAGGTGGATGTAATAGACTACAGATGCCATGAGATGTTAACTGCTGTCTTAGGCTGTTTGGCTGGGGAGCTGCAAGGTCTGCACTGCCTTGCTCGTGCATGGTCCTGTAGATAACCAACAGCCCTGGGCCCTGCATGCACAGAGCAGAACCAGAGCCCCTCTGTGCCTCCTCTACAGAGGAAGATAACACCCCTGGCTGTTGAGAGATGTCAGAGGCAGCAGAGGATGCCATAGGGATGATAAAAGTGGGGGTCATGACAGCCAGACACCAAAGCCTTTGAGTGCATGGCAGGAGCTGTGAGGATGCTCCTGGCTGTCCTGTGTGGTGGGGTGTGATCCCTACGCCCTCCCTGTCCTCAGCCCTGGACTCAGCTCAGCGGGACTTATGCCATATAACATCTGTTCTTATTGTGACATCAAAGAGATAGAGAAAAATGTAAAACAGGTAATCCCCAAAATACATTATAGCCAGGTTAAAATGGCCAGTGAAAGGTTTTGTATTTGACCACACACGTTCGTAGAATTCTGAGTAATAATGTGGCAGCCTCAGGCCAAGAGGTTGATAGGAGGGGAGAGGATTGCAGGGCATAAAATGAGCAATCATGCACAGCTGGACAATGCAAATGATAAGATCTCAGAGAATGCAATTAATGAAAGAAAAATAGATGATCTCAGAATTAAAACATAAATTGGAGCACTGACATCTGGGAAATAAAGACCCACATGAATATGAGGTGGCAAATATGGAACAGTTTGCCCCGTATCTTAAGAAATAATATACCAGTCCGATGATACCATGGAATACATGCTTTTAAAGGCTCCCGGCTTGGACAAAGCAAGCCCAAGCATGTAGTTCGTGAAGGTTCTCTGAAAAGCTTCACTGTCACTGCAGCATGTGTTTCAAATGGTCTCTAGTCCCCAGTAATCTGTTTTCTGGTTTCCTTCCAGGCCTCTTCATTGCTATCTCCACTTGCTGCAGAAATCAAGTACTTGTGTACGTGGGAGGTGTGGTGTAGCACGGATTTATCACACCAAACAGAGCACTCCTTATTGGAGGCACACTGCTGATACCTCTGAAAGCCTACAGGGCCTGTTGGAAGGGACTTAAATCATCTGCTGCTATTTATTTCAGCTCAAAGTTATGCATGCAAAATAGTCATAAAAAGGGTGGCTCGATGAATCTTCCCTGCCCTGAACTTGCACTGCACCTTCTAGCTGACCTGCTCTGGCTCAGACACATGGCACATGAGCTCTCCCATCCCTGTCCTCCTCCCTCCTCCTCTTCTCAGGGGGGAAAGAACGACAACGGGAAAGCTGCAAACCTGCTGTCAGTATCCTTTGAGATGTGCAGTCCCCTGGCAGGGGCCCAGTGGCCCAGCAGTGCCTGGCTGGCCCCTGCCTGCTCCTTGGCTCAGACTTCCCATGCAGGGACACCAGCCCCAGTGCTGGGATCCCTCTGGCAGCCCCCCAGCCAGGGTCCTGAGCAGCAGCATTGCTGCTGCCTTGGGATCCTTACATGAGCTTGAGGGTTTTGCTGTTCTCACTTCACACCACTGCCCTAAACAGTTGTTACATCTCAGCCCAGATGCTTCGTTTCAGAGGCAAATGCCGTGATTCCTGTATACATTTGCTTTCTCAGCTTGTCAAGCACTTAAGTGCCTTTCATCTTGAAGTATCCTAAACGATAATATGCACTTATATAGCTTAAGCTCCTCTAATGAATGAGGTTCTTCATAAACACTTGGTAATTAGGTCTCACTACAGCCCGATGAGCTGGGAACAACTCTTTGCAGTGGTGCAGAGGGATGAGCTGAGGCTGTGAGGAGACAGGCAGGGTTCAGGCTGTCAGCTCAACTCAAAGCTCAGTGGCCATGAGGCACTGGGGACCTTTGTCTGCACCGAGAACAGTTGCCCTTAGGTTCACGAGGAAAGAGCACAAAACCCAGACTTTTTCCCAGAAATTACTTTCCGTGTGAATGGGGATAGTGAAACCAAATGGTTTCTGCTTCCTCAGTGCCTGCCCACTACCTCTGTTCAGAGCTTGTGGTGACCCAGCCCAGTCCCTTGCCCCAGTGTTGATGCTGTTGGGGGTGGGACAGGGACCCCTGGCACTGCTGCCAAGTCCTGCTGGACTTGGTCATCACAGCCTCCTGGGACATTCATGCCCATTTTGGCTAGGGAGTGACAAGAGGTTTCTAGGCAAGAATCAGTTGGCTTCAGACATGTTCTTGAAGGAAACGGCAAAGAGGAATGTTCATGTAGTCAAATGAGCATTTCCCATCAGAAAACATTTCAGCCAAAGGAAAAAAGAAAAGTGCTAAACAGGTCTGCCCACAGACTTGTCTTGCTCTGGCTCTTGGTTTTTACCTTTCTCAGCATTCCTGTCATCTGTCACTGGCAGCTCTACTATGGGAATTTCCTTTCTCGCTAACTACTCTGTTGCACTTTCAGCACTGAGACAATCAGGAATTGTACATATCACAGTTCTGGCTTTCAGCTAAAGGAAGGGACCTCTTCTGCAAGGTCTTTCATTGTGTCTTCCACAGTGGCTCCTCCAAAGATATAATGAAATCTGCTTGCTTGAGTCAAAGAAATCAGCACTGCTTAGACACATGCAGCTGCTACTTTTCGTCTAGTGAGTTCTTACACAACTTCCAGATACTGAACTTCCCTTTGTCTTCCTACCTCCTTATTGCTGCCACTTGTTTTTTACTAACCCATAGGATTCAGGTATCCTGCTGAGGTATCATACAGTAATGTTGTTTCCTTCTTCCTGTGACATCCATGAAGACATAAACCTACCCATTTCCCACTTTTCTGAGCCCTGAAGTTACCCGCTCCAGCAGTACAGCAGTGTGTGTTTTGCCTTGCCAATGCAGTAAAACTAAGACAGCAATAAAGCATTATAGGAAAAAATCTGTCCCTGTGCTTTTTCCAACTCTGTTGTGGGTTTGCTGGTGCTGCCAAGGTGTGTTTTTGGTGACCTGCCCTCCTGCCTTGTGGTAGTGGTCTCCCCTTCCTATTTGATTGTTCCTTGCTGCGTCTTTCAATTCAGTTTGTGCTTTTTTTCTCATGCCAGCTCCCCCTCTATTTACTTCCCTCTGTGCTGGGGGCTTTTCCTGCCCTCTCAGCCCCACTCCCCATTTCTGTTCAGCTCAGCGAGCCCTGGGCCTGCCTCAGTCCCCAGCAGGAAGGGACACCAGCCCTGTCCCCTCGGCACACACTCAACAGCAAAGTTGCACTAATGCTTTCCTTTGCTTCCTTTCTCTCCCCTCCCTCTCTCCTGAGGTGAGATCTGTCTTTCCTTACACCAGAGAGTGTGAGCAGAGAGAAACCAGACTGAAGGCAAAATTCCCATTAACTTCAGTGGGGGCAGGATTTCACCTCAAGTGTTTCATGTTCTGGGCACTGGACAACAACATGAAAGGGCTCCACACTTGTAAAACCTGAGACGCCACAGCCATTCAAGCCAAGCAAATGCAGATGCAGTTCCTGCTGCCCCCTCCAAGCCCCTCTCCACAGCCACACTTGATCCTCCACGACCTTTGAAGGTCGTTAATCTCTCCTCTTAGCTGTTTATTGTTGCCATGTTGGCAGCTATTGCTGAGCGTGGAGTTACCCCTGCACAGCCTGGGCTCTGACTGTTGCTGCTGCTGTCCAACAGTGCCTAGAGCCTTGCTGTCTGTCAAGTGTGCTCCCCTTCAGTCCAGCCTTTCCCATCTTGTTTGTGTTATTGCTACTGATGAGGCTTTTCAAGCCTCTTTGGCTGCTTCAGTCATGCAGGCTCCTCTTGGCTTCCTGGGACATCCATTTCCTCAGCACTCTTGTGTCATATCAGTGAATTCCTGAAATCTCACTATGTCTGCCTTGATCTCCACTTGCCTTCTGGTGCTCTGTCTTCAGTTTTACCTCCACTGCTGTTCTGAGTACCAGCAGGCATCCACCAGCACCCGTGTGTCTCTGCAGACCACAGCATTGCCTCATGTCTGGTCTGCCACTCAGGCACTGTCCACTGTCCTGCAGTGGCTTTACCCTCAGCTCCCTTTATTGCTGCAAGTCACTGGTCTATCCCAGCAGCCTGTGGCTGCTGACAGCCTGTCAGCTTACCCTGGGGTCTAGATTTTGCTACTCATTGGTCTCTGGCTGAGCTGGTGTTTTGTCCCTGGGAGGATTGCTGCAAGAGCATGGTATTTCCAAGTAGACATCTCTTCTTGTCTGTGCAGTTTTTGCTCCTGGCTCTTTACTGTCATTCCTGCCTTTCACTTGTTTTGTAGGTACCCAGGGGAAGAGGTCTTGTGCTCAGATTCCCCTGGTACTGAATTATTTGAATTTTGCTGCAGTGCATTACAACCTGCTGAGAAATGTACCTTGCATTTCATGATCTCTGTTCTTGCTTGAATGCCTTCTACACAGCTCAATTTTTAGAAAGAGAAGTAACAATTTAACATGGCCTTTAAAATGGAAAAAAATCAGTTCTGCCTCTGTTTTGGGCCTAGTATTTTCCTGACCTCATCACTCAATGGTCACACTATCTGATGTACATCAGCTGAGCGTCCTATCCTGGCTGCCAGAGATAGTCATTGGCATGCCTGAGTGTTCATCTCCTGGTGCCAGTCTGCTGGGACCACTGCTCTGCCTATTGCCATGGTCACAGATGGCCTCTTACCAAGCAGCAGCAGGGAGTTTCCTTGGCACTATTCCTTCTACAAGTGACCATGAGCTGCTCTACTCTCTACAGCACCAGGAGCTCTTCAGTACTTTGTTAGCTGCCTGGACATTTCCAACATGGTTTCATCATGTGTTAAATACTATTTATTTTCCTCAGAGAGATGTAGCTTGGGAGTTGTTCTAAGGACAGTACTTTATTTTCCACTGTAATACTAAAGAAAAATAAAGTCATGTAGTTGCTTAGTGTAATTACATGTGTCATTAGGACCTCTCTGGGATACACACACTGATCAAAATTCCTAAGTTAAATTAATGGACCTAAAGAAAATAGAGGAGAGAAACTCTTCTGTTGGTCTTGCTCTACCCAACAGTATGCTGGGAATCTGTCACCAAATGCCCAGGGCTACTGAAATTTGCCCTGCTTTGTTCACAGTCATCCTTCTGTGGCAGGAGGCTGGAGCTCTGGTTGTCCCACAGAGACTGAGGCCCCCAAGGTCTCCCCATTCCTGTCCCTGGGCTTTCCAGAGGGAAGACAGCTGCCTGTCTCCACAAATGGTCAGATTGTTTCTTTTGTTTGGGGCTTGTCGATCAGTGTCCTTCAGAAACCAACAGACATTAGATGCAGAGGATCAGCATCAGGCTAATTTTGCCCTAATGTTCTCCTCCTGACTGTTGTGCTGAGGTTGCAGAATGCAGACACACATTCCTACACACTTCCTCTGTCACACAGCTCTGCCTGCAATGTCCCCAAGATGCTGGTGCTGCAGCACCTCTCTGGCTGGCCAGATGCCATGGGGCATTTCTGCCAAGTTTTACTTGCCAGGAGTTGTGTCGGCGCTGATAGGCAGCTGAATGGCTCATCCATCTCAGTGAGCCCATTACTGCACCACAAGAGGTGCACACTATTCCTACACTATTGGTATAATCATATTGTTGAGTCATTCGTTGCAATATTCAGTTTACCTGCCTTCAGTGGCAGATGCTGTGGTTACCTGAGAGTTTTCTCCCTGCCACAGGCAGACCCACACTCTGTGCTGGCACTGGAGGATGAACGGTGCCTGTTTCTGCAGACCTGCCTGTCCTTTATCACTGTGTTGCAAAAACAGATGTTCTGCAGCTTGGCACTCATGGGTGCACTCTGTGGAGCAGGGCAGGGAGACCATCTCTAGCTTCACCCACATCTTGGGCTCTCAGAGGCTGTGATCCCCAGGGCCTTCCTCCCAGCAGGATTGTTTAGGTACTGTCAGAATTCCACCCATCCTCTCTTCTCCAGCAGAAGCTGTGGCTGATCCTGGTGACAACAGTTCTGTCTTTAGCTGTCTCAACAGCCACCTTGATCATCTTACTGGTCACAGAATGGGTTTGTGATCCAGCTCTTGGTGGCTTTTCTCCACCTGATCCAACTGTTCTGCATTGCTACATTCATCTGCTTGCACTCACAACCCAAATAGGGTTTTTTTCCAGACAGTTCAGAAGAGGACTTTCTCTGGTGTCCCATATCTGTTCTGCCCTTGTGTCCTTTTTTCCCCAGGGCAGTTTTGTGGCCCTGGCTATTTTGAGGCATTTAACTATGGTTCAGAACTGTTTCTTTCACTGATCATTCCAGCAAGCTGGAAGCACATATCTCACAAACGACCCTGTCGTTAACCAGGGAATTTTTAATGTCTCCAAATTCATAGGTGATGCCAGATTTCTCATCTGTGTAGTATAAATCTCAATTTTCCTCTTGGGCAGTTCCATCTGCCTGGAACAGGCCATTTGTCTGACACTGTTATCCACTTGTTCTGTAGTTTGGATATTACTCCTTGCTGAAGTCTCACTCACTCCTTGTTATTTCCTGTGTCTGTTGAGAGCAAGAGCAAGAAAGTAAATAAAAAACATTTCATTTTTGTCTTTTTGTGGCTATGGACATGGCTCTGTACAAGCATTTAGGTTTTGTCCCCACTTTCCCTCTACTCAGCGTATCTCTCCTGACTCTCTACCTTCCTTATCTACTCTTGGAGTCTATTTGTTAATCCTACAACCTACTAAGAGCAAGTCTTAAGTGCTGGGGCCAAAGCTGGGAAAATAAAGGCAGTGATACACAAAGTTGTTGCACCTGTGGCAAACACTGAGCCATGTGCACAGAGATTGACCTTTTACTGCCTTCTCCAAAATATTCTGCCTTGCAGGCTGTTTTCCTCCCCCAGCTTCCAAGCAGGTTCATATATCCAATGTCTAGCTCAAGACCTCCTACCAGCATGACCTCCTACCTTGAAATCATTCATTTTATTAAAACATTCCTCCAAGGTAGTCTGGGTCTGTTTCACAAACAGGGACCCACAAATTCCAGAATTTCAACTCTTTACTCAAGGGGGGAAATAAAAATTAATTTTAAAAGAATCTTTATTTGGATGAAAGCAAGTGATAAGAAGAAAAATATTTGGATTTCAGATAACACGGCAGAATAGAAAGTCAGACATTTCTGATTTCTAATATAAAACAAGGATAACAACATATCCTTGGGAAAAGGGTGGGAGATATTAGAGGGTGGAAGTGGTGGTAGGAAGAGAATGCTAGGACATCAAGAAATTTGGACTTTGTAAATATTTCATAAAGTAAAAGCTCCTTCCATTAGGTTCTTCTGTTTACTTCATCTAGGCAACACAGGTGCTTGCAGATCCCATTCCAGATGTATTGCATGTCCTGCATTGGGGTAGAACCTGGCTGTTACCTTGAACTAACAGAGTTCTGTGTGCCTTCTGTAATGAGGAGAAACCACAACTTCTTAGAAGCATAGTTGGAAGAAGTAAATAAACAAGGAAGAAAGAAATTGTGATCTGTAAGGGAGTTCTAAAGTCTCAGTTGACAAGACAGCTGAATATCAAGTTTCTTTAATTTTTATTATGCATTTTTCTAAGTACCAAGAAAAAAATACAAATTTAAAATAAAAACTATGAATAACATAAAGAAAAAAATGTGCTTGAGACTGAAGGATTTGTGTCAACATCTGGACTTGGGGCTTGAAAACTAGATGGCTGAGGTCATTCCACTTTATAAACCCAGCTTATGAACAGTATACACAGCCTGAGAACAAGTGCAAAACCTGGAGTCACATAAACAGTGTATTTAATTCCTGAATATTGAAATAACAAAAAGGGCAGAGCCAAAGGGTTCCTCTCAGCATATACACTTTAAATATATGTGGAGGGCCTATGTGACACAGAAACAGCAACACTGGGAATACAGAAAATGAGACTAAGCACTATTTACATTTCCTTTTTTTTTTTTTTACAGGGTTGAAGGGTTAAATTTCTTTAACAATAGGCTGTTGTGGACAAGGATATGGGCTCCATCACCTTTCCAAAGCTCTCTGAACAATTAAAAGTAAAAAAATGTCTTCATAGAAACAAATTATTATTGCAATCTGAAGTCATTTCTTAATCTGAAACCATTTCTCTCAGTAAACATATTTACTTGTTAAAGCAAGTAAGAACACCCTTGCTTTATGGTCAAAACTGAAATAAAAAATTAAACAGACTGTTCCTTCAAATCTTTGGCACCTTTCTCTCCCATGCACCTTCTTGTCCCGGCCAGGAGGTCAGAGCTACCCAGCAGTGCACAGCAATTAATTGTGACAGCTGTGTTCCACCTATGACTCTATTAGCAAACCTGCTCCGACCTCAACATGAAAATGGAGAGCTGTTTCTGCACCCATATGTTGGCCTCACGCTTTTTGGCTGAAATTAGCAATCACAGGAAGCTTAAGGGCAGCTCTACAAGCACAAAATTCTTCACTGTCTCAAAACCCAAAGCCCAACGTCTCTCAAATCCAGGGGTGTTCTGGGACAGCCGGGTCTGAACACACCAATGCAATGCTCTGCAACAGCCAAAGAGACAAGCAGCCTGCAAGAGCTCTTAGGAGAGAAACAGCAAGAGGACCAGAAATCAGTGTGCCACTGCCTCAGCCCTTGGAGCTCCTGCTTCTTGAGGGCTGCTCAGGGCCCAGTTATCTCATTTCAGAGAGCTTGCGGCACAACTGCAGAGAAGAAAGGGTGTGTGATTCAGATCAGAGGTCTGGAAAAGCATTTGTAGAGGGAACCTGTAGTGGCTAAGATTTTCAATTTTAGAAGTGAAATTATTCCTCTTTTATACAGCTGTAATGCAAATCTGTGAAAGTATGGATGGTTTGTGGGGAAAAAAAAAAAGAGAATATTAGATGCTATTTGTCACAACAGAATAAGAGACTACCGAAGTGCTTATCCAACAGTAAGTTTAAAACAACCAAACATCACCCCTTTTTCTTACAGTTCTTACTTACTCTCTGAAATCTGTTGTCATAGGACAGGGCTGAAATAATAGCTGAGTGAAAAAATAAATTGATTTGTTATTTGAAGTTGAACATTATCATAACTGATATGTATATCCATGCATGATGAGCCCAGTGCTTCAAAGTGAACTACTTATTGCAAAATTCCTTAAACATTGTTATAAAATGGAATGGTACTAGGAATCTCATTCTGTAGTTTCCCCTTTCTCCATGGAGCTCTATCACAGCCTAAAATACACTAGGGACAGGACTGGGGGCTGAAGGGCCTGGGCCTGATCCAATTTCCTAGTTTCTGTATTCTTAAGAGAGTTATGGGCAGGTGGCCAGACAGTGTGCAACCATGTCAACATCTTCATTTTGGAAATGTGAGCATAAGGACTACGGTCATTGATAGCTTGGAGCTGCGAGGCAGGAGTGTAGAGGAAGTTCACACCAGCAGACCTGATCCCTGGGGACTTGGACACTATCCTTCCTGGGGGATTTGCATTCAAACTCAGCTTAATTCACTAGTCTGAAGATGAATGAACAGTGATGATGGTATCCTTTTGGGAAATAGTTATGACTTTCACCTAGCTGATGACACAAACGTTTTCAAAGAACATGCCAATGATTTGCATGAATCACAGCACAAAATGTTTAGGTTTGTTCCACCAAAAATTCCCACAAGGCAATATTGATCTGAGATTGCCTTTAAAATAAAAACCTGACCATTTAGACTTAAAATGTCTTCGTCAACCTTGGGAATAATAATTAGAAGCTCTTTTCCCTTCTCTGATCCGTATTTGTTTAGTTGCACAAAATGACTTTGAAACAGTGCTGTCTTTCTGTCAGGTCGGACCACAGCTCAGATAGCAGCAGTTCTGTGACAAATAAACCTCTCAGGAGTCATAGACCAGAAAGTAAATGAAAGGCCATAAACAGGCGATGGATGAAAGAGTGTTACCAAATTGTGATAACTTTCAATCCTGGTAGTGGCACCCAATGGACAGCTGATGTGATTTCATGCCTTCAGATTTTACAGAGAGGGCCAACTTCTGCAAGGTAAGTTAATCTAATTTACATACACCACTGCTAACTAGGGCCAAAGACAAAGCAGAGGAATGGAATGACTCAGAGAAGTTTGAAGTAAAGAGAAAACCTTTCACTTGTTGAGGACTAGTAGCAATCAGAATCTGTCCTTAGCTGATGGCTGTGCTAATTTCATGTCATACACAAACTGCACCAGCAAAGCCCAGATGGCTTCGCTTTGTGTGTCTGGACAACACCAAGGACTTACAATGTCACAAAAGCCACAGGACTTTATCCTGACTAGTTCTCTGGGCCAGAGCTGATGTCCTGATTGTGGGACAGGGATGTTCTGATTGTGGGACAGAGAGGAAAAGGCTGGACCCTCGCTGCAGTTTCTTGGTGGATGGGCAGAAAAACCTATCCTTCAGCATGCTCATTTCAGCTCAGTTTTACATGGCCCCTAAGTCCAGCAGGGGAAAAGCCTTGGGCAGAAATATAAACGCTGCTCAGTTCATTTTCTTCAAAATGTCAATCTGTTTTGTGATCTCATACATTCATAGAAAAATCTCTGCCATTTTTTTCATACAATTTGTCACTTGAGACCTATATTTTCGTTTTTGAATCTTGCCAGTCATTTCAAGAGTTTCAGCACTGAGAAAAATATTTTATCTCCATAACACCACAACAAAGGAGTTACCTTTTCCTATTTCAGACTCAGTCTAACAATTTATCAGAACAAATCTTTCATAAGATTTCTGAATGATTTATTTTTGCTGTCACGAAAGTATTTTCTTATTTACAGGTTCAACATTTCTGCTAATGTTGCATTTCAGACACTATCTGCATGGTGGATGCTTTCACTATCTTTTTCCTTCATGGGTGGACATTGGTGACAATAAGAACTCAGCTATCTGGGCTTTTTCAAAAAAGGTACATGTGCAGAAAAAAAAGCCTTGTTTTTCCAGTGTAACCATGAACACACTTGCTTAATGTGTGTTTCTACTGCGCTCATAAAATGTATATGCCTTCCCTGGCCAGAAAAAACCCTAATGGAATAAACTCTTCAGAAGGAAGGAGGTATATTACTGAAACTCTGTTGAGTTCTGTAAATGTGCAATGTACAATTTTGGCTCAATTTTTAAAATTTGAATCATATTTTAATTTTGCCTATTTTTTTCACATAATCCTTGTTATGACAGCTTGCATATTCAAATATTAAGATTTATTTCCTTCCTATTTCTTAATATTCCCTGGAGACAGTAAAACAGCTTGACTATCATTAAACATTTTACATTGGAACCCAAATATTTGATTGAATTGGTTGTTTCAGTGACTTAATCACCTAATTGCTGAGGTTTTATTTCTGTGATAGAAATTGCCAGTGAGTTTGGAAGATCAGTTTCATTGCTGGAGACTGGAAATAATCTCCTTCCAAATGACATAAATAGTTGAACAATTCAGGCAAAATATGCCCTGAATGTACATCCAATGCAAACTTTGGCTTAAGCAAGTTGGAACATCATGTCTGTTTTTCTTCAAATTCATTTTTACAGAATACTAGGTGTCTACTTGAGTTATATTTTAAGATTATGACATTATTAAAACTATACTTTTGTGTGCATATGCTCAAAGCCACATTTATGATTTTTTTCCCCGAGCATAATCTTATATTGCTTAGATTAAAGATAATGTTGCAAACTGCTCATTTTTAAACAGATGCAATCAATATCACAATCTTCCAACATCTGCAGTGCAGAAACAGAGAGAACCTGGAGGGTTGAGGCTTTCCAAAATGAAATATCATGAGATGAAAGTGAATTAAAATTTGAAAACTATTTGTCTTAAAGATGAATTCTAGATAAAATCTCATCAGCCTTTCTATTTCTATTTAAATAAAGTATATCCTTTAGTGGTTAATAACAGCATCACTCCAAATCTGTGTATTAGTATACGCTCTGTGTTTCAAATGGTTTTTATAATTGCTGGTTGGTGAGCGTATATCAAACCTGGCAAACTAGACTAGTGCTCACTCAGCTCCTCGGTTTGGCTGGAAAGAGAGCCAAAACACGTTCTTGAAACTGAAGGAGAAAACCTGAGGTGTGGCACGGAGCAAGGGCAGAGAGTAGATGTGCTCCATAAAAAGGTCCTTTGCCTGCTCTTCTAGTAGTATTCGCTTTTTAATGCTCTAATGTCTTTGGAAGTGGTAATTTTATGGCAAATCCAAGGATGTAAACACCCAAGTTATGTTCCAGCACTAACAGCAGAAAAAAGCCTTGTCATAATGCCAGGAATTCTCTTGGAAACTTTGGGTGAGGACTTTGGGGAGGTAACTGCTGCTGAGGAGAAGGAGGAGGTTTGTGGCTGTGTGGTGAAGGTGCTGCTTCCCCAACCTGGCCTAGGGGACTGTAACATCAGACATTCCCAGCAAAGCCACAGGGAGGGCATGGCAAACTCAGCATCTGAACATGAGATCCCGACTTTAACAGCTCCACTGTTTATGGGGCTGTTTCCTGTGTGATTGCTAGGAGATCAAAGGCTGGCCCAGTGGAAGGCAGCCTGCCTCCCTGTGCAGCCCTGGGCTGCAATGAGCGCTGTGGGATAAGATGCCTGGGCTCCTGCTCTGTGCAAGAAGTGAAGGGGAGAGAAGAGTCAAGTCCTGAGAATGAAGGCACACGTAAAAGTGAAACAGACATTGCTACCCACCATCACAGCAGGTCTGGGCCTTGGTTATGTACCATGAAGAGCTGTCTGGGAGCTCGGCTGAGCTCTGCTGGCAGTGGGAGCAGTGGCAGCCCTACCTGGAGAAGCACAATGCACAACACTTCTGAAGCTCCACCTCTGCAATTAAACTCACTGCAGCGTTAAAATTTCACAAAACATTTCAGGCTTTGACACAGTTTGACATAGGATTTTATGGTGACCTTAAAAGGGTGAGGCTGGAGTGATGTGTCAGGCAGGTGGATACTTCTCCAGATCCACAGTGTAGCCCATTCTGTTGCTAAAAATCTAAACAATTATAACTTAGATACAGCCAAACAGATATTGGATTGTTCTCACTTTTTGTAAAATAAATTCACTGCCAGACTGAGACATTGTATGCCAAGTTTCAGACTGGAGTGCATTTTATGGCTGAGTTATAAACCCCTGGAAGAAGAGGTTTGCAATGTAAATGCTGACACAGCCAGAGCTGTAACAGAGTGAACAGTATTGCAATGATATCTCATTTACCTCTAGCAAGGAGCATATAAGAAAAACCAAATAATGTATTCCTGCTGCTACAGATCATTTAATCAGTAAAACTTTTCTCTGATTTTATTGGCTAGGTTAAAACTACAAAGGCTGTGCATCACTTAAGCAAGAGTAATGATAGTCTGTACATTCCTCTGCACCACAAGATTTACATACGTGCATGTCATAAAACACATGTTTATTTTAAATTTTTAAAAAGCAATTTTACATAAAAGGAAAATTTAGAAAGAACAGAAAAGCATAACAAAAAAGTAAGCAAAACCACAGCAACCTATTGCAAATTACTTCAACCATCACAAAAGGCATGTACAGGTGACTGTTGCATGTGATTGAGTACCCAAATAGTACCCGGTGCTGCCTTTTTTCCAGATATGAATAATTTACAGCAGAAACCCCAGAAATGCTGTGCTGTAGCACATCTGCTTAACTGAGCAGGAAAGACTTGCATTGAGCTAACAAGTTAAAAATGGGAGGACAGTCATTCATAGGTAATCTGAAGAGAGCAGTCTGGAAATTTTGGTCACTGGCTGCCAGTCTTTGCCATGACCCACAAATGCAGCACATCTGTTGGGGATGTACGTGGTGCAGAATTTGCTCGATCAAGTTGTCTCTAGGTTGGTCCTGTGTAAGAATCAGTGCTTGTGCCTTGGCATTCTGTACTCTGACCTCTCTGATGTCCATTACTGGGTGTGGTTTGGCAAGCTGCACTGCAGAATAAACCTTCTAATTCTGAGAAGTGGTTTTTCAGGCATCTCTGTCATTTCTAGATGAAATATATTCAGCCTTGTGGAGCAGACAAATAAGTCTAACCGTGCAATGTACAACGTTTTCTCCTGTACTTTGTAAAACTGAAATGACTGAAATAATATTTCAGGAGAAGATTTTGCTCTCCTTGCTCCAGTGTGCTTTGGCAGTCCCCACGCAGTGAATAGTTTCTCCAACTTCAGAGGAATGCCTCTTGGATGAAGATAGGGCTCATGGTGAATTTAGCTGGCCTGCTGCTGCTGCAGGAATTCAGGAACAGGCTCTTACACATTATACGGGAAAAATTACACAAACGTCCAATGACAAGTATATATTGTTGACATTGTATCCAAGAAAAACTATTGTATACATGAAAGAATGTGTCTGTTTGGCACTAGCTGAAATAAGAACAGTCAAGAATTTGTGGTCTGGGCTCTTTTTAAGTCTTTACATGATGAGACCAAGCACCAGTTTCTGAGCATTTTTGCAACACTTCCCTGCATTAGTTCTCTTCCCTGTCGCCTCACCAATAGTTCTGCATAGTTTGCTGAGCGTCCCCTTGAGCTCTGAGATTAGTGATACATCCTACATTTCTCTACTTAGGCACAGGAATCAAATTGAAAAACTCAGACTAATTTTCTTTTCTGCAATTTGTTTATTTCTCCACCTACAAAGCAAAGGCAGTCTTTGCTCTGTAATTTAATGTCCACCTCTTTTTCCACCAGGTTGGTTTGGTATTTCCTTTGCAAATCTCAATTGTTGGCATTAAAAACTTGGCCATTTCAACTCTACTGAACTAAAACTTGGCAAGCAGATTGTCAGCTAGCATTTAATTTATTTTTCTAAAATATCTTGCTTTTTATGAGTAATCTATGACCAGTCTTTATCCTTGCAATCCTCACAACACTGCTAGGTCTTCTGAAAGTGAATCACTGGCTTAAAAATGCTGCTGACTCCCCTCACAAACACAGAAACCAAAGACAGCAGAGCCCAAAATCTGTATCAAAGCGCAGTTATCATTCTGTCTGTCTGTCTGTCTGTCTGCCTGTCTGCAGGAAGCCTTTCTTAACACTTCTCCATATCAGGCCAAAGTCTCTCGGCAGGAAAGGTAGACTGTTACTTTGGTAACAGTCCTTACCAAAGTCAGAAGGGCAGAGAAGCAAGAAGGCACAGAGTAAGTCTCTCCTGGTGCAAGATCTGGGCTGTGTCACCTCAGTGCTCTGGCAAGGTCTTTCCTGTTAGAAAGGGAGCCACAGCATAAAGGAGTTTCTGCTTCCAGTAATATACAGGAGACTGTAGCAACTAATTTTGTTTAAAAATGCTGGGGTCAGGGTGTAGACAGGCCCAGCTGAAGCACCACTGAAGCAAAGCTCACCCTAACCCAGAGCAGTAGCTTGCAGCCAGAGGAAGGAATAAGACAAAGAGGCCGTGTTGGGAAGTGAGTTGGGAAGTGGGAAAAGCCCTTTACTACTGCCTGTAAAGGTAAAAGTGTAAAGTGTACCCAAGAGCACTTCAATGCTGATAGTCAGGAGTGAAGAAAGGTGGCTCTGAAAGCTCCCTATGAGCACAGGGAAGAGCAGGTTTCACAGAATCACTGAATATTCTGAGCTGGAATGTACCCACAAGGATCATCAGGTCCAACTCTTAAATGAATGGCCTGCTCAGGGATCAAACCCATGACTTTGGCATTATTAGCACCCTGCTCTTACCACTTGAGGTAATCTTAGTGATGAGAGACAGTCCTGACCTTTCCTGACCACCAGCTGACATCCCTTAATGTGTGGTGTCTCCAAGTGTGGGGTGACAGTCACTCAGCCCTCTTCCTAAATGGGTAAATCACAGTGGTATCCCAGCAGCGTGGGGAGCTCACTTTATGTGGACAAACCCTCTGGTAGCCAGCCCTGCTGCCATGGTCAAGTGCAGCACATTTGTTCAGAGCCAGCTGGTAATTAAAACCTGATCCCTGGGGGAAAAACATATATTTAAAGCCAGGAAAAATAAAGTAAGTGCTGATTTGTCAAAAAACCATGGGTAGAATAAGGTGGAGCTGCTCAAAGAGGTATAGCTTAGCATGATAATATTTAGATTTCTTCCTCAGAAGGCATGGAAAGGCAAGTGCAGGTCCCATGTGCCCCATCTCTGACCCTATCACCTCACCAAGGCTATGGACTTGCTGGGAGCTGGATTCACTTTGGAAGAGCAGGGAGAACAGGGGAAAGGCCTCCTGACCATGATCTTGACACAAGATTCCTGGGAAATGTAGCAGACGCCACCTGATTCCTGGCAAATCACACAAACAGGTAATAGCAGTTTTTAAAGGAAGGCCTCTTCTATAATTGTCCATTTTGAAGGGGAAGGAGGTAGTCAGAGCACTGTGGTTTAACTGCTGGGTAGCAGCTCCATTTTTGGTCTGTTAGCAATGAAAGGCTGCTTGGGTTCACGGTGCACCTTAAGTACTCCCTGATTGACATGGGAAAAGCGGTTCAAAGCTAGTATGCCAGGATGGATGACATTATTTTTCTGAACCCACTTGCAGGGTATTCTCTTGGGATAGGTGGCATACCATCTGACTCATCTGCTAGTAGGGTGTGCTGCTAAGTGACCACAAGTTAAATAAACTTGAATTCCTCAGTCATGACTGAGGGATAATGAGGAAAGTTCCCTTCAGCTCTGCAAGTAGCTTCTGCAGGTGTTGAACATCTGGAACTCCCTCAGCTCCCAAAATCTATTAACCATGGAGAACAGACTGAGTAGATTCTTGTGGGTTTGGATGAAACAAGAAATCAGAGACATTTCTGATGAACAAACACTGCTTATAAGTGCTTGCTACAATCACTGTTCCCATGCTAAATGGCTTCTCTCTAGAAGTTACCACAAAGTCTTCGCATTTCATGAAAATCATATAAGCAGAACAAGTTACCTGGTCAGGACAGTCCACATAGAACACTCAAATAAATTCTCAGGCATGTGAGTCATTTATTTCTTCATATGTCAGGAAAACAGAATTCATGTATAAAGCCACATAATTCTGTAAAGATAACTTGTGCTGAAATTCAACAAAGCGTGTTATTTTTAGTAGTTGCGGATCATAAGTGGACATTTTACAGAGAAACCTACAAAAGCTAGTTGTGCTTTCTGGTAGTAATTACCTCCCACAAATATGACTCACTTCTGCAGTTTAAATGCAATGGTTTAGTGTCCCAAAATCAACAGTTTTATAAATAAATCTCTGAATCACAGACTGAATGCCTGAAGTGTTTAAATATTTCTTACTGGCCTGGGAAGTAGTTTGCATTTAAGGTTTTTCTTCATAACGAATTCCCAGTGAGAAGGACTGAGACTGAAAGGGACTGAATACAAAGTAGAAAGGCTGCAGTGATATAGGCTACTCCAGAGGTCTGGAGCAGGATACCAAAAACTAAGTTTTCTTAGTCTTTAGTATTTCTGCTAACAAGAAGTCGGATTACCAAGCTAGATGTGACTAGGACCCAGGATGGAATCAAATTGTCCTGTTTCACAGCATCTTTTTCTATGGAAAGTGTACCAGTAGCTGAGGTCACCTTGCTCCATGCAGAACTAGGGGGACAGTTTCAGGTCGCCTGGGGGTGCAGATCATCTCCGTAAGAAACGAGGAATGACCATAAAACAAGAAGCCTCTCCTCAAAAAGCCAGCAAGGTTAAAAAAGAAAATAATTTCACTTTCCAAGATAATTGGATTTTATGTTGCGAAAACTACAGTTAATATAATAGTTAACAATTGTAGTTAACTTGTAGTTAGTCTTTTTGAAATGACATGAGGTTTTTTTCTTGTAGGCGCTCAGGTTTGCTTCCTGCCTGACGTTTAGCACAGAAGCGCTCCTGCAGGACGGCGATCGCTGCCGCTATGGCGCATCCGCGGTCCCGCTGGGAATGCGCTACACGGTCGAGGGAGCAAATCTGCATCAGGCATCTTCTGTCCCGCCTGCTGCTGCTGCTGCTCAACATCAGCTTTCAGCTCTTTCTGGGTTCGCTTCCTGCTCTGCAGCTGTTCCCGCGGCCGCTCTGTCTGCCTGGAATTGGCAGGACACGGGGAAACACATCGGCTCCGCGGCCGCCAAGGGCCGGCTGCTGCCAGGGCGCGGGGCGGCCGCCGAGCCTCCCCCCGGGCCCGCTCCCTTGGCTCCCGCGGCGGGCCCGGCAGGCCCGGGGGTGGGGGAAGGACCGGGGGTGGGGGAAGGCCCGGAGCGGGGGAAGGACCGTGCGATCCCCGAGCGCGGCCGGAGCTGCCGCAGGGCGCTGCCGCCGGGGCCGCCCCGCGCAGCCGTGCTGGCAGCGCGCCTCCGCCGGGAGCAGCGCACGGGCCACGGCAAAAGGGCGGAAAAGGGGAGAGAAAGACCAGTCTCACCTGTGGAGCTTTACCCAAAGGAAAATGAGCTCTCTCAGTCAAAAAAAAAAAAAGGGGGGGGGGGGGAAGCATGAATTTTTGTTGTGTCCTTTCGAGGATTCTTCTAGTTTCACTGCACGCTAAACTCAATTTCCCCCACTTAGACAAGAAAAAAAAACAGCCAGCCGACCAACTAACCAACCAACCAAGAAATCCCCAAACCCGTCCCTCCTCTAGCTGACATTGCCATACCAGCATAGGTTGCTTGACTAGAAGTGACCTAAATAATGCTAATCTGGTCAGATAGAAAAGCAGAAATATTAATACATGTACACGTGTTGAAAAGTCAGTTAACTTGGAAAACAAAACTACACGGAAGACAAGAAATGCAGATACACAGTTGAAACGTATCTTTATTTAATTGCAATCTGTCAGTTAAAATTACTACTGAATGTGGGATTTCTACTGAGAAGTTATATATCATAAGTGACAGCACAGAACATACAGTCCTTTTTATTTATATTTAATTAGAGGGAAAAAAAAACAGAGAAAAAGGAAAAGGCAAGAGAACAGAGAGCTAAAGAAATAGGAGCTGAATAAAAGAGAGAAAGAAACAGGAGCATTTTAGATGGATCATCCACTAGCAGTTAATCAAAGATTTCTAAAAAGTTCAAGCCCAGAGTCTGCAGCCTTATCTTGGCTAAGGAGTCTCAATGTGATCTACAAAACAGCCCACTTACGAGTAAATGCATTCACCTCTTGGCTGACTCATCCTCAGACATTTGCCTTTCTCCTTTATTTATACTTCAGCTGCTATAATATCTCTAATGCTTCTTCAAACCCACCTTTGTGGAACACACTGATCACTGCTGTTTCTACTGCATGGCCACTCAGAGACCTGCTGTACCAGCCCCAAAAGCAGCAAATTCTCCACCTGTGAGTTTTTAAAATTCTACTGGTAACAGGACTGTGAATTTATTTTCTCTCTCACATCCAGCAACTGGAGAGTGATAACTTTGTCAGGCTCAGTTATATCCATTTACATTTATTTTATCTAGAAATAGGTGTTCCTCTGATGTTATGCAAGCAAAGTTTGGAACACAGCACATCATTACAATTATTGTGAGGCTCCATTTTTGATGACTGTGCACAATACAATTTAATCAATTGTATAAACTCCCTACAGTGATTCCTTGTGAGCTGCAGGCTCTGTGTGTGTTGCCAGCCACTACAACACTTGCTTTCTACAAGCTGCCTGCCCTGGTGCAGTCAGCAGGCACACGCTGCCTAAGACTTTCTGTATTAATGTAATTTTTAAAAGTGCAAGGCCTCCTGATTCTTCTACTTAGAGTTTGATATTATTGTTTTGCATAAAATACAAGTGCCTTGAAGAAAAGCAATAGATAAAGTGGCACCATTAACATAGCCTTTTTTTTGCCATTTTTTCCCCAGAAAAAGTCAGGAAGGGGGACTGAGGTACTAGACATGTGCAGAAACTTAAAAGTAGAAAATGTGATATCAAGAATTTCAACTAACAACAAGAACAAAATGGAAACAACGGAGGAGCAAAATAAGCATGAACTTGCTGGCTGATCACAGGATTAGTGCAGATGAGACAGGATTGTCCTGATAAATTACAAACATGATCATAGGATGCAAAACATGATCATAAGATACAGAAAAGCATTAGCAGCACATGGGAAGAATTCAGGCCATTGTCCAAGGCATTGGACACCTCTGCTGACATCTTTTGAATAACTGGGATGCTCACACAGAAAAGACAAAGTAAAATTGGGATAGATGCACAGTGAAACTATGAGGTTAAGCAGTTTATTTTATAAGTATAGTTTACTATATGAGACAACAAAAACCCATGGCCAAATAAAGCCAGAGAGGAGATATAATTGCTGTCTTTAAATCTCTCCTATTCATGTTATTAATGCTAAGCAAAAAAAACCCAGGCACAGATCTAGAAATACCATAGCAATGAAACACATCTGCAGAACTAAATAGGATTGAAAACCCACACTGACTTCTCTGAACCACACTTGAGAGCTATGCAGGCACTAGCTTTCCCAAGGCCAAGTCAGAGATCTGACTGGCCCAGTTAGCACAGAGATGGAGTGAAAGCAAGAAGAGTTGGCAGATTACTGATATCTGCTGTGCTCGAACTACCCACCTATCCCTGCCCTTTCCTGCCCCTTGCTCAGCTTTACAGAGTCCGAAGCCATGGGGACACTTCAATAGCCTGCAAATGCTGCCCATTTACTGCTGAGTCCCTCTCCCAGAGGGAAGCAGGTTTCTCTTCAATAGGTTGGGAGAAGATTATTTATCCTATCTTTTATCCTGAGCCTACAAGGTGGAAGTAAAGGTGGCCTAAAATATAAACACCCCAAGGCTTAGCCCCTCAGGGAACAGGGCTCAGATACAGCCTCCCCGGCTGCTCTTGCCAAGCATAGCTGCTCTGCCATCCCCTCTGGGAACAAGTGAGCCGCTAAAGGTCACATTTCTCTTGAGGGACAGCGAGTTCCTGCGCAGGTTGTGCCCTAGGCATAACCACGGCACAGGCCCCTCTGTCCTCGCCTGCTCTCTCCTCCCTGCAGAGAAGCCAGGCCTAATTGGGTTCCTATTTTTGCCCTTGCTACAGAACGCCTGAAAAGGAAGAAAATTTTCTTCACAGTGAAAAGATGTTTCAAAGAGAAGAAATGCTGCCTGAGCGCAGTGGCTCTTGTGGTGTTCTCCCTATACGTGTTTAGACTCTTGCTGTAGGTACTCCAAGGCTTTCCCCTGGTATAGTTTCCTCTCAAATGCTCTGTGTAGTGATTCGTCCTCCTACTTGAGATCACAACTGTGAAACGCTTCAAGTGGCAATTGTGCTGTCCCATCTCTGGCTGCAGTGACAGAGGGGAAAGCTACGTAAGCCATGGAGGCAGGACACTGGCACTTCATCCTGAGAATGCATGTTGAAGCAGTGAAGAAAATGGAGCCTGATTAATGCATCTTCAGTGCAAAAAATGGACAGTGATTGTCCTTTGTTCCTCTATTTGTGACTTTGCAATGTGAATTGATCACGGTGCTCTGAACTCCGCAGATTTTCTCCCTGCAAGCAGTGGAAAACGTTGGCTTTATTTACAAAGAATTTCTGGAAAGCCTGTTGCACACCCGTATCAACAACTACTTGCTTGGATGGTTTTGATTTAATAGGGTTTTGTAAAACATATGGAGAAAATTTCTGTTGTAGTGCATTTGCCTTAGAGGTGAGCCATGACTGAAGGGGTGAGTTCTTAGGAGTTCCAATGTGTCCAGGTAAAGTGGGTACAGGGATGTGTGTTTGTGTCTTTTTGCAAGCTCTGGCGCCTGTGGCTGGGTTGCACCTTGCTGAAGAATTCAGCCTGTATGTAGGCAAAGCTCCGTGTAAAACTTACATTTGCTAAAATGTTTTGCTCAAGGCCTTGAGTTTTATAACATTTTTTATGATGTTTGCTGTTTGGAGCAATACCTACAATATGTTCATTTTCCTTTTACTCCAAGCTCCAGCAATCACCCTAAAATGGCATTACATAACATAGCACATCTGGCCTGGAAAAGGGCAGTTCAAATATTCTGTATTTGGGTTGCGATCATTATTTTAATGTAGGTCTAGTGAGGGGATTTGAAGATAGATAATGTCTCTAAAATTTGAAAAAATTTACCTTGTCCCTCTTTGGTATTTGTTTGAACTGACCTTTCTTTATTTCCAGATCGTGGGAAAAGCCCTTCAGAGTTGACACACAGGAGAAATATGGAATACAAGCAAGGTGTGTCTAGAGTCCTCAGGGAGCCAGTATACCCAGCATTAAAGTTAAATGAGTGGGAATGTGCCTCCCTTGAACACCACAGCATTTTGGCTACACTTGAATTTCTGATTATTCAGTACCTTACAAATAGTTTCTAATTTCATGATGTGCAGTAGCAAGTCTGAAAAAATCAAAATCACACAAAAATCAGGTCACTGTTATTCAGACGCCTTTTATTTCAAAATAACCCAGTACCTGATGCAATTCATTTTAAATAGTACATCCTCAAATCATTGTTTTAGAAGCTTCCTTAAAATTTGTTAAGGGGCTTTTCTGCTTCCCTATTGAAATTTACAGCGGTCAGTTCAGCAAGGAAGAAATTAATCATGATCCCAAATCTAAAAAATCTCTACCCATACAGTTAGCCAAAATAAAGTAATATGTACTTGTTAAGTCTTTGCAGGAACTGGATTCAGATAACCATAAAATAGAAGTTATAAAATCCGACTTTCATCCAAAGCACAGAGCAAACAGAAAAAGTCAGACCATTTAGTAACTTATCTCAATTTAATCAAGTTGCAAGCACATGAAGTACTCATTTCTCAGCCAGCACTGTGATTTTCAGATGGGAGGCAAACCTTCAGGATTATTCCAAACAGGTCTCACAAGTTATTTAAAAGTACATATTCATTATTTATAGCTAAAGTATTTCTCTTGTCTCACTCACAATGAAACCCACATTTGAACTTTTTATTGGCTTAAAAAGCATTATTTAACCTGGTTAAAAACCTTATTTTCACAGTGCAGACTGAAAAATACAGCATTCTCATGACAGAGCAGGTAAATGTGAAGGACAAATGCATAGATGCTAATGTGAAAAGCAACAGATCTCACTCACATTGGGAAACAAGGAGGAACTGAAAGAGAAAAGACTGGGAAGTAAGCAGAAGAGGAAAGGAGACAAGAATAAGCACTAACAACCTGAGTCAACATTAACAAGAAAAGACTCCCTGAAGGGAAGAGGTCCCTTTCTCATGACTTTTCTGTTTATTGATTCAAATGGAAGTAGATAGATACCACATTGTGGACCTGTTTTCTAATTAGCAAACAAACTGAAAGCTATAATTAAAACATCTGATTTAAAGACTGCATGAAAAGCAACCTTACTGTTTTGACTATGACCTGTTTAGTCTGCTTTGAGATTTTTAGGAGTTCAATATCAGAGGTTATGGAACCGATGGAAAAGAAGTAACACCAAGCACTTTTTTTTCCTATAAGCTAAATAATAGGGCATGGAGTAGGTAGATATCACATAAGTGGTAGACAAAACCTTGATTTAGATTCTAGAACTTGTAAACACCCTACACATTGCAATTTTTAGTTACTGAAAATCAGTATTATACCTTTAGTCTGAAAAAAAAATAAAATCCCAAATAAAAAACTTCCCAGACAATTTTAGGATGCAGCAATGTGTCAAACTTACTCATCAAAAAAGTCACAGTTCACATTGCTTTTTCTTCCGTATCTTATACAGGAAGGATGTTTTCAGCACACTGTAAATCAGTTGCATATCCAATGTCATTAACCTTAACACAGTATTCCCAAGGTTTTGAAGCTCTGCAGTGTCCCTGGTCACGCTCACAGCTTGCAGCAATCACGACTAGGTTGCAGACATACTCCCACCAGATTTTCTGGATCCAATGAAGCCACAAGAACATATGTGTTTGCACTGATCCCACGCTTAAGCTCACCACAGGAAAAGCTGCTCAGACTTGCTCTAAGCCTGCAGTTAAATGGAAGAAGACAGAAAACTTCCAGGGCCTGACCCAATATCCACCAGTTTCTCATGGAGACTTGGCAAAGACAGCGTCAGCTTGTCCGTCAGGCCCCTTGGTGTTCGGTGTCCAGCACACACAGCTCTAAGAGCTGTTTCAAACCAGGAGCAATATGTCTTATTTAAAACCTGCTGGTTTGTGAACTTATCTCCAATACTCCCACGGGAAAACAATGAAGTATCAAAACTCGGTATCTAAATTATTGACATACTGAGTAACCTGTGAAGGAAAACAAACACATCTCTCTAATCACAGAAACAAAAGATTGGTATTGCTTCTGTGAACACTAATAAGGCCGTTTATTTCTTATTTCTTAGATCTTATTGATGACAGAAAAAAAGAGGGGGGGAGTGGGGGAAGGATACAACGACAATGAAGAGCAGAAGAGATTTTCACTTTGGTAGAGCACCAAGGAAGTACCAGAGCCTCTGTCTATGTTACATCAATAATCTCCCTATTTGTTAGCAGTGAGCTGAATGCTAAAAAGAGACTTAACAGAGAATGGAGCTAAGACACAGTGCTGTATGTCAAATAACCTTTGCTGACCAAGATCCCAAATAGATGTAGTCTTTACACATCTTCAACATTTTTTTATTATTATGGTTAAAAACATCAGTATCCAAAGAGCAGCTGATAATCCCTTCCAAAAAAACACCTAGAAAGAAGTCCGTGAGTCAGGTGGTCATGTTTTTGGTTTTACAGTGATGCTAAAGACAAAATCCATTTATAAAAGGGAGAATAAAATCTACACTTCAAAGATTTGTAAATATCAGAGAATTTTACTGATAAAACAGGGAAGGAATATAAATATGAATTTCACCAGCTAAGACCCACTGAAGTTAAAATTTCTGGGAGGTTAAATATGTACATATTTCTGCTACCTTTCAGCATTTTTACTGGTGGATCAATCAAGTGTTTCTCAGTGATCTAATTCTGTCCCTGCTTTGGAGCATGTTTGAGTAGATGGATATTTGTTTTTCTTTTTTTGGACGTCCATGTGCTAAATTTGTACAAATTGTTACAATTTCTGAGACTTTGCACAGAAAGCAGAAAAGACATCTCAACAAGATGGTGAGTTCTTTGCCAAATTTTAAACAAGCTTAAAATACAAAGATTCTCTATATGGTCAAAATAATATATTTTTGCTTAATTGCTTGATAGATACTGATGAAAAATTTTGCTGAACTTCTGACTTGAAAAAGCTGGACTGCAGGATTTAGCCAGCAAAAGAAACTCCTGTCTAATCAGGTAAAATTTCAACCAACCAACAGCTGCAATTATAGCCAACTAAAACCTGCCTCTTATGATGGAAATGCCAGACATCAGTAATTGTAGGTCACCACCAGTTCTCTCTACAACTGAGTAATTATATTTTCATCCATAGAAATGAATGGAGCTTAGGGAAAAAACTTTTACCTATTAAATTCAAAATACAGGCTTCACTATTGCTCTGGTTTAGGCCAGCCAAGCAGCAACAGAATTCCCACCCCACTTGTTTGCTGTGGTTACACAGCCCTGTGTTATTTCCACTATCTCACACACAGAGCCAGAAGAACTTGGAAGATGAAAATACTTTTGCTTTCAAATATTTTCCTTTTAAAAGCAGAAAGCTAAGTGTAATTCTATGAATGCATTATTATTTTGGAAGCACTGCTGAAGTCAGGAAATTCCAAGTCAATGTTATATTATATTCATTGTGCAGATGTACCACTTTCTATTCCTCTTTTCCTTGTTAAATATAACCGGTTATGGCATATTTTTTATTATGGAATGTGCAGAGGGACAATTTCTGCAGTAATGCTGGAATCTCCACCCAGGGGAGATCAGTTACATCTGAAAGTGGATGGGCAAAAACGAAGAGTAAAAAATGGCTGAAAGCAAGGCACTGTTGGTCAGAAAATGGAGTTCATAATCCATAGGACTTACACTTCGAGAGATTCGAGACACTGCTCATTTTCAGATAATTATCTGGGGTGTCTCCCTGATGTCCCACTAACCAGTAGCTTCGTTACTGTTTTGTAACAGTCTGTATCAAAAATTTGTACTCAAAATTCTGGGAATGATTACTAATTCAAATATTTGGTAATTCTCTAGTTCTTAATCTATGTTTCACTATTTTGGAGCAGTTTGTTCTAAACCACTTAGAAATAGACAGTAATAAATATAATTATATTTTAAATATATATATTTTTAATTATATTTTTAAAAATATATATTTAATTATATATAATTAAAATGAGAAAACTAAAAGCCACCAAAAAAACCCCCCAAACCCTCGAAAACAACAACAACAACGAAAATCCAAATAAACCCCAAGAGTTTTCAAGCGACTTACATTGATTTACAGCCCCACCTGTTCTTCCCAGACATAGGTCATCCTCTTGCCTCAAGGCTCTGCCTAATTGAGGATCCTTAATTACCAGCTCATGCCGCAGGATGTCTTCCAACCTGATCTGGCTGCCTCGTTCTGCTAATAGGGCGCTAATGGTGCTTTCCCCGGGGATGCAGGGGGATGTCCCGGGGCTCGGGGGAGCAGCGCCGGGCAGGGGCGCACACTCGGGTACCTGAGCCGCTCCTGAGGCTGTTGGCTGCCAAGCGCACACCAGGAGAGTTTCCAGAAACCTCTGGCTTATGGCTCTGCTAACCAGGCAGGAATTAAATACTATAAAAGGCAGTTGTGCTCCTTGTCATTTCATGCCTCGCTTTAAGCGTCACTTTGACAACAAATTTTTTGCTGAACTTTCTCCCCAAAGCAGGGTTTTACTTCTCCTCTTGTCACTTCTCTCTGCCTTTGCAAAAGCAGCTTTTCCAGTTGTATGCCAGCGATATCCACCTCCACCCATCCCTCTGCATAGCTGGCTCCTGACAAATTCACCTACCATTCAGTTTTGGGCAATGGATTTATTTCAGCTGTGTCACTCCAAAAAAGGAACACAACTGCTTTTTCATTTTTACTTCCTTGAAGGGCAACTACAGGCTAATTACCCTCAACAAATTACACTGAAACACTCTTATAATGATATAAACTCTTACAAAATACTAAATACACTAAACCCAAACATTTGAATGCCATGTACATCAATTCAAGCAAGAAGAAATGGAGACCAAGCATCAGCAGCACTGTATAGAAGAGATAGAACAGCGATGCTGGCAGATCTTATTGTAAGGCCCACTGCAGACAGTTCTGTAGATACTTAGTACTGACTAATTGATCACCCCAAAAATCCTTCTTCAGTAGAGTCCTGTGGATTAAATCAGTGGGATTGATGCTGGGTAGAATCTGCAATTGCAGTTCCCGGGTTCCATGAGTAATGGGGGCCTCCTTGTAATTTCCCTGGATATTCAAAAGAAGAGGCTATGAAAGCACTCCAGCCCTTCTCTTTCTTTCCTTCTATAAATTCCTAAGATCCTCAGCTGTAATTAGGACTCCCAAGAGAGAATATGTATTGACTTAATGCTGACTTGACTCAGCAGAATGTGATGAAGCATGATCTCAAACCTCCCTCTGTTCGTCTCAAAGAGCCCTGATTTCCAGGGAATAGCTTCCCCTGTCTCTCTAAGTGCCTTCTGTAGATTCCCATTCTGGGAACAGTTGGGTAAGCAGTGCTGTCAGGTGACGAGGGAACACACTCCCAGTGATGGATGCATCACCAGCAAGCAGAGCACTCACCACTCAGATGGACTCTGGTGAGAGCCTGACAGAGCAGCACTGAAAAATTCATAATGGAAAATTAAAACAAGTTGATTACCTTTAGCCTTGTGGAATGTGATCTAATTCCTAGTGGGAGAGGCAAAGAGAAAAACCTGACGCTCTGCTTAATGTATATCTTAACCCCTAAAATGTCCAAACATAGTCAACACATATTAATCTTTATGTTTTATTATTATATTTAACTGTGTCATTACCAAATCATTACTCCCTATTATTTTCTGCATAACCCTAGGCCAGTAATTTCTTAACCTCTTTGACTCTCTTTAGACAGGAAGGTTATACTCACTTAGCATCTAACAGAGGAATTTAGCTTTTATGTGATACTGTTTTGCATCTTGCTTCAATAAGTTTTGATTAAATATGGCAAGCTAAAATATTCTTTCTAATACTGGAGTGATGTTTTTCTTTTGAAAAGATCCCAGATGATCAGATAACAGAAGACAGGTGTGTTCACTGAAATTAATAGTAACTTAAAAATTGGATCTTACTAGTCCCTAATATCAAATAGCATCTTCTAAAGGGAAAGGTAGAAAAATTACTGCTACATACTCATCCTGAAACTTACATTCTCAGGCTAGGGATCAATGTCCTGGTATTAATTGATGCCTAAATTTTTTATTTTTTTTTGAGATCACATCTTTAACTAGGATGTAAAAGGGCTCTATAAAGCCTGCTGACGGATTGTGGTCCAAGGAGCACTGACTGCATCTTCTTGAGGAAGCAGGAGTCTTCCCATGACTTCAGGAAGTAATGGATCTCTGTAATGAAACAGCATGCTCACCTTTCATACACGATCTAGGAGAATACAGGGAGAGCCATATGGCATGTCCTAAAATTAGATATCACTTAACATACTACCTAATTGCAAGGCCACAGAGCCTACATCTGTTGAAACTGGGTGTAGCATGAAATGTCAAATGCAGATTTAGATCCAAGCAGGACTGCAAAAGGGAAGTGTTTTCAACATTCTTTTAACTGAGGAAGAAAAGAACTTTCTGATAAATTTGTTAAGATCCTGAGAAGGGAGAACAAAAGGTTTGAAGAAAACTGAATCTTTTCCTGTCAGGAAAGTGGAATAAAAAGTATTTGGAACTTTTCTGCTACCTACTCCCCCATGCTACTCCCCAAGAGAGATGTGTCCCCTTAGCTGGTAATTAACAGTGTAGTAGAAGTTGTTGGAATGAGAAAAGACCAGATGAATCCTCAAACACTTTTCTTGGTAAAGGAAGTTTCCCATTTTGGCTAGTTTCTCAAAGCATTTAGGAAGACTGCTCATGAATGAAATGTGTCTGACATGATGTATGACCTTCCATATATTGCATAAGTCAAAATCACTCATAAGTATCTGCCCAGGGCTGCCTTCCATGGAAATTCCAAGATTGTCTTCAGAGTGGGGTTTGCATAACCTGCATGATTAGGATTTGGAAACTACTTTGAACAAGGAGGAAAGATACATTAACACATTGCCAAGTGACATACCTTCTCAAGATGCAGGAAGAGACAGTGTAATGTAGCTAACATATTATGGGATAAAATTAAAACTCTGTGACTGAAAATAGACGAATTAATATTTCCATTCTGTAATGTTGCCATCCATGCTGGATATAGCTGGAGCAGCTGAAAAGAACATTGATCCCACAACTGGAAACAGTAGCCTCTTCAGCCACTTCAAATAAATGGCGAAAGATTGGGTCTGCAGCTGCTGGTCCAGTGGAACATTTTTAATTTGGGCTGCGGCTGTTTTCAGTTTGCTAATACATGGGGATTTGAACAGCAGCCTTGGCTGCGGTGGGAGTAATCTCCTGGGAAGGGATGGGCAGCCAGATGCGGGTATAACCACGGGATCATGAATCTAGGCCAAGCCCATGACTTTGTGACCTTCCTAATCTTTAAAAATAGCTTTATGCATGTGTGTATATATACAAACAGATAATTTGTAGTAACAGATATACACCATAAATGTTATCTAAAATTGTTCTGCATATTTTTTAACATACTTCTTGCATTGTGTAATTTGGTTTGATCTGTATCCCCCTATGTTAATAGTTGCTCCCTGAGTTTCCCCTCCTACCCCAATGTCAATCTTTCCCCACTCCTCCCTGTTTTCCAGACCCTCCCCTGTCAGTCCGCGTTTCTCCTCCCCTGGGGCTGTGTCAATCACCTTGCTCCCTCTCCCCTTCTTCTGGAAGATTCAGAGAGGAGCGTGGTATGGTTGGCCTGGGACAAGTGGTCCCTCCCCATGGTCCCCCTAAATGGTTACTTTACCCATCCCTCATTCCCTTCTTACCACACCCCTTTGTCCCTATAGGCTGGTGGTCAGCCTCCTCCCCCGTTTCCAGCCCCATACTTAAGTTGCTGCACACCCTTGTACTGGGTCTTTCTGGTGTGGTTCCCCCGAGTTGAGGAGCTTCTCTCGTGTCTCCTATAAACTTGGATTATAACCCATCAGAGAGATTGCTTCTTTCCTCCACCAAGCATTGATCAAGAGCCTCTCCCTCAAGGACTTGATGTCCTTAGCCTCAGTCCTTCACATCTCAGCCCTCAGTGGTGAGAGTGTGGGGCAGTGGCCCCCTGCATGTCGTGGGTGCCACTGTAGCTAGCCAGGTCGCAGACGTGTGGAGTGGAACCTCCGGGAATTAGGCACCGCAACACATTCTGAAAGGTAAGAAAAACTAATGAAGAAAGGCACCCTGGGCTCTGATGTAGTAGGACATGAGAGACAGCATTGTGTAGCAAGCAAATAAAAGAACACACAGATGACTTTGCATGAAATATTTCCATTTCATTTTAGCCATGGGCTTTGCTCTGGTACATTTGGTGATTCCTGGCTGGCTGAGTACTGTGTCTATATTTTCTTCTATGTATGAAGAACAGCCTGTTTGCTAAGTTTGGCATTTCAGACTAGGTAGTCACAGATGGACAGGTCTGTCTGTTTGCTTTTTTTTCTCTGATCTTGCCCAAGTCAACAGAAAGGGTTATCCATCACTATTCCAGAGGAAAAACAGGCTTGGAAAAAGGCTTCAAAACAGTTTGCTTAGGATTCATACCAGCATGCATCAGTTTAAGGAGAATGGAGACCCAAGCAATGCATACGTCCTTACAGTGCAGTTAATAGAGGCTGTAAAACAAATCTGATATATTACTGTTCAACAGAAAATGTGACTGTGATTTGACCCAGATTAAGACTAGGCTGTAGTTAGAATGTCTTGAAATAGAGTCTGAAAAATAGTTGCCCATAAGCTACTTGTCAAAGAGGAAATTAAAAGGAGTTGAAAACATAATTTTTCAAACCTTCTGGAACAAACATTTAAGCAAGAAACAATGTTAAGATAAAAACATTATAGAACATATAAACACTATTCAGGAGCGGAGCACTATTTATGAAGCAATCAGCAACTAAAGATAAAGCAGTCTAAGGTGAAGAATGCAAGGTAGGTACAGTCCTGGATTCATGGTGAAGAACACTAAGTGAGGAGTTTATCCATTTTGCAAATAATTGTAGCACTAAAAATTAGCAATGAATCCCATGAAGTTTTTGACATTATTTAGAATAAATGGCATGGCACCAAAGTGCTGTTATTAATACTATTAAGCAAATTTGTTCTGTCCTTCTCTGAAACATGCTGCAATGATGAATCCAAATACATCTGGCTGCAGGAACAAACTTTGAACTTCAGATTTGCACATCTCTGTGGAATAAGGCCTACCCAGTTATCCTCTCTCTGTTAAGACTTCCCAGATGTTTTATAAACATTTGTCTGGATTTCAAATATTTATGGGGAAAAAAAGCAATTTTTTTTCATCCCATAGCAAACACTTTTGTTTCCTTTGGTGTTATGTGAGATATGGTACATTATATGAAAATCCACAGAGGACAGCCTTGTCATGAAACAGTATCTAAATATATTTGGCAAAACAGACATCAGTTGCAGGTGAGACAAGAAATTCTAGAACTTTTCACTCCACAAAACTGAGAGTGAAAATTAGAGCAGAGGAATGAAGTCATCTCCAAAACTCCAAACACCTCATGACAGGACAATATACCTCACTGACTGGACTGATGTCAGGAGTAAGAGATGGGTTGGAATTCATCTCACTTCACTTATGTGCCTGTGGGATGTGCCAAGCTCTACTGACTGGATCCCAATAACTACAAACACAGTAGGAAGCAATAGCCCACAAGTAAAACTATGTGAGGCAGATGAGTCCCAGACAGGGTCACCTGCCATGGTTACTAAACAGGAATTAGTCATCACCTGCAAGAACTCAACTGCTCCACTGAAGGCCTACCAACAGCTACTGAAATAGGTAATGAATCTTTTAAATAAAACTAAATTACCTAAAACAAATAAAATTTTAATTTTTTTTACTTCAGATAGCTTTTTTGTATTTGCAAAACCATGGTCAGTCAAGATCCTGGAGATATCTACAAAGCTCTGTACTGATGAATGTTTTTGGTTATAAAATACTTAAAATAATAAGGGAGTTAGAGAACTATTGCAATCTAATGGCCATAACATTTGTCTAAGTGGTGTGGAGAGTGTTTTAAAGTTCTTCTCTTAAGATGACACAGGAGCTCCAGTCCTTTTTACAGTACTTAGTCATTAATAAGTGAAAATGAAAGTTCTTCATAATATCTGAAGCCCAGGCATTTAAGATACTGCCCACCATAGCCATCTCTGTTCAAATCTCCCCAGTAAAAACAGGGACGCTCATAAAGTGAATTGTCAAATCATTTAGTTCCTAGAAACCTGTGGACCACCTGTTCTGCTTTAACAATTGCTCTAATGCAGGCTTTTAATACTTGAGTTTAAAAAAAAGACATTTTCTAGATGATGGTACATAAAATCTTTTTAGACTTTTATTTTCCACAAGGGAAAACAGAAAACCTTATTACTTGGATGGATCCAAACTAGGTTGTCCTTTCTGATAGTGCAGCCCAAAATTCTTGATATGCATAGCCTTACGTGAGAATCACAATCCCTTTCCAGTTCTGTATCAACACAGGATTATTCTTGCACTGAACTGCTGTTTCCTGTTCCAATAAACTCAACTCAGATATAATTACACTAGAATTTTAAACAGCTCTGTAGTTCCAACAAGTTTGGTCTATGCATCTGAGTTTCAAACATATTGCATTTTAACACCATATGTTTGTAACTACCAGAAAAACCTTGCCAACCCTGAGAATCAGACCAACTATGCTGAGTGCACCAAAGCTTCACTTCACATTCCAGAATTAACCATTGCAATATCTCTTTCTCCTTACAGCATTGGCTGATGATTTGTTGAGGTCTCTTAAGCAAAATGAGACTTTCAACTGTATTTATTTGTTTGTTTTGGTAGACTCTCTTTTTTTTTTTTTTCTGGTTTTCTTTATGTTAATTCTGTGTATTCAGTAGACACAGTGCAAGCTCCAGAAAAACAGCTTTCCTTTTATGTATTAACAAACATTCCCTGGAGAAGCATTATGCACTTGAAGTGAGAAAAAAAGAAGAAACAAGAGATAAAAAATGAGTAACGCCTAACATTAGAATGTGTTTCAACTACTAAAACCCCCAAATGTAAATGAGAAGACTATGCAATGAAATAATTGAGAAATCAGTTTTTAGTTGGGATTTTAAGAGCTGTGTAAGCCAGCTGTGCAGACATCATAACAAAGGGAACAACCCCAAATGAGAGCCAAATGAGCAACTGCACAAAACTGTGAGACAGCAAACAGCAAGAGGGCTGGGGAGCAGAACTAAATCAGAAATAGAGTGGAAGTTACAGAAGCAAACAAACATGATCCATATGTGAAAATATTCACAACGCATTAGTGTTTAATTAGTATAAAGGATAAGAACACTTAGCAGAGTCATCATAAACAAAGATGAATGGAAAACATGCTGCTATTAAAAGTGGGCAATCTAATTGCACTACAAGTGTAATTTGATCAGTCACAACTGCAGATGTAATTTAAAAAAATAGTATTTTGAAATAGCACTTTCTACTGCATCTGGTGGTAGAATAATAAAGTGTCGAAGTAGACATTCTCATCTGAAGTTCCAGGTATTTTGAAAACAAACAAAAAACCCCCGCAACTGTTCACTATCCATCACTTACACGCAAATTTGCGTTCCAATTCCATTTTGAATACATGAGATTTTTCTTTTGGATGAAGAATGTGAAATGACCTTTTCAAGTTTTTTCTCAAATCGGTTTTTTTGCTTGTGTGAAGGCTCTGAAACAGAGAGCACACTGAAAGTTGAAATTAGTATAAGAATGGAAGAATAGGCCCTTGTTATGTTCTAGTACATTCATTTTTTACAGCATACTAACCTGACATAGGCATCAGCACAGGTTAATTGCTTTCAAGACGAAAACAATATGCAACAAGTAGGGCAAAGGGAGAGCAAGAGAAACAAAATGGGTTTGAAGGCCTTTGTGACTTTCACAAACACTTTCTCTTAATAAGGAAGATGTTAGAAAAGTCAGTTGCATATATGCAATTCATTATAGCTATCTATAGCTATGTACTTATTGATGATTTATGGCAGAGTTACACCCTCACACTTCCATCTTTCAAGCAGTACAATCTCCCAAGTTGTGCAAAGACATGACAATTTATTAGACCTCATAAGCTTCAAGCTTTAAATGAACAAGTAAATTCATGGTAAAGTATGGAAACAGAAAACAAAATTATGACATGAGGAAAGTGAAAAAAAGGTAACTTCCTCTGATAAATATTGACAAAGTCTGCTCAAATTAATGTGAAAATTTCAAGCAGCTTTACCATTTCTTGAGACTATACAACATCCCAGGGTACACCTTCAAAACTTATTAGATTCATTTGGAAGCGTAAATAGAAATTGAAAGACCATCTGAAAGGGCACTACCCCCCCTCGATGTTGTTACCTCTAAAATTAACATTTTATTCAAGATTAGTTCCTCAGCTGCAGCAAACTCTGTATTTCTATCATTGTTCTCCTAATAAATCTTTCAACTACAATTCCTATAGAGGAGTAAAAGTGCATTTAACAAAAATCTAAAAGAAAAAATCACCAACTGAAAAATAAATTTTAGAAACTGAGATTCCAAGAAATACATTGAATTGAAAACAAAGTTTCACTCATGGAAATTAAAAAAAAATCTCCACAAATTGGAAATTAAACAAGAAATAATAAACAAGAAACAATACTGAGTTGGTTTCCACGGTAATTCTCAATTCATTAAACTAAATGAACACCCTTAAATCTAGAATACTGAAGATCCTATGTGAAACTTCATAAGCATCAATAAGGAGTAGGAATACAAATAAAAGACTGCTTTTATTTAATGATACATACTCAAGAGATCATAAATCATAACACAACACACAGGAACATTTTTAAAATGGGAAAAACTGTCTGTCAGTATAATTACCTTGTTTTTGAACATCCATACAACAGTGTGACTATGGAAGTATTTTAATTCTTGTCTTCAGACAATGAAAATAAATTTAAAAAAAAATGAAGTACAGCAACTGTGCAATCTCATGTTTTAACTACAATATGCCTATTTAGGTTGCCTAAATTCCCATACAAATTCTGTTACTAGAAATTGTTATGGATGACCACTGTCTTAGAATTCCTTCTTTAAAGAGTTATCTTCTCAAGACTGCCACATTTAGGAGGATACAGAAATATACCTCTTCTCTAATATTTTGCAAATGAATACATTAATTAGTTCCTGCATCCTTGACTGAAAAGTCAGACTGAAAGCTTTACACCATAATGGAAAACCAGATTTTCCATTCTTGAGGCATAAACCAGTTTAAATTACATATACAACATACTCATGTATTGCAGAACATGACAAAGATAATAGGAATTTTAACCAGTTGCTTTGCATCCAGGAGTAGAAGAATGTATTAGGTAAAAATTCTTTTACAGTGGCTGTATCCTTAATTTAGCACAGTAGATAATGGGAACTTTGTATACAAAGATGTGAAGTGCCCAGTTGCTTGGATTAAATACAACCAAGTTTAAAAATCAACCCCCCAAAACCTGACCTATCTACATATCTATTTACAAGTTGTGAATGAGACACTTTTCACAACGAATTGTGATTGGGGTCATCAATTACTTGATGCAAAACATTATTCTCTGATTTTATTTTAGTTTCTAGACATCCTTGGTCTCAAAGTTAATGTATACAAAGGTTGCTTTGGTTTTCTCTTCTCATTTATCCAAACTATAGCAGTGTACAGCTACCAGTGTTCCTGCCAGTTTCAGTTCTGCTCTTCAGAAACTAATGGGCAGCAGGAGTTGTCACCAGTTTGTCCCAGCCGCTTGGAAATCTCAGGAGACTCAAGTTTAAACAGACACTATGGCTATTGGAAAAAGAGCACAACAAACACCAGGAGACTGTTTCTCTTCTCATTCTGTTGGAAACATAATTTGCTCAAAAGGAAGAGACAAGAATTCTTATCCAGAGGTGAATAGTGACAAAACTCAAACAAATAAGCTCTTCAAAGTTGCTTAAAGAGGGCCTGGAACTTTGTGTGGGCAGGCAGCAGTATAATCTTACAAACCTACAAATATGTTTACAGATATTATTTATTATTTGCAACTACTTTCTAAGAACATGACTAAATTTAAGGAAGTAAAAACTTTGCATGAAAGCCTGTATATCATATTTTGGTTTATCCTCAAATTCATCCACAGAATGATAAAAGACATCTAACAATTCCAAAACACCTTAAGCACTCATTTGCAAACAGCTTCACAGCAACTTTACAAGCAAGGATGTTGAACTAAAAACAAAACCCTGCCTTAAAATTTGTAATTTGCTCACTTGAAATTTGAGCTGACAAGTTTCGCTTTTATCTTATAGTTGGTTTCATGTTGCAGTCCTTAGCCATCCTCATATTTGGGGTTCAGTACTCCCAGCTGATGCCAAACCTAATGCTTTTGAATGACCCCTGTTAGTCCATCAAGCACTTGGTACTGTTTGATTTGCTTCTTTCATCACTCTTAGGTAGATCCTTATTAAAATGTTGAGGTCAGCAGCCAACCATCACTGAGTAAAGACACATATGTAAAAACAATACACCTAAACCTAACAATTTTTTGAGAACTATCAGACAAATGATTGGTACCGGCAACTACTGTTTTCATGTGAGCATCCAAACCCAAGACTTAGGGGTTTTTGAGGGTATAATTGATTAGGAAAATATCCCTTTGGGTCTTTACCTAATTCTGCATCCATTTTAGCCCAATACTTTCTTTCTAATTACTTCTGATTGTCCAGACTTTTGGGGGAGCTTCAGATGCAAGGTATGCCCATAAACTGGAAGTGTTCAGTAGTTCATTTCCTAGAGACATGTTATGCTGCTTCCATGAAATGAAGTGACTTGTCAGGGAATATGCATATATAGCATGTGGAAGATGACAATGTGGAACAGCTGAACGCCTCAAGTTCTGTAGTGTATAAATTTCTTATTGCAAGTATCCCATTAAGAGAAATGCTTTCACTGAAATTTAATTTCTTTAGATAACAGAGTTCCCCAGAAGCACAGAACTATAAATTCCACAGAAACATGCCAAGATAAGGAAAAAAATAGAAATAAGGAAGCCTTGAAACAAACTTACTAAATGATTTTATTGCCCGAAGTGAAAATCAAGACCAAATAAATGGTACAAGTGTTCGATGGTTTTAATTTTTAATACATTAAATAAGTTTATTAAGCACAACAGAGGTTGCTTATTGATTATCCGTGAAAAATTTTATACTTCTCCTCCGCCTGGTAAAACCGGGAAGTATGACTAAGGAAAGCCCGAGTGCGGCAGATTTCACTGCGGTGGGAGCGGCGTCACTGTGGTCCAGCTATTTGCTTCTCGCTCAGCCCTGTAAGAGCAGAGCAGACGCCGGTCCCGCTGAGCCCCGGTCCCGCTGAGCCCCGGGTGCGCCCGCAGCGCTGCGCGCCCCGCCAGGTGCGAGCACTGCGGGCCGGGACCGCGGCCCCGCACCCGGACAGCGGGGAAGCCGGGCCGCGCCGCGCCGCCTCAGCGCAGCGCTGCGGGACTGCCCCGCGGGGATCCTCCTGCGCCGCCCCGGGGGCCGGCGACCACCGACACCGATACCCCGGCCCCGCCCCGAGGGGATCTCCCCGCGCTGCCGCCGGCGCGGGGGTCGGGGGGCACGAGCCTCCCCGAGCGGCGCCGTCGCTCCCGGTACCTGCGGGCACAACTTTTCCCCCGCCGCCGTTCAAATGCGCTGCCGTAAAGCACCCGTCTCCCGTAGCAACAAGGTTCCGGGCGAGCACTAGGTGTAGGAAGGTGATGTAAAAGTAAAACCACCCAGTGTCGTAAACCAG
>WAAE01008715.1:0-12750 GCA_013400495.1 Nicator chloris | reverse complement strand
CCTCGCGGGGAGCGGCGGGGGAGCGGCCGCCGCCCGCCCGGCCGCGGCAGCCCCAACTCCGAAACTTGTTACCTGCGCGCTACCCCGGGCGGAGCGGGGCCTCCCCCCGGCCCCGCGAGCGGGATCGCCCTGCCGCCCGCCCGGGAGCGCCTCTGCCGCCCGCCGGAGTTTCCCCCCCGTTCGCCTGGCAGCGGACCGGCTTCTCGCCCCCGGCCAGCACTCCCCTTTCGGGGGGCGGCGGTGGGGGACGCGGGCCGTCCCCGAGTGGGCACACCCGGGAGGACACGCGGGGAGGCACCGCCGCCGCAGCGGGCAGCGATTCGCNTTTTGTTTGTTTTTTTTTTTTCTTTTTTTTTTTCTTTCCCATTGGTACGTGTGTTACTTTAAGATGCAATGGGAAGGTACACGGCGGGGGGAATAAAGGCTCGTAACACCCACTCTCTACTTATTTTTTGGAAAATGGAGAAGTAGTTCGGTCCTCGTAGCACTCTTCGGAATAGGATGTAGAGTAGGCAATTTTGTAACCCTCCTTGGCAATTTTAGGTTTTATGTGGCATTTCCTGTGCAGGGTCACAGATAGGAAGGCTTTGCCTGCGATCTGAGATGTTTTCATATGCGGTGAACGGTCTCTGAAACAGATCGGAGTCACGATCGGTGCTTCACCTCTCTAATCCTGACTGTTCGGGGCGTAACGTGGTGATAAATGACGGCCTTTCCAGGGGCCAACGGGTTGGTTTGATTGCGTAGAACTTAAACGGGTTTTCTTATTTTTGCTGTGTGCGTTTTCTAGCAAGTATTCTTGTTTGCACGTTCACGTTATTAATTCCTTGTCCTAGTGTAAATATTTATATTTAGCTCATGATTTGGCTGTGCTAAAGGTAAGTTTGGAAAGTGCTTTTCTCTTTACCTTATTAAAAATGTGGATGATCAGAGAAAGGGGCTTTTCTTGTTGCTGACGACAACGTGTGACATGTGAGTCTGAACCACCCAGCGTCTGTGCAGGAGCTGTAAACATGTTTACCTGAACAGGAAAGAAAATGGATTTTTCTCTTAAAGATCCAGTGATATGAATACCATACTCTTAAAGCATATCAACAGATGACTTGAGAGAGAAATTTTCTGAGAACCAGGCTTTTGAAATCGACGGGAAAAAAAGATCCTTGATTGCTGCAGCAAATGGCAACTTGTGCAGGTAGAAAAAAAAGATGGTGTTTAGTTTTCTCCTGCATGCATGTCAGCCCCCTCCTGTCTGCTGCTTTCGTTCTCAAGGGAGGGATTTATTTACCACGCTTGCTGTCAGTGTTTTTCCTTTGTGCTTAATATTAGAAAACCAGATTTAAGGCTGTTTAGCACAAGCCGTTTTGTCTGCAGCGTGTATCAGTTGCAGAAAACAAAAGGTGTATAAGATGTGGTATCATTCCAGGTATTTTTCATCTTCATCACTTTTGGACCTCATTGCTGCACGCACTTTATTATAAAAAGCCTCTGAGTCTTTATCAACTAGTTCTGCAATGTAAAATGTAGTGTGTCTTGGTTTAGGCTGGTTTTGGTTCCTTTTATTGAGGAATTAAAACCAACTTAAGTCATTGTGCATTGGAGCGTCAGGATCGGTTAGATAATAGAATCTTGATAATAGAGATTTCTCAGCAGTGGGTTTATGTTTGTCTTGCAAATATTTACTGAAGAAAATGCATAGAAAAAATATTAACCCTTTAAAATAAATAAGTATGAGACTTTTTCCCCCAAAAGTCTCTAAATGCACTTGGTTCTTATAGATATCTTCTGTTAATGACGAATGTCCATAGGGGAGATGCATAAGCAACTGACTTGTTTGTAGCATAAAAAACAAAAGCATTTTTATGCTGTTTCCTCTCCACTTTCCCACAGAATAGGAGATTTTTGCAGAGAGATTGCACTAGACATCCAGTATGCCAGTTAATAATACTGGGCTATGGCATTGAGTTATTATACTGTAAACTTTTCTTCTTTTTATCTCTTGTTGAACTTAATACAGCTATTCATACACTGTAAACTTTTGTTTTGTGTTTTCTTTTTTCCCCCCCGCTTTCTCTCTGTGTTTGGGAGCCAACCTGGTGCATTAGGTCTAGCTGGAAAGACAGTCTTATCTTCTTAACTCTAGAGCTTGTTCCTTTTCTACCTTGTTTATTGCTCCCTACAGGAGATCAGCAAAGAGCCGATTGGTGCTGCCATTAAAGCCTCCGCTTGCAAGGAAATCTGGCACTTCCTACCTGAAGAAAACTACCCTCTGTCATTGTCCTTAGTTCTGGCCAATACACAAAAACATCTGCTGCAGCAGAACAGTTTACAAAGCGTTGAGATAATGTGATACAGCAGAAACACAGTGCTAGTTGGGAGTCTCTCATCCTATCTACTTCTTCCCCTTCTCCCCCTCTTTTGATAGAAAAATGAAGAGGAGGAAAGAGAGATGCTTTGGATATTTTTTGCCGGTCATCTGCATAGCCACACTCTTGTGAGACTTCTGTGTAGACTTCAAATATATTCAAGATCAACAACGGTTTTCTTATTCTGAGTTGGTTTGCAGTCAGGATAAGTTGCTTTCTTAGCTTCTCTCATGTATGTTATGGGATTGTCTTAGTTCTTATTAAACAGCAAAACTAAAAGTTACACATCTTGCTCTTCAGCAATGCTGTGAGATAAGTAAAACAAACAAAATATTTAAAACTTCCCTTCCTAGAGTGTAAGAAGATACCAACCTTAAGTATAGACGTTCTAAAAATAATGCAAGTAGGCCTTCAGGTTTTCAGATGCATATTTAATGATAAAAAGAAGAATGTATGAATCTAAGTAAATTCTGCATGCTGTCTGGTATGTGTGAGGAGAAGGTATAAGCCAGCCTTGGTCACAATGGGTTCATTACTACAAGGTTATGTAGATTGACTTGTTAGAGTGCTCTTTCGGTTGCTTTACAGTTGATGCTCCTCCCTTTTTATTTCTATGAGGTAACTAATACAAAGTTTTCATACAAAGATTTGCTACCAAGCCAAGAACTATAAGAAGACTGTGAGTCCCTTTGAATACGGCAAAAACATATTTCTTTTAGCTCCAAGGTGTTAGCTACTGGCAGGATGACAGGTGTTAGTGACACTTGGGTTATAACATTCCTGATTGTGCCTATCTTCTCTTGCCCCCTTGCCTTTCTTTTTTGCTAGGTATCATATTTTCACTCTAGTGTTAATTTAAATTTGCAATTTGGGATTTGTGGAATGTAGCCTGAGTTAAAATTCCAGCCACAGTGAACAGATCTACATGGACAACTGAATTAACTGTTTGAGACCAAGGAAACCTTCTCTCTCATAAACAAGTAGTACTTCTGTTTTAATGTTGGCTACTGAAATACCATGTGAATTCTCTTAAAAAGGTCACTATCTCTTCATTTCTCTGTCAGCTATCAGTGCTTGTTATTTTAACAGTTGTGATGCAGTGTTTCTTCAGGTAATTAACTACCTGATGCAGTAGTTACCTTTTTTTAAGGTAATTTGTTTCCTGAAACAATTTGCCTTGCTTGTAGGACTCTGTGTGTGCTGCTGAAAGTTTTGATGAAAAGTAGCAAGAAGATGAAACTTTCCTTCTGACATGGGCTTCTCACTCACTCCGTTTTTTTAGTTAGAAGTCTGAGGACTTGACTTCCTTGAATTCAGTCCAAATTTTCTGTTGAATATTTTTAGTTACATCAGATAGACTCAATGGGGAAGGGTTTCTGAGGACTTTGGGCTTTATGACAGGGCCTGTTAATTGGTGCCACTGACTTTGGTCGGACCCTTGCTCTCTGTAAGCAGCTCCTTCGTGGGCAGAGCAGGAGGGGATTCTACAGCTGTTGCCTGCTTCCTTCCCCACTGAGCTGTGGTGGTGGTTTTAACCTGTAAGTTCTTCTTATAGAAGTTTTCAAGGGCTGGGGGGGAGAGGCTGAAGTACTCTGAAGTCAAAATATCTCTGTAATGCCTTTCCTCATGTGGAAACATCTGTTTTAATAGAGTTTAAAATGCCAGTGAGAGGTGGCAGACATTTTTAACGTGCGTAGGACTCTGTATTACGATGGTAAAGAAATAAAATTAACTTCTGTCAAACTTGAGTTGTAGGTTTTTTGCTTGTTGGGGTTTTTTAACTGATTTTCGGTCAGCTGCCCTCTATTGCAGAGAAACTGCTGGAACTACATTGTCTGGCCAAATGCCTCTTAAGCATCCCTGCTTCTAAATTCAGTCATTATTATTTACCAAAAATGTAAGCTTATTGCTCTCAAGTCATTAGCTGTTTGTAGTAACTTCAAAAACATTTAACTAATTGATATTGCAAGTTGATTGGGGTAGGCGTGCTTTGTCAACTGTAAATCCAATGTTTAACAGTACATACTGCATCTCTGGAAATCCTGAGGATTCTACTCATGATAGGTTTCAAATACCCAAAACTAGAGGTTGAAAACCAAAAATTAGTGTTTTTATTTAGACCGTACTGCAAAGTACAGTTCCAGATTAACTTTCAGCTGATTAAACATCAATATTCCTGAATTTTTGGTGGTTGTTACCTACATTTTTCAAGAGGACTCACACATAGAATCTTTTCTGTTTTGGGCAACTAAGCAGAACCCTGTCTTTCATTTGTGGTCTCAGAAACATTGGTGCTTCATTCTGGCCACTATAATAGGCCTGTTATTTTTGAGAACTAAATTCTCAAGTGACATACCCAAGGTCACACAGGAAGTCCATAGCAAGACTGAGTCTCAATCCATTTTTAATCCTCAGGACTATCTTTGCATTTGGCTTGATCTAGACCCTTAAAGTGAAAGAATAGTTTTGTCATTTAGTAGCTATTATTCCTTTCAGCTTAATTGTTTAAGTTCTTCCATATTTATTGGAATATTTTTCTTTTGGCAAACAAGTGGCAAGATGCAAAATCAATTTTGTCTTTAGCCATTTTTAGATGGTATTAAGATACTATTTTCACTGGTGATATTTCCTGTCTTCATAGTCTATGTAATGATGTGCCAGAGAAGTAGAATGTTGTCTTCTGGTGTGTTTTGTATTCCCAAATCTTAAGTTCAGTGATGCAAGGGTAGACTAAAATAAATCACATCAGGAGGGAATTAGTTAAAGACTACACTGTTAACATCAACACCCCTGCTGGGATGTGGATGGTTTTAAAGGGGCTGTTTTCTTGGAGTTTAACATCTGGGCAGAAATGATTTCATCAGATGTTGGTTTTGTTATCATAGTAATGACTAAAGAATAGTCTCAGCATATTACAGATATTTCTAATATTTGAAAATGGTAAGCAAGTAAAAAAGTGTAAGTCCTCCTCAAAACAAAAATTTCCCAGAAATATGTAAGTAAGTGTCAGGCCTGGTAAGTCAGCTTGACTGGGACAAACACATGCAAGTCTAGGTTTTACCACCACAGCTGCTTGTCACAGGTGGAGCTGTGTGGGAAGTGGCTGTGGGTGCAGGTGGGTGCTGCTCCTGCCTGGGCAGCTTGAGGCAAAGGTGGGTGTGAAGAGTGTTCTCGTATCTTCATTTGTGAAGATGTGTGGTTAGCTCCAGTCATGAGACACTGTAATACATCAGTTTGGATAGGGATTCTTTCCTGCTGAGGGAAATGCTGTTTGAAGTCTTTAGTAGTTAAAAAAAAAAAAAAATGGACAAACCCCCAAGCAAGGGTTGGAGAGCAGAGGGTTACCTGCATGAGTGCTGGATGGTTGAGGCAAAGCCTGTAAGGGGAAGGAGGGAGAGTGGAATAGGCAGGGGAATAGTCTGCTTCTCACTGAAGGTCTGATATCTGATTTCTGGTGCACCTTGCTGGCCTTCTGGGGAGGAATGTATTTGGCTGCTGCGTGAGAAGTTCACAGCAGTAAATAACTTTGACCTCAGTTGTCTGGGTGATGTCTTGAAATACTGGAATTGTTGTTGAGTTGTGTAGGGGGTTTCGTGAGTGTATTGTTTTGTAATGCTTTCTACTTCCATGTTATGTTGGCAAGTTTTTTAAACCTTTTATAAGCCATTGCCTCTAATACTCTGAGTTGATTTTTTAGCTAGTTATTATGTGCTTGTGTATTTCTCAGTCTTGGTTTGCTTTTCTGGTTGTCCAGTTCCTTGCATCTTTTTTTATTATTGTTGGAAAGAGTAACAAAAGTTTGATATTTTAAAAAACTGTTCACAGTTGCAACTTTCTAATCTTTGTGACCATTTCTTTTAAGACAAGAAAGACTAGAGTCACTTTCATTTTTCTACTGAGCTACAGTTTGTTTATTTATTAATCTATTTATCTCTTTCTTGCATAGATAAGTAATATTCCTGAGTGACAGTCAAGGAGAATGGGAAGCCCAGTCAAGAGCAGTGAGACTTGATGGATAAAATACTGACTCCAGTTAAATGCAGCATAGCTTTATAAATCTATTTTAGTACTTCTGAGAAAAATACTACTTCCATCACACAATATGTAAGCACCTTTCAGGCAGTAAAAATGTATGTACTGAATCTTCTGTATCTTGGCCTATATGTCCAATTCCATGTGTGAGTAACTGGCAGCCTACATTCATGTGTTAGGAAGATAGGTGATGGTAGAGCAGAAAGAAGAAACTTGTTAAATTTTTATCTGTGTGTGGAGCAGCGAGGCAGGATTCAGATGTTTCAGTTGGGTAGTGCTGAACATATTAACAAGGTTTCTTTAGACTTGTACATTTGTCCCCAGAAGGGACAATAGAGAAGAAAGGAGCCTTTTCTACTTTGCCTCACTCTGATTGTCTCAGATGCCATTACTGTAAAGTAGCTATATCTTTTATTTTACATGCTTTTTCAGAGCAACAGAAGTTAACTAAAAATATGCTTTCTCATTTTTGAGAAGTCAGTACTGTTTAAAAGCAGCCTGTTTCAGTTCTCTCCTTTTCAGCTGTCATTCCCAGCTGTCACAATCTCCTTGATGTGAGGACTTTAGCCCTGTTGTTTCAAAGCAGTTTGGTTAACAGCTGCTGTCACCCAAAGGTTAAAACCTGAAAACGAGCATCCTTTATTGGTTTCCTTACAAATATTTGCTTTCTGTTTGGTAGTATCCTTCTTGTTGATCTCCCTTCAATGTGTTCCATTGATCCTATTTTTGGAAAACTGTGTAAAGCAAATGAACATGTCTAATGATAAATGTATTCTTCGGGATGTGGTAGGGTGCTTAATTACAACTGAAAAAGAGAGCAAAAAGAAATTCTTTGCTGTGATGAGATGACATTGCATCCTGTTCAGTTAGGATCTGTGAATATGAGTAGCAGTTCTCCTTCAGTGAAAGGACATGTAAAATTAGTTCTTTAAACACCAAGAACACTATGATATGGGAGTGTATCAGAAGGAAAAGAAACAACTGTTCCCTAACTAACTGCATAGTATTCTGTACTTCTTTTGATGCAGATATCCTCTCTTTCTGCAACACTGCTGTTCTTTAGCTTCTCACAGGTCAAGTGATAGATCAGGAACACTGGAGGAGCTGGCAAGATCATTGGAGATAAATGAGTAAACCTTTCCATTCACCATCATTGTGAGAGTGATTTTCGTGGACAACACTTGAAACAAAGGGGTTAAGAGTCTGATGTGGTAGAGAGTATTTTTACCTATGAACTAGTGTGCCTGTCCTTGTTAGGATCAAATGCTAGTTGGGCCAGTGATGCTAGAGACCACATTCACTTATTGTGATATAAAATGTTTTCATTATTTCAGCAAATGTCCCTTTTCCAATTCGCTTTGATAGGCAGCTGACAGACAGTGAGGGCAATTTTCTGTTCTATTTTGTAGGCATCCATCCACAGATGTGTATATGGGAGAAAGCAAAATAATATTACAAAACATCACAAATGTGACATGATTTGAAAAAGGCCTGGGGAAATCTATTCATCTGAAAAAGGGCAAACTAAAGAACAGAAAAATCAGGCCTTAACTACAAGACTTAAGTTGTTTTTTTGTTGAACTGGTAGATCCCTAAAGAAACAGGTTGGGCTTTTTATTTGTTTGTTTTCCTAACACCTTCCTTCTCACCTCAGCTAACATAATTTTTATTAATGCCCAGAAGCATCAGGGAGATGAGTTGTCCATTTTTCTAAGACACACTTGTCTTTAAAAAATTTTTCTTAATGCCTTGAGGTATTTTTCCCTTGTGTGCTTGGAGGTATGTATCAGATTTTCCTTCTTCACACCTTCTAGTCCATTTTGAAATTTCTCTTAAGTTCCTGTAGCTATCCACTGTAAGTCATGTTAAGTCTTAGACTGGAAAAGGAGATACTGTTCAGAATCTGTAACCTGTTTAATCTTCCATCCTGTTTTGTTTTTGTCTTTCCGTAGCCTTTCCTTCATAGTATTCCTGGCACAGCTGTTTGGTTAAGTCAGGCAAAATAGAACCAGTCACACACTACTGGATTCATTCTTATGCTATTGTTCACAGGAAGGACCTAGGTACAGTTTGCCTGGTAAAGAGCATGAGGTGGTGAATAAGGACTTTGAAGCAGATTTGGAGCTGTAATGACTGGCTTCCTTCCCTGCTGCTGTCCCTTCCCCTTCCTTGCTAAGCATTTTCATTTGAAATACTAAGGTGTGGTCATTGGGCATATCTGTTCTCAACTTCCAGTAATTTTTTGCTCACTGCTGAGCTGCACCATAATTACATATGCAAATGTGGTATTTTTTTCCCCTTCTTACCTTGTACATGTGGGAGAGGAAGATAAGGTTGCAAAGTACTGTCGGGGATGTGCTGCTGTTGAGGAGGTGCTGCAGATGGCTGCAGAAGGAGACAAGTACTCAACCTGCAGGACAAGGCTCAGCAGGGGATTTCAGAACTTCCGTGTCTGAAAGGCAACAAGAAAACAGTATTCTTGCAAACTTTAAACTTTAGATAGGAGCAGATTGTAGGATGGCTTGTTATAACAACTTATTTTGATACATTCTAGCTACTGAGTGTTGAAAATAAATTTGTATTTCCAGTATGGATTTGTTTTGTAGACATATATATCTACATCTCTCTCTAGATATACATCTGTAGTTATATCCAATAATTCAATCTATTAGACTGGCTTGAATGCTCCCAGTAGTAGCACAAGGTAGACTTTTGTTCATAAATGTTGCAATGATAGTAAAACCACAGAGACTAATTCTATGGAACAGACGATTCTGACAACTTCTGCCCTTCATGGTAAGGCTTACCTTGTACGTTTTCCAGATTTGGAATTGACAGACGTACTGCATTCCTGCAACTCTAAATATGATTTTGAGCAAATATGAGAAGATAGAATTGGTTCTATAGTGCAATGAAACTTCTGGGAGACTTTCTGAACAAAAGTGAAATAATACCTTAGAAATGAGAAGCAGAATTTAGTTGGTAGTTGTGGCATAGGAAAAGGGAAATAGTCCCAGTGCCATGTCATGCAGTATAACGTACCATAGTTCTCTCAATTTCACCACGTGATTAATCACGCCTGCATAGCTCATGTGGTAGTTACATGATGGAGACGGACACCGTAAAAAGATGAGCCTGGCTTTTACCTCAGCATGTGAGTGAATAAAACTCGGGGCAGATTTTCTGTTTCTGTGAACTAAGCCAGTTTACAAAAGAAGAATTTTAGCTTTCCAACTGCAAAAGATACAAATAGACTTAGTTGAATAAAAATCATGAGACATGGCAGATGTTTATGATCCTGATAGAAAATTCTTACTGGATATTTGATGCAAACTGTTGTCTGTGGATCTGATGCTTCAAAAATATTTTTGGTAGTACTGCTTGTGACAGTACTAAGATACTTTCCTTCAGAAGTGAAATAAACTAAGGTGGTTAAGAACTCCAGCAAATATGGGCATTTTCTTTGTTTTAGTATGAAGTTGCAAGCCTTCTCCATTTATTGATGTTATGTGCCTGGAAAAAAGTAATTAAAAAATTCCTTGTTGTGCACTACTGTATGCAAATCATTTCATTGCATTTGCTTTTTCATATGTATGGTGTCACAATGCTTTGGCATATAGGAAATATATACCGCTTTTTAGAAAAGAGTGAGTTCTTTTTTGAGCTATAAGAAAACAGAACTGCTGAAATCGAAAGCTTGTAAAATGTCTTGTTCTGATAGCTTACAGTTGCCTATATTTAGCTCTTATTTCATCTTTCTGACTTTTGACAATATTTTTAAGCATTTTGAAGGTCTCATGTAGCAAATTCTCAGAACAAAAATGTTTGTGACTTTTCAAGTTCCAAGGTGTTCGATTACTGTGTAAAGTCTTCCAGGTTTGTGCCTTAGTGTATCTTAATAGGCATCCTAATGAAGCTTTTTATCCCTTAAGTATTTCCCTTAAGTTGTTACCTTTAAAGAAGGTTTTAAAGAATTCATGCGTCTTCCTTCAGCTACAGTTTTAAGTAGGACTGTCAATCCAATGTATGTCTTGTTCATTCTTGGGTCTGCTGTCGGAACACTTTGTAGCTGAAGGTGTGTGCGCATGTGCAGCTGCATGTGCTGTTTTCCTGCCTTTTCCTTTTGTCTGTCAAGCTTCTGGCTGATAGCAGATTAGCCATCTGAATGTGGGCAGCAGAGAGTAATGGGCTGTACAGAATGCCTGGGGCTTCTTGCGTACAAAAAAATGACTCCATTATAAAGCAAAAAATGACAAGACTGCCATGGAAGATGTCTGTACTGGGGAGATGGAGAGAGTAGCCTTTGGTTTATGATCATGTTAATGGGTGTAAAAGAAACTTAATTTTTTTCAACTGTCAAAAGTATTCTTAGGTGCTTTACAGAGCAGCGCTGACGGTTCTTGTAGCGGGAAAATTCTTATGAGCTAAATCGGTGATGTACTACTTGCTATTCCTGATTGCTGTATATGTGTGGGGGGAGGAAGGGACTAACAGCATGATGGCTCGGTTTCATTTTCATCATGCAGGTGTGTGTGGTTTTCTCCTTTCTTTTCAATTTTTTTATCTCTAATGTTTTGCTTAGTTACAGGATTACATAATCTGCCCTGCAGAAGTGTGTTAGGTTTATTAAGTCTTTTGGAAGATGTGGTAATACAGATTTGAAGGAAATTGGGCCAGGAACATGGCTGAGACACAGGGATTCCAGATGCTGGAGGAGGATGTGAAATATAAAGCTGTAGAGAGTGGGATCAAGTAGACAAATGAGGCTGTGTGCAGAAGCATAGTAGCAGGAAAACTGATGGGGAAGCTTAGCAAGTTTTTTTTGACAACTTCACTTACCCATTGTAAGAATCTGGTGTTTAAAAAGCCCTCTCGATTGTCTACAGTTTACTGTGTCAGTAAGCAGTAGTGGCTGCTTGTGCACTTCTAACTTCCAGTAACAGCTTTCAAGAAGATTTTTTTTGTTTGTTTTTATGGCATTCAAGCTCTAAAAGGTGCTCTCCCCCATTAAAAAAAAACAGGTGCAGTATGTTAATTTATGCTGAATGGAAGATTTTCCTGGTTTGCATCTGCTCAGGAAATTAAGACAGCTTCTGATATATATGAGCTTCCAAACTAACTGGTGAGTCAGGATAAAAACAATTTGGTATATAGAATGTATTGTTAAAGCATGGAAAACTTGTCTTAAAATGCTTAATTAAACAAACCTCTTAACTGACATTTGGTGTAGTTTGTCTTGCTCGTTGTAGTCTGTTCAATATGTTGCTGTGGTTACAACTGAAGTGGACTCTGCAAATCTATGCTTTAGCAGCAAAATGTATGAATTGCAACTTTTAATAAATAAAATGGGAATACTGTTTGAAGAAGCTTTATTTTTCTCATTCTGTTGGCTGCTGCCAGGTCTCCCTGTGACTGTTCTGGATGTGGATGCTGTTTGTTGTCAGGATCGTGTCCTTCGAAGATCTCCTTTTAGCTACACATTACACACCAACTTTCCCCAGTCTCTTGGGTTGATTTGCCTTAAGCAAAAACCCTTCCTAAAAATTTCTGCTCCCTTCCTTTCCTCCAGTTAAGTCTGCTGCGCATTGCCTCCTCCCCCCGCCCCCCAAGAAAAAGGAAACAACCGAAACTGATTATACCATAGAGCTCCACAGATGCTGTTCCCTTGACAGCAGTATTAATTTTCTTTACATACTTTTTTCTTTTGCATTCAGAATTGTTTCTATAATCATATGGCCTTTTTATGCTGCTGTAGACTGTAGCTACTTAGCAAGGAAGCTGGTGATAAAACTGAAGCTTAGTTAACTATTTCTAACAGTGGGTAGTAACTGGTGACAAATAAAATACATTCCAGACTAGTTTAATAGAGATCTGTGGGGCTTTTCTCGTCTCCTCTTTTCTTGCCCCATGTGATTGCTGTGGTTTACAGTAGGAAGCCACTAGTTTCTGCAGTCACAGATGGAAAGGGAGGTGTAGTCATTGGTAAGTGATGTAAAGACATCTGAGTAAGAATAAGAAAGTGAACTCTTAGGGGGGAAGGAGTTAGCTACATATTTTACAAATCTTTCAGCATCTGTGACTTAAATGGCACTCTTGAAAGCATTAATGCAGCTTAGGAGAGTTGCATTTATGAATATGACTAAAAAGATCTAGACTTGTTTTTGTCTTTTATAGGATTTTCATAGTTGCACATCAGACTAAAAAGGATACTGCCTTGACTGACCTGGATGGCATGGCTACAGTATTGTGCCATGGCTGGTTTTAAGGACAGATATGGGAAATTGCAGGAGAGCAGAATGGCAGAATAGTTGAAAGATCATCTTCACTTAACCAGAAGAAAATGTAGAAAATGGGA
>WAAE01008714.1:471758-517913 GCA_013400495.1 Nicator chloris | reverse complement strand
CCCCTGAGATGGGAGCTGCCCCAGGCAGGACACAGGGACGTTCACCCCCGACCCAGCAGAGCTCAGGGGAGATGGACAAGGGCCAAGTTACAAATTAGGCCTCATCTTCTGTGATGCCAGCTGCCAAAGTCTCAATAGCAAGCATTCCACTTTATCCTCAATAGCAAGGGATCCAAAACGTTTCCTGAGAGATGTGGCATGAGGTGGAAAAGGTGCAGCTCCAGCTCTCCTGTCTCAGCCTTCCTCTGCGTGTTCAAGCACCTCAGTAAGGTTGTATCAAACATTGCAGGCAAGTGTTGTGGCCACAGGCATGTGGCAAGGGTCTCCTTGTACTATGAAAGTCACTGGGCACTTGTGCAATCTGATTTCAGCCAGATGAAGTGTGTTTGCACTGTGGTGTTTTCCCATGCCCACACAGAGCCAGCACTGTAGTCAGCAGGACAGAATTGCCTGTGTCACCACTGCCCTCTCACCCCAGAGACAGCATGTCTCCACGCCCTGTGACCTTCCCTGCTATGACTCTCCTGGTGATCAGATTAAAGGGAACAAGGTGATCTGAGCCCTAACTCTGCTGACACTCTGAATTCCCACTATTTATCAGCTTCTCTTTAAAAGGATTTCAGATTGCATTTCCGTATCTAGCATATGGAGACTTTCATTTATGTGACAGGTTGATTCTTTTATCAGGCATTTATGAGGATTTACAATTCCAGTGCACTCCTCATGCGGCACAGGATTTCTCACAGAACAAACACTGGCAGAGGGACGGGATGTCCTCAGAGCAGTTTTTTCCTTCTTTCCCGTCCCACCTTTCCCAGGCTTTGCAGAGGCAGGTCAGTACAACAAAGGCTGTGAAAACACTAATGCTCTTCCCAAGCATTTTCTGCAGGGATGAGTGATGATGGATGCAGGCCCATTAAAAGAGCTGAGTACATGAGGCTCTCCTGTCCTTGTGAGATGGGGATACAGGCAGCCAGAAATCCCCTGCCAGCAGGTGAACAGCGATAGGCAAAGGAAGAGGAGAAAGGCACCGAACCCTGCAGGAGATCTGCAGAGAGGAGACAGATACTGGATTTGCAAAATAATATCCTCCAGGACAGAGCCTGCAGGCCAGGGATTTCTCCTTTTTGACAGCCTACAGTGAATGAAGCACAAAATAGCCTGCTGTCTCTGCAGACAGCAAGGATATTTGGAGATGTCAAACTGTAGTACAGAGGATGCACAAGAGGAATGGAGACACAGCTAACTACCTCCCAGGCTTCTTATTTCTTGTTCCAAGTGGGAGATCCTGAAATCATGCAAGTTTTTCTTGTATTCCTGCTGGAATCAAAAATATAGCTTTCTTTCTGCTTTGGGATAGCAGATGGAAATAAAGCTTACTTGGTCTTTGTTATCTGTCCTTAGTTCAGATTCAAAATTGCCTGGATTTAAAGCCCACATATTTTCAGTCCTAGCAAGGGACAGGTGAATACCAATGGACACAGCCAGGCATAAAGTCCAGTTTTCCACTTCTAAACTCCACGTTTCCCATTTTTAAACTCCACTTCCTCAGATTCCTTCAGGGTTTATAAGGACAGGTTATTTCTGCTGCATAGTTGATAATTTGCCTAATATAGCTCCAGTCTCATACTGAGATTCACTTTCTGATTTGACTTTGATTTGACAGTTGCATTTGGTAGTCTACAATGATCAATAACACGTTAGCTTTGGTAATTCAGTTTCTTGATTTTTGGTTCAAGTTGGTTAAGTGCCTTGATAGAATCTGTAAAGTGCCCAGAGGCCCATTAGGCTCCGTTAGGACCCTGGGAACAGCTCTTCAAGTAGAGGCTGACCTAAAACTGCCCTGCTCCCTGCCCAGCTGAGCACCTGGGGAGAAGAGGGTGCTGCTTCTTGGCAGCAAACCCTGCCACAGCCCTGGCCTTGTGCAGACACTCAGTGAACTGATGAAGAAAAGGAAGTCACTAGAAACAAAAATCAAAATAAATGCTTTTGTGCCAGTTTAGGTCACCAAACTGGCTGAGAGCATCAGGCATGCTGGTTCCAGGGGCAGAGCTGCATCAAAGCTGGGAGGATGGGGAGAACCAGCTACAGTACTCTACCAGCAGAGAAAGTTCCTCCAGGAAAATTACAATGCTGCACTATCTATTTGGCATTTCTCATTAAACATTAAAAGCGTCTTCAGCTGTTTTACCATCATCTGATATTGCCACTTGAATTGTGAATGGCCACATCTACTTGGGGCTTAAAGAGGTTTAATTAATTTATAGCCACACCTCACTTCCCTGGTATTCATTTGCCTGCAGATGCACGTGTTGTCCATAGTCTCTCCTTCAGCTTGAAGGGACAAAAGGTACTTTGGAGTGATAAATAAGAGTCTCAGCAAAGCTGGGGTTGGGATGAGAGGGAGGGATTATACAGTGAGGCCCTGGTCACAGCACCCACTAGAACTAGCACTGAGTTGACTGAGCAAGCAGTAAATGGGTTGCAAAGAAGGGTCTGACCCTTGGTCTGCACAGGGCAGAGCAGTCTGGGAGGGGAATTGATCCTGCCTGCACAGAGCCCCTTCTGACACTGCAAACTGAGCACATCTGTGCTCTTGAAAGAGAATGGTCTGAGCCTCCTGCTCTGTCCGTGTACTGCCAAACAGACAGGAAAAGAAGGGGAACAGGGCAATGTTTGAGGACCAGCACAGAAAAGGCTGTGAAGAGTATGGTTTAAGCCCACTAGCACTGAAAAAACTTGCAGCCAAGTGCCAGCCATCCAATACGCAGGCACAGTTGGATAATGTTAAGGGTGATGGCTAGCTGCAAACAAATTCAGGGTGCCTGTTATTTTGCTGAGAATTTCCATGCTTTTTGGAGAGTTTAAATCAGAACTTTAATGGGCTTTTGATGTTGTTTTAGTTTGGTGAATAGTTTCCCGTTGTATCTGCTTATTCAGTGAAATAGCGAGGAAGCGCTGTTACAGTGGAAGATGACAAGAGACTATAGAAGCCTATCTCAGCTGCATTTGCACAGCAGAAGCCTTTAAAAATCACTGTGCTATGAACAAGACATTTCCATATTTCACGGCTATTTTTGCTGGAGGCCTGAAGTTGATGATACAGCAAAAAAAATTTGAATGAAAGGAGAAGGGAAAAAAAGTCCTTCTGCTGTTCCTTTCTTTCCCACAATTTGCATCTTAGCCATGCTGCTTGGCAAAGCCAAGAAAGCAAAGTATGTTGTGGCTGTAAAATGATAAGCACATGGGCTATGCTGAGGATGATTTCTCCCCAGCATTTGGTTAGGAAAATGGGGATTCATTTTGAAGTTGAACATTAGACTCTTTTTTTTTTTTTTTGAAAAAGGGGGTTTTTTTTTTTATTTTACTTTTTTTTTTTTTTTTTTTTTTTTTTTTTTTTTTTTTTTTTTTTTTTTTTTGCTTTGCTGCTTTTTTTTTTTTCCCAAAAACTTATAAGGGCAGCTGTGTCTTTTGGGAAAACAAGGTCAGAGGGATTCAGGGACATTGATTTTCAATGTGTGCTCCCACTTAAACTTATGGCAACAGAGAAATTAACCCTCTGTGCCCGGATAAACATCACCCCCAATGCTCTGCTTGCTTATCCAAGCCTGCAGAGATCTACCAGACTCTATAGTTCTCATGGTGTAAAAAAGCATGCACAGAAAAAGCCAATAACAGGCAGGGGCAATTCTGCTAAGTGCTCCTTGGTGAGCCTGTAGGACATGGCACTAGACTGAGGAAGGTAAAAACAAGAAAAGGAAAACAGAAATGGACCTTCAAGGAAAGTTTTCTGCTGTATTAGTCTGTTCTGTTTCCAGAGAGGCTGCTCAGGACTCTGGGATATTATGCCCTTGTATGATGCTGTGCTCAAAATTACTGGTTGCTTTTCAAAGCTCCTAGAGTCTGGGGTTTTTTGGTTCTATATCATTTATGCTAATTATAATCTGTGACCATTTCTTGGGCACCTTCCATGTGTTTGACAGTCTCTGTGCCACTGTGAAAGACAGAGTGCATACTGAAATTCTCTAATAAAATTGCATGTTCCTCTGCAATTAGCTCAGTTCTTATGGCATCGCTAAACAAGACAGGTTTGGGGTATTTTTTTTTCCAAAGAAGGATTTGAAAAGACCTTGTGGACAGCAAATAGGAGACCAGCTTGTGAATGATAGAAAAAGATCCCATCCATCCCCAAGACCAATGGAGCCTCCCACTTTGCTGGATGTTTTGAGCTTGCCCTATGATTACCTGGCCATTTGCCACATAGCCCAACACCCCAAAGGCCTTCCTTGTGCACCACAAAGTGCAAATGCCACTTAAAAGGTCTTTGTAACCCAGATGTAGTGAAGCATCTTGTCCTTGACCTACCTTCAGCAGCCATGATCAGGATGAGGTTTTTCCTTTAGCTCTGCAGACCAGATGAAAGCAGAGACCTGCAGTTTTCTTTCACTAAAGGGTTGAAGTTTCTCAAGCCTGACATTATTACAGTGACCACAGACAGCCCTGGGCTGGATGAGGAGATGCCAATGGGGACATAGGTTTAAACATCATGTCAAGATTTCAGAATAAGGAAAGCTGTTCCATCCAAAACTTTGGACTCTGGGGCTCAGGCAAGTCTCATACACCCCATGGAGGAACTGAGGTGGAGACCACAGCTCAGGGCTGGCAGTCAGAAAGTCAGCCAGATTGTCCCAAGTCGCTGGACATCTCTATTGCTCACTCTCTCCATCCATAAAACAGGATTGTAACACTTGTCTCAGATGGGTGTGTGAGGATCTGTGGCTGCAGTAAACCTTGCAGCTGTTGGCTGGAATACACCATACCAACACTCACTGTTGTTACTAGGGAATAATTCTTTGCATATGACCCAAGCAAACTGAAAGGGATTTTAGAAGGTGGCTCTGTGCCATAGAAATTACAGTGATGCTGGCTCTGGATAAGCAAATGGTTTGAACAAGTCTATCCTCTGCTGAAGGCTGAAACACAGAAAAAGCCCATTTGATTGGTTTTTAATAGTGGGAAGATTCATAATTTTTTTCTTCGTAAGCTTTTGGCTCTGGGAGCAGTGAAAAAGCATTAGAAGTACTCAAAACACTGGAAAAGCAAAGAGAACAGCTAACATTAATCTGACCTTCAACAGAACAGTGCAAATGAAGGCTGCTTTCATCAGATTTGTACTATGTTCATAGGAGAACTGGGAGCAATTCTAGAAATAAAATCCAAAATATGGGATCTGCTGCAGATTGCATCTGCTGAAATACCTGCAGGAGTCAGCATGTCTCAACTCCTCCTGCAGACTGGAGTTTGAGGAAACAACTAAAACTTTCCAACAAGTAAAACTTTCCTGGCTTTGACTCTGTTTAGGTCAAAATTTGGGGAATTACTGGAGTTTCCCCAGGCTAATAGCAAAAATCAAGGGATGTAAAACTCATACGAAACACAACTGCAAATAGGGTCAGTCATACTCTAACACAGATGTGTCTGATACTAGAAGAGAATCCAAACCCAGGGAAACCACTGAATCTTTCCCTTCCCTTTACAATTCCAGTTTTGATTCAAGTCTCTCATGAGGCTGAAAGAGGAGAAATTTTAAATCAGGTCAGACCTCTGAACTCCCATTAGAGACACTGAGGTTGCTGTAGTTGTTACCAGAATAAAGTCCTGAGCTGCAATCTTTACTCTGAAAGGAGCTGGGCCCCTGTGCTCCAGCGAGGATTCGCTGCCCCAGGATGGCCGTGGTATAAGGTTTAATCAGGTTAGCTGGGTTTTCTCTCTTGATTTCACAGCCTCCATTCAGCCCACCAGATTATAAACTTTCAACATGTAATTGAACCTGACTCAAGGAGCCAATTGTGTTACAGTGAGCTCTAAAAGGGGGAATGGCACGGGCTAAAGTTTTCATTCAACGAATGCAATTTCTATGCGCAGAAATCAATTCAATTGACATCAGTTGAGCTTTAATGCTGAATTAAAGAGCTGCCAGGTTTCCCCCATGGGGCTTTTACAGTCCGGGTTTTATGAATTCATTAAAATGCACACACAAACTTTTAGGGAAATAGCATTACACTGTAATAAGAGCTACAAATCGACCATATTCCTCTGAGAGAGAAGTCTAATTTGAGTTGCCTAGTTGGCAAAATTGTTTTCCTTTGCTTTGCATTTATTAACAGAGGGTGTCATATTTTCCCTTGTTTCCATTTTGGTTTCTAGCTGTTTGCTTAGTAGGGCAAAGCATCATGTTTAGTAATATCAAGGGGAGATGAAGTCTTTCAAGAGCAGGTTCCCACTTGGGAAGGTGAGGCAAACCATGCTTCAGGACAGCCAGGATGGTTGGGCTGGAAGTCTGAATGACTCAGTGGACACTTCTAGATCGATGGTGTCTGCCAATGGGAAGTTGGAGCCCTCAGTCTAGGATGGAGATCAGCAGGATGTCCACAAAGACATCTGTGCTGAAGGAGAAACCAGCTTCAATGAGAGCTGAAAATCGATCTGAGGCCAGTGGAGAAGTGAGAGACTCAGACATTTTAGAATGCCTGGAGTTTCAGTGACCAGGTGAAGTTCACTGAAATGAATCTCACCCAAAAGAAATAGCCTTGCAGCAGCCCACAGCTCCCATTTTCTCTGCATTCACTGCAGGCACAATTAAACTCACAAATTTCACCTTCCTCTGATTTACTGACGATGGCTGGGAAGCTGCAGGGGCAGCCACAGAAATCATGCCCATGGAAAAGTCCTTTGAACAGGTCAGCATCACTGGGCTGCCTCTGTGTGTGCTGTTGCCCTTCTCCTGTGGCACACATTGCAGCACTTGCTGATAATGAGCATTCACAGGGTTTCGTTAAGTACATCTCTAATTGGATTGATGACCCTGGTGATTGGAGGTCTTGACCTATCCATAAAACAAGTGGGTCTTAGAAAGCACAATTTCCTCATCCTGCTGTTTTCCTAGCATGACTTGGCTCCAGCCTTTGATGGATGAGGGAGTCTTGAGGGCTAATTCAGCTCCTGCGGGGAAGGCACAGTTGATGTCATTTGGGATGGTGAATTTTGCAATAGGGACACACATGCCTGTGGAAGAAGACTCAAGAGACAAATCTGACAGGAAGCCAACCCTCTGTCGAGTGGTAATAGATAACAGCCACTGCCAACTCTCATTTCCAGGCTAACTTAGTGATGTGGAATGACTCCATATGCTCCAAACAGATCTGATCTCCCACTCTGATGGGTCAGGAGTACCTAGAGATGCAAAGGAAAGGGGCACAGAGTCACTGAGGACAGGACTCTCTGCTCCCGAGGGTGAAGATATCTCAGTGCTGGATGGGACTTCCTTCAAGCAAACAAAACTAAATGGCACCTCCATCCCTATCTCTGTGACAAATCATCCAGGGTAGCTGAAGGAGGCATGGCACAGAACAGACCCATACAAAGTCAGTGAATCTGTTGGTTTTCTCTGCTCCATTCCCGAGATGCCGAAGGAGACAACAGATCACAGTGTTACAGCTGTGGGGTGTGCAGTGTACAAGGTAATTATTTCTGTCCCTTCTTCAGTGTTTTGCACAGACTAAGCTTCTTGTCTGTGCATTCATGAAGGGTTGTGAAGAGGAACCTACAGAAAGATTAATTCAAAGGTTGTATCTTTGAGTATCTTTGAATTGCTGGACAGCTATTACTTTTAAAGAGCAGATACTTTCCTTTTCTTCATATCTACGTGTTTTTTTTTCCCAACAGGGATTTGCATAAGACCAGGAAAAGAAATTCACTACAGATTTGCTGATGAGCCAGCTAAGATATTAGAGAGGAAGGGAGAGGAATCCTCTTCACCTCCTTTTTTTTCTTTGCAGTGGATCATGCTGAGTCTTTCCAGAAGAAGTCTCTTTACACATAGAGAACTCACAGGAGAAAAGGGGGAACAAGAGGTAACTAAGCCAAGCAGTCTTACAATGAACCCTGTTGATCTCCATACCAAGAAGAAAATGTCCTTTACCCATATCCCCAAACACTGTGAATATCCAGGTGGAAAGTTCCACCCAAGCTGTCTGGAGACCCAGCAGCAGCAGGACTGGGACCCTTGTTTTTAACCTGTAAATTGACACAAATGGGCAAATTACAGACCCAGCAGGAGGGATTATGCCTGAGGCAGACAAGATGCAATTAATGCAGCAAAAACATCAAGAAGGGGAAAGCTCAGTGCCTCCATTCCTTGCCCAATCCCTTTTCCCAGGTCAAGAAGCAAAGCTCGTTGGAAATCTTTGTTTCCTCAGCAGGACACAAATTCTTCTGCTGGCCAAGTCCTGCAGGCAGTGGCAGAAGCCACGTGCTGAATCAGCTTTCCTGAGGCCACCTGGCTCCCATGCCCCAAGCTGCCAACTCCAAATGGAAGGCTTCCTAGCCTGGAAAATCTTAGACACTTGTCAGTGCGCTTGTATGTGCAGAAAATGGCTGTGACAGATAGACTGCTAGCTAGATCTTAATAAGAATTGTTCTTAAAACCAAATGTTCCAAGAACCTGGTCCAAAAAAGAAAAATCCTGTGAGTCTAAGAAAAATAAATCCCATTAAAAGAAATTTGAAAGCAAACCCTAAAGACAGTTTGATATAGGCAAACATTAATAGTACAGGTTATTGCAAATCTCTATTTATTTGATCCCCCTCTCTTTCGTACTCCCACACATCCCTCTCTAGACCTGCTTGTGTCTGCACTGGACCGTGATAATTCATTCCCTGGGAAATTTTCTCTGGGAAGAGAAGGAGCGAGGCAGATCGGAAACTTCGGCTGCATCCAGTCTGAGGAAAGAGATGTGCAAATGGACGGCGATTCCCGACGAGCAGCACCAAGGTTTCTCTGTTTTGGCTGCGGAGTGCAGCCCGGAGCGTTTCGCACGCCCTCTCTCTCCCCCGCCGTGGGTGCCTCACTCGTGGGGTGCGAGTGACACCCTGTGGTCACCGCTCCCGGGCTCCTCCCGGCCCGCGGGGGCTCGCCAAGAGCAGGGGGTGCGAGTGGGATGGTTTCAGCCCCTGCCAGGGCGTTCCTCCCCTCTCGGGATCTACAGAGCGACGATTCCTCGAGCCGGGAGGAGGAAGAGGAGCCGCGGTTTGACTTAAATGGCTCTCTGAGCCTCCCGGATCTTCAGCCAAGCCTGAGGCTTGGAGTGGAATCGGAGGTTTTCTGTCCCCATGTGGCTGATTCCTTTGAAGCTGCTGCTGTCCCGCCCGTGTGCCTGCCCGGCGCTGCAGAGCCCGGCAGTGATGGGGTCCCGGGACCGTCCCGTGGCTCCCTGCAGGAGCCGCCAGTGCGGGGGTAACAGCCGGACATGAGGATCTTAGAGGGCTTTTGCAGCCTAAATGATCCTGTGATTCTAAGGATATCTTTGCCCATGAGACTGCCAGTTGTGCTCAGTTTGGGCAAAAGCTGGAGAATCACCTAAGCAAATGCAAAGTGCAGCAGAGAATCACTCATCTCTAATGCAGACCCAGACTCTCAGAGCTGTTCAGGCACACACACTGGAAGCAGCATGATGGAGATGCAGGACCACAAATAAAAAGTGCTCCCAGGCTCACCAATAGCCAGTCCTGGATGCATTCAAGGTTTAAGTAGAGGTTTGCTCAGCTCAGAACCAAGCCCCACCTCTGCAAATGTTTCTTTTCATGGATAACTGTGGATTTGGGTTGTTAGGGTTTTTAATCTTTTACGTGGCATGAAGAAATGAAGACATCTTATTCCCAACACATACATGGAATCACCCAATCCACCACTGGGTAATTATGAGGGTGCAGAACATTCTGGTTTGCTGTTGAGAGAAGAAGGGAAAAGAATCTCCTACAGGAGGAAGAAGAACCCAACACTGCAAGGATATAGTTGCTGTATTACTTGTCTGGATCAAGTATTGTTTTGTTCAAAGTGTCAAATTCTGGATGTATGTGTTTCAGCAATCCAGACAGTAGTTAGCTTGAGAATCATCCTTCTGTCACTGAATTTCCAAGTTACCGGGGAAAAAAAGTGAGTGAAAGGAACTCTGTCATTAGGTTTGGCAACTCCTTCCAATTCAGCAACAGACCAAGTTTTCATGTGAATTCACTGCCCCCAGCACAATTAGGCGTTTATAATTTTAGGTTTTCATGCAGTAGGAGGGAGAAATGATTAATCTCTTTATTAGGGACGGATGGGAGGAGAGAGTTCAGTAAACATCCCTAACTACTGAATCTCCACATTTTGGGGTACCTGCCCCTCCTGACTCTTTTACAGCATTCCTCTCAATTAGATAATTTTAGATCTTTGCATACCTGCTAATATCCTCTGCACAAGAAGGTGGGGGGAAAGTAGATTGCAAATTTGTGTGCGTTTGCATACATTTGCATAAATTTCAGCACGTTTCCTCAGAGGTACATGCCCTTCCACTAGGAAGTGATTGTCGACCAAACTCTAATGTGAAAGCGCTGCTACCTTCCTGTGTTCATGCAAGAACAGAGAGGAGATGGGAGAGTCACAAATAGTTATGGGTTAAATACTCAATTTCCACAGCTCAGCACCTCAGTGATGGAGCAGATCAGCCTAGAACACAGGTTATGAAATAATTTCATATCTCTTTGCTCTTATCTGTCCCAAAACACATACCAAAGGCAAAGCCCTGCTGTGAGTTGTCCCACACAAGCACTCACAATTCTGCCTCCGCAGGATGTCTGTCCACAAACCCATCTGAAATGTATGGGGTGTTCACCAAACCACCACAACTTTCCTCCTCCTTCCACAGGTGTGAAAACAAGGAGAAAAAAGCTGCCAGGCTTGTAGGCTCCAGCAACCACATATAAGCACAACCAGTCAAGAAATCCCAGAGGCTTTGGTTCTGCCAGGTATTTTCCAATGCAATAGCCCAATTCAATCATTCTCTGACTTGAGAGAGATTATGATGAACCATTTCCATGGTTCCATCTGTCATTCAGTGGTGGTCCTGGAGGTTGGTGCATCAGGTTCCCAGGAATCAGATGACTTGGTCTTCACTGGAAATTGAAATGCAAAAAAACCCCAGCCCACCAGCATCTCCATCTTCTAACCCTTCAGGTTGTGCAAATCATCTTCCTAATGTAAATAGCTTCAGTGATCAGGGTTGTTGAATATATGGTACTAAGGAATGTGCAGTTCATTATTTTTTCAATGAAAACATATTAAATTATGCTTTTTGATATCTCTTTCTGAAATGTGCATTATCAAATTTTTATGTGCTTGGATGTGTGTGCTGACTCTGTCCATACATAGTAAATGCACTTAAAATACTAACATTTCCTCGCAATAGCTTGATTGATGAGATTTTCTTTAAAAAGAGGAGTAGAGGGAAATCAGATAAAAGAAGCTGGCTTGGGGGATTTTAATAGGAATATTTGTAAATCATGATACACCCAACTATCAAATGATCCAGGAAATGACTGAGCCCCTTCTGAGCAATCAAGGAATAAAACTGGTTGCTGTGGTCCCTCACCTGCTGCAAAGTGCAGTAATTGCTGCTGCTTGAATGAAACCACTGCTTTACAGCAGGTGACCTTCTGTCCCCAAAATGCAGAAATATAGGAAACCCCCTCTGCTTTGTCCCAGGTGGTGTGGTCACTCCTCCAGCAGCTCTGTCCCTGGGAGCACCAGGTCTCAGGTTGAGCCTACACTGAGTTCTTGCAAGTAATGAGCAGAGGAGGTGGGACAACCACACAGGATGCTATTCTTCACAGAGAATCACTGTCTTTAGATAAAACCATACCACATCTGTCAGGTTGCCCTCTATTTGTAGGAAGGACCAAATATAAGGGTTCAGCCTTGGATATGAGAGGTCTCCTGTCTTAGAGTTGCCCTGGCTGCTAAACAGATGGTGCATTTTGAAGGAACTGAAGCTCCAATAATTCCCCTCATGCTGCAGCCTCAGATCCATCATCCTTTAGCTTTTAACAGCCAGAGGGAGACAGGCATAACTGTGCTTCAGAATAGGGGCTGGAACATTAGTCAAGCCAACCCAAATATAAATCCAGCACCATCAGGTCGTTCCCTGCAGCTATGTACTGTCTCCTATGTAATTTTTAGGCAACATTTTCCAGTCAACTTTCTGATAACACCATCCTCAAGTAGCACTCAGGACATTATCCCAATAGTAACACACACACAAAACCCCTCCTCCTGCAATCAAGTATTTCCTTCCACCAAGAGAGCTACCAGGTTGTGGGCACATCTGTTGGCTTGTTTATACTTTAATGTTATCCAAATAATAAGAGCATCAGGAAAAAGAAAACAAAACACAGAAAACCCTCTAGTGGGGTTGGTGCTGCTGTGTGTACCTATGGTAACTACTGTGAGCATTAAGATGAAGCACTTCAAGCATGAATAATAATAAAAAAAAATCTACAAGATAGATTAAAGCACTACAGCACTTCGTAGTAGTATTTGTAATGCAGATAAAGCATTTGTAGTCTAATTTCCAGCACCACCAACAAAATAAGTAAGTGTGCTTGGATTGCATTTTTCTTTCAAAAATAGTTCAAAAATTATTCATATTGAAGGAAAACAACTTAAACTGGATTTAGAAACACAATGCAAGTGGGAAAGTTGCTTGCTGTTGTCAGCATGACAAGAGCAACCTGTTCCTTTGATAAATGGTGCTTGAAGAAAGACACAAAGCTCATCTGCTTTGTGTTTTAAGTTTAATTAAATAGAGAATTAATGTTTGCAAAATGCTTTGAGATCCTTCATCAGACAGAGTGCGTACAAGTGCAAAGTGCTTTCAGCATGAAACACATTTCCAGGAGTTGTACTAACCTATTTGTGTCTTTCTGAGAGCCTGATCTGCAGCCTGAAGTGGTCAGGGACAAGATCCCTGCTGACTTCAAGGTGTATCAGATCAAGCCTGCAGGACCTGAGTCTGGATTTAGTAGGCAAGTCCCCCAGAAGAGAGCTGGAATACTTCCACTCTTAGAGTCAGGCACGTATTTAAGTAGCTTGCTTTGGAGAGTATATTTTTATATGCATGCTGTTCACTGAGTCAGAGCTCAGGGCCAGAAAAGGCCATTAGCACAGCCCGGACGACCTCCTGTTTATTTCAGGCCATTACATTTTACCCAATGTCCCTGTGCAAGTGTAACAACCTGTGTCTGCTGGAACAGATCTTCCAGAAAGTGCTTCCAGGCTCGCTGTAAGGCCAGGTGGATGCAAGGAATGTACCACTTTCTTTGGACTAGTGCCTAATCAACTTCACTGCTTAAAATGCGAACCTTACTTCCTTATGTCTCCTTTGAATTTATCTGGCTTCAACTCCTGGCCATTAGTTCCTGGCTCTACCTTTCTGTCCTGGACAGAAGAGCTCTCTAGCAGACAGAAAGAATTTTGCTGCAGAAACATTTGCTAAGGTAGCATTACAAAGGCTACCTTAATGCTTGAGAGTGGAAGATCGCTGCTTGGGATAAGAAAGGAATTGAAAGGATTACTGTTAGTCTATAGGGTGGATGCAGAGATGTCTGTGCTCCAAAGACGCCATAGCCTAAAAGGACATAAACAGTCAAATGAAGGAAAAATAGAGGAATATGGCTGCCATTGGAAAAGCATCTTCTTAGCTCTATTTTATTGCCAGTCAGTTGAATTGAGAAGTCTGGAGGTGTCACCAAAAATCAGTAAGAAACCAAACTCCTTAACAGCATCTTTAACAGAGGTATAAAATAACCTCCTTTTCTGGACAGTCACAGCCTGTGTCTTGGCAACACTTGGTTCCCAGGAGGAGCAGCAGAACAAGGACTGATTCACTGAAGCAAATCTGGAACCCAGCAGGGCTGAAATCCCACCATATTTCCATGACAGCATGTAAGTTCTGGGAGATGTGGGTAACTCTGGGCCCAGCTTCACAATATTGCTCGTGCTACAGGAACACGTATTCAGAGTACACAGGAACTGCATTTGGCTCATCACTCTGGCAGGCAGATGAAGCACCGTGATGGGGACCTGCTGGAAGTTAGAAGCTGGATACCAGCTCAAACCTTCAAACCAAAGACATTTGGAAAGCCATATGCCACCAGCCCAGGCAGTGAGGAGAAATGGTCTGTTTGCTCAGAGCCCGGTGCAACTCCCACGCATGGCAATGGAGATGGAGCTGGATGGGGCCCCTGGAAAGCACCTCTTCTTTCTTACTTTGTTATTATCCTTAGGCTCTCCTCATAAAACCTCCAGTGCATGCAGGTGAAGAATTTGTGAATAGACAGGGGACACTCACCCCTGCATAAACATCCAGGGTTACCTGACTGCTCCATGATCTCCCTGCCAGCTCTTTTGAACTGCAGCAAGTGAATATCATTAGCAGCACCTCCCAGCCTCAGCACAAGAGCTTCGTTTGCTTTACTGTTGGCTTGGTAACAGCTGCTGTTGCTGTTTGAGGTGGCAGGAGGGCACCTCAAAAATAAGCAAAAGTGCTTATTGCTTTAGAGGTCTTCAGGAAAGCCTTGTAGACTCCTTGGCAGGGTTTAGCAGAGGCCAGGCACTCTCTGGAGCAATGGCCAGTGATGCTCTCAGGTAGTGCTCTTTGCTGCTGTAGCAGTGTCCCCATTTCTTCCACACAAGGCCGGGCAGGGGCAGAGCCCAGGGCTGGGCTGAGGTACCTGGAGCAGCAAAGGAGCAGCTGGGAGCAGCCTTTGGACACAGACAGTCCTGATATATTGCCTGTAACAGGGCAATGCTGTGCAGCTCTGCCCCATCCTGGCCCAGGAACACTGAGGGTGAAACAGGCAGTTCCTGAAGCAGAGACTCATGGCTTTTCCATATTCAGTGGGGCAGGTGATAGGAGACCCATCCAAAATGCCACTTGTCTCCCTCTCCCAGTGCGTCAGCCAAGACAGACATCTGGAAAGAAAACTTGGGTCTGTGTTCAGATTTCACCAACAGCTCTGTGTAATGCAGCATGTAATGCAATTACCACCCACCTTTAATGTGCTTTAATACAGCAGGCTGTGTGAAATCCAGGTCTAGGTCCCATTTTTAGTACAGTTTGGGTTTCTCTTCAGTGACATGCACATATGGACACAAGAACTGCCACTGAACATCACCCTTCTGTCCATGATGGCAGGACGAGATGAAGCTGTGGCTTCGTCCTCAGCTTAAAGCCTTGAACTTCAGCCTTGCAAAACCACACTAGGTTCAGGTGACACAAATGCTTTGGAGAGAGAGGAAGAGTTTATTTCTGGGTGATTTTTTGTTATGCCCCTACTCTTTTGCTTCCATCTGATTACAATCAGGATATTGCCAAGTTTTCCAGACCACTATTTTTAATTCTCTCCCCCCTGCAACTCTCTGACTCCCTTGACCTGCTACCATAATGGGATTGCAGGGAAAAGCAATTGTGGGAACCCTGGGCATTTCTGCTTTGTGAAGGACAGGACTATCTCCGGGCTGCCATTCATCCCATCAGCCAGAGCCTGGGGAAAGCACAATTTGCTGCAAGCTGATAGCAGCATGCTGACACTTAGCGGGATGGGAACGTGCTCCAGCCTGACAAGGAACAGTCACACATCGCATTAAAGGAAAAAAGGGGACAGGGAGGGGAGAGGGAAAGAGGTAGAGCAGGGGAGAAAAAGGAAAAAAAAAAAGAAGGAATTGTTAGCTATTCAGAAAATGCCCTGTAATTTGGGTGTCAGTACTAAAATGTTAGGTCAGATGTTTTGATTGAATGTCAGTAGGAATTGTATGCTGGAGAGTCATGCTTCCCATTTTACTGACAGAGCAAACTAATGGGAGAATATTCCAAAGTGACTGATTTTTGTGCTGAGACTCTTTTACTGATATTTTAAAGTAGCACAGGAAATGCCACTGCATGAATAAACAGATTTTTCTCAAGTTATTTAAATAAATATATATATTTTAAAAATTGAAAGTAAACTAAAGATGAGCTGGAAGAACAGCTGAGTCTCTGCAGCCCACCAGCCAGAGCTGGCAAATCCATAAAATAAGAAAATGTCTTTTTTATTCTTTTTCTGTTTTTGTTTTTTTTTTTTTAAAACTCTCCCAGTGAGATCAGCTTGATGATCTTCCCTCTACAGCCCATGTCTCTTTGGAAGAACAGTGCTGTTAATTTGCTCTCTCATATGACTGGATGTAATACACTTCTCTAACCTTTTAACATTTTGCTGCTTGCATGGCATACCTGTGTCTTACTTACTGCTCATCAAATTATGCAGGGAACTCAGAGCCCTGCTTAGGTGTCTTAAATACATCTGCATCAAAAATATGATTCTGTAATCTAGGCAGCACAAAATCATTATCACAGCCTCATCTGCATATTAGGATTCATTCTCCCAGCCTGAGAATGCAGCACTGAAATAGCCAAGCATAAAAGAGATGGAGAATTTTCCTCAGGTGGTGCCTCATAAATCATCAGTTTCCTATTTACAGACTTTTTTCCTTTGGATTTCCATCTATTTATTTATTTATTGCTTTCCAGAATAGAGAGTAATTAATATTATCTTCTCTGCAGACAGGAAAAAAATAAGAAAGAAAAAAATAAGCTGTGTTGCCTGAGCACATTTACCAAGTCCTCTCCATTTGAGCTTATGGGGATAGGCGTGTTGTGGGGCAGGAAGAGAGTGGTTTAGGTTTTGGCCAAGAAGTTCTGAGTTCTGGATGTGGCTCCTACCTCTGTTCCATATGCCCTGGGCAACCGCGAGCAAATTCATCAAACCATCAGGACAGCTCGAATGTCTCTGATTTTCAGTGGGACACACTCCTCAGTTTGGGCACTGGCTCCTAAATGCAATGGCTGGTTTAGATGTCTTTGCCTGTTATGTCTCTGTGCTTTCCCCTCTATCCCTGAGACTGTGTAAGTGTGCTCTGGGCTTTGTGCTGTTCAGGGCACAGACTTTTCCCACTGAGTGCAAGTGAGGTGCTTCAGAGGACAGGCTCTCCTTTAGGACCAGCCAGCTTCAATGTATTCATAAAAGCAGGAGACTTGGCATCCTCAAGCTGGAAACAAAAATAAATATTTCCCCAACCTGCTGGTGGTTTCCAGTGGCTCTACTTATGGGTGTCCAATGTGAGAAAAGTTAAGGTGACCTGATTTAGGGACAGTAGATTTTCAGCACTTTTGGTAAAGCTGAATGCCAAAAAAATTTCTCCTGGTGATTGAAATTGTAAGCCAAAACTTTTTACTTGCAAATCTCCAGTTCAATTCTGGCTCAGGAAAGCAGGCACTGGGAGTTGTTCCTGTCTGACAGTTGCATCAGTGGCATCTGGAAAATGAGCTGCTAAGTTTCAGCTTAATTTCCAGTGAATACATTACTAAAAACCCATTCAGTGCATACATCCTGGTACCTACCAACCACAATTGCCTATGAATCATCAGGGATGCGTTTGTACAAACGATGCTACCACAAACAAATGGTAGTGATTGCATCATTCTTGCCTCAGCACAGAAATCAGACACTAAATCATAAAACCCATTTTGTTTCTTGAGGCCAAGAGCACAGAAGGAGAGGAAACAGGCCCAGATTTTGGAATCCTGAGCTAGATAGGTTTATCAAGCCTATGAGCTTCTCCTGAAATATTGCTGAGAAATGCTTTGTGGACTCACAGAGGCAATGGCCTCAAGGGAAGGCAAGGAGAGCAAATTAATTATAATGTTGAAGTTAAACTGGAACAAAAGCAAGTGGAGGCAGAGCCAACAGTGAGTCCCATGAACCTCTCTGAAGCAGGAATTTTCCAGCAATTAATAGGGACTGTACCCTGATAAAGGTTACCTTGTCACTGCTAACACTGTGTGATTTTCCCCCTATACCCATATCTATATCGTTTGTCAGGAATGAACTTTAATAAGATTATGCTGTCAGAACTCATCATCAGAGTGACCACACACATGGTACAGTAGGTGCAATGCAAAGATCTGCTTTGATTTTCTCCTCTGACGTGCCAAACTAGTTTCAAATATGCATTAGAGCCACTGGCACCAAGACAAGTCACGCAACACCACGGCAGGACTCCCCTCAGGAGCCTTCACTCAGAGCAGGAAGGAGAGGTGCAAAGACAGGCTGGTAAGAGGTGAGATACACAGATTCTGGTCCCAGCTCTGCTAACAGCTTTTGATAACTGTCAGCCTGGCTGGGGCATGATTTTTCCAGTACTGCAGTTTCATGTGTGAAAATGCCCACACCACTGGACCCTCAACTTGGCCAAAAATTGCAGTGGTGGAGCATAGTGATGTTGGGGATCCCTATCAAGCCTACGCCTGCACTGGGGTGAGCATCCTAGCTAAAAAATTGCCCCTCTACGTGTGGAGTCATAATGATCATGTGAATGGATTAATCTTGTACCTTTTATCCCCCTGAGCCTTCACATCCTTTTTCATCTCCCTCTCCCTACACATATTTAGAAAATGGACAGGATTCTTAGCTACTTCACCAGATTACCTTTGAAAATGAATTAATGCTTGTAAAGAGCTCTGTGATTCTTGGACGGAAGGTGCCATAGGCACAGAGATTATAATTAAACTGCTAAACAGTGCAGCTGGATTTACTGAGAGTGCTGCCAACAACTGTGTGCTGTGCTTTCAAGCAGAGCAAAACACACTTCCAACCAAAGGGACAGACACGACCCACATTTGTGCCCTCCAGTCTGTTTGGAAAAAGAGCAACCAGCAAACTTCAAGTTTAGAAGGCTTCCTGAGGAAACAGAAGACTCCTTAGTAGTTCTTTGGGGCCATGAGAACACTGAAAGGCCCCTCCCATGACCCATGACAACAACATTGGATGAAGGTAAATATTGTTGTTTTATTCGGCACAGGAGACTGAACTGAATCCTCACTCTGCTCTGTGATAGAAGAGATCAGTGAGGCCATTTTAGCTCATACGAGGCTCTGGGTAGGCTGCCTCTGTTCTACCTTCCAGACATGATTTTTCATGAGGTCTTCTCCAGCAGGCTGGGTGAGAGGTGCCTCTTGCAAGTCTTTAAAATTGCATCCTGACTCTCAGCCATCCAAAGTAATTTTGGCTGCTATGGAAAGGTCCAGTCACGATATTTACAGCCCTGATCTACCACCCCAAATAATAATACAAGGATGTTTGAGGTCAAGTGGCCACCAAAGGATTAAGCAAATCATCTTGACGTTCTGTATGCAGTCAGTTACCCATGATGCTGAGCATATTATTATGATCTGAACTAATGTTTGGATCTATGCAGAGGTAAAGCCTGAAAACACCTTTAGTGCGACCACTTTAACTCAAGGGAAGTTCATTACAGCCCAGCCTGCAACAGCCCACGGTGAAGAGAGTAATGTCAACAGCCACAGTGACGGTCATGGCATTGGCAACAAGCCTGCTCTGAAGCTCACTCCTTCTCCTCTGCTCTAACCATACTCCTAAGAAGTGTTCCCAGTTTTTCCTCCAGGCATTCTTAGCTCCTACAGGGAGGAGAGGACCACTGCTGGGTGCTCAGCACTTAGTAGCACAGAGGCTTTACATAAGTCAGGATATAGATACCATAGGAGCTTCTGAAGCACTCATGCCTTGCAGTGGTAACATAGGATGGAAGAAGAGATAATACCTGTCAGACTCGTGTTTATTAACCATTTTATAATCACAATACATGCAGTTACAGTTTGACAAGACACAGCCAATGTGAACAACATCTGGAAGCGTGCTGGGGTCTTCAGAATGAGTACAGTTTCGTTTCCATTATTTGCTTCTGCTGAGAGTAGCAGTAAACCGTAGTTAATAAAGGAAAGCCAGCTTTTATGGGCTAGGAAGACAGTAAATATATGCAAAATGGTTTGTTGAATCTAGCAGTGGGGTGCCATAAGAGGCTTCATAAAGCAGGGATAGAGTTTAGGATCATTCTTTTAGGGCTGGGAGTGATGAAGAATAAATCTCTCTTGAGTCTACTTACTGACAGCCCCAGTTCAGATGGTGTATATACAGGCAGTGCTTCTTTCTCTGAAGAGTTTCTGTTAATCACTGTTAATGCCAGTCATCAGATCACTAATCATTTGAAACAAGAAGCTGCAGATATTAAGACAGAGATTCAGAACAAGATAAATAGCACAGATCTCTCCAGGGGCAGGAAGAAGGTCTGAGCCCACTGATGCTGCCTGGTACAGCATGAGGCTGTTTGCCTTCCTAATCTTTATTAGGGTGGGAGTTACTCTACCCTGGCACAGAGAAGGAGGCAGGAGGCTTGGGAAACCTTCCATGGCCTCATGGACCCAGGGGTAAATGTGGCCAGACCCTGACCATGTCTGTCTGCAAAGGATGGGAAGAGCACAGTAAACCTCCCCCATGGCTATGCCCTACCAGACCCAAAGTCCACGTTTTGCAGCAGTTTGGCTATCGAGGTGCAAATGCCCATAGTCACACAGGGAATCAGCAGCCTCATGGGAAACAAGGATTTCCTAAGCCCCACATCACTCTTCTGGCCCAACCTGATTATTTCTGTTGACTACACAAACCCAGGAGCTGAAGCAACGCCATTTTCTCTTGCCGCTGGGGAGGGTTTAAGAGCATCTGCATGGGCAGAAACTGTGGTTCTGCTGATGGCCACTTGTGTCTCAGTTTATCACTTGTGGTCCTGGAAACATGTCCTGAGTTGTCTGAAACAATTCGTTTTTCTGCTCAGAGCAAAGGCAGTGAAAAGGTTATGCCACTGCGGTGCAAATTTTCCTTGTAAATCAGATTCTGAAGTCAATGCCTGGCAGCCACCTCCTCTGACACTGCTAAAATCCTGAACCAAGGGCATGTGCCTGCAGATGTCAACATGTGGATTTACATGGCAGTTTGGGATGTGGATCTCTGGCTGAATTTGCATGTACTACCAATGTCAGCTTCATCTCATCAGACAATGGCATTTGGTGTCCTTGGTGTGAGGTGTTTTGTGGTACAGGCTCTGCCCTTTTAACACAGGCTCACCTCAGAGGGGCTGGAAGTGGGGAGACAGCAGCACAAATGCAGGACCCAGGGCCTCTCAAAGGCAGGACTTGACAAGGTAAGAAGCAACAAAACTGGATGTGCAGGGGAGGAGGAGGGGAGGAGGCAGAATAGACTCATGACTTGATCTTGCCCTGAGCTGATTTCAACAGCCTCCATGGGAGTCAGGACTATTCCATACTTAACAGTGGGAGAGCAGGTAATTGTGAGATTGAACCTTACAGGAGACCATGGCTTGCCGAAGGGGAAGTCAAATAACATCAAAGCAATCAAAGGAATTCTTTAGGAATCACTGAGTTAAATTCTACGGCTCAAAGAGGACCATAGGCTAGACTAATTATAATTGGTAGATCTAAAATCTGCTCACAAGAAATGTCCATTTCTATTTTGTTCTTGCTCCCAAGATTTTGTCTTGAAATCCAGATCTGACTGAAGCAAAACGGGGAACAAAACAATGAGAAGGAGCAGTGCCACATGATGTCTTTACAAGTCTGTCTAGAGACAGGCAGGGTGAATACCTTTGGAGCAGATGGGTGAGGGCAAAGTCGTGCTTGCCTTCAGTGAAAAAATGGAGACAGAGCCAAGCAGTCTGGTGAGGTGTCCCCACAAAACCTTGGTGTAAGCAAGCCTAGAGATACCTGCATGAACAGATTCTGTCTTGCTAAATTCCTTAGCACAGCCCAGAGACCCAACACAACCACCAGTGGGGCTGGTTCCAGATCCGTCTCTGCTGTACACCACAGTACAGACCAACATCACAGCCATTACCTCACCAACCACAGAACAACTGTGGTCCCCCAGGTCTCCCCATCAGATTATATCCCAAGCAGAAGGCAGTTGTGAAATCCTGCAGCTCTGCAAACACTCATTTATTGAGTGATGAAGGACAAGGTGTGCACATCAGCAGTCCTCGGGCAAAAGCACAATTCAGATCTTCCCTTCAAGACCACTTTTCAGCATAGCCCTGAACCTTTCAAGTCCTATCTGAGCTGAGGAATCTCCACTGTTATTCTGAGGATCTCTTTGGGGCTGTGCTGGTAAATGCTTCATTGGATTGGCAGCAATTCAATGAATTGTTTAATCTTTCTCAATCGATTCACAGAGAAAGGATGGAGAGAGTAATTTTTTTTTTAATCTCCTTTTTCTCTAAGCTTCTTTAAGAGTGAGTTCCCTTCTCCCTCCCCTCTTCCAGCACTCAGCTGCACTCACATGCACACTCATCCTGGACCTCAACACCAGCTTCCCCTGGTACAGACTGGGTGCTGTATCACTGCTGGTGGATAATATCTCTGAACAAAAATATCTGGGAGATGGTGACCCTTTCTAGGGAAAACAAGTGATTTGCTTTCATTTTGGGTAAAGTGCAAGCCAATGAGCTGCTATGTTAACTTTAGGAGCTCGAGTTCCTCCATATCTTCCCCAACTGCCTACCAAAAAAACCTTGCAAAGCATTTGCGCAATATCAAGGTTGCTTCTCCAGATGGCTAAAGCAGTCCTGCATGTTTCTTTTTAAAAATTCCCAACTGTTGCTGTCCATTTCCTAACACCATGCTGCAGAACATGGTGTAAACCTCAGCCCCTCTGAAGATAAAAGTTTTGCTCTGTGTTGGATGCAGTTCATACACACTTGCATCATCCTGATGAAGTTAATATCCACAGCTTGTATGTCTGCAGCTTACGGGGAACATTCTCCTCAATTAAATCCTTATGCAGGCAAATAAAAAATTCTGTATTTCTCCATTTCAAAAGCAGAAGGTGAAGCAAGCCCTCAAAGCCTTGTTCAGGAGCCTCATGAAGTGGTCAGACTTCCAGGAGGGGCTGAGTACATGGCAAGTCTGATGTAATATCAAGGGCTGGGAATCACACAATTCTGCTGAAGCACGGTTTGTATTAGACCTACAGAGAGGTCTCTTCAGCCTGTCAGCACAATGGGGAAGCCAAGTTTGTCCTCCAAGACCGTGTATAAATCTTCCATCTGCCAAAATTCAGTAGTATTGGATCCAGAGCTCAGGTTTAGCTTTATTCCAAAATACACGCACAAATGTAACATCAGTAGGTAAATAAAACAGCCTGATGGGAAAATATTCATCATAATTTACCCTTCTAGGAGAGCAAAGCATTTTTCTTCACTCTGAGCTATTAGAAAATTGGCTTAATGGAACTACTAATTAAGCTAGTGTTTTTTCTCTGAATCATCAGCTACATTGTAATTTCTACCAGACAAAAGGGCCCCATGGTTCATCTGGTGAGGCCAGAGAAAGGATATTGAAAATAATTGTTGTTATTTTATGACAACCTCTATCATCCATGCTGTTTGACCCCTTCCTGAGTAGTTTCCCTGATTCCCTCCTGCATTCCTAAGTTTGGAAGTTATGGCATGGGTCTGGTCTTAAAGCTGTTTTCTAAATGGGAAAGATATATAAGGAAAATAAAACATCCAAAACGAGGAACTATTTTTACTAGAAGTACCCGATCCATCATTATAGATGGTATTCTGTTTTACTTACACCATTTATGTCCTCTTAATAGTCTCCCTCAGGTGAACTAACAAGGATTCCTTAAGTCCCCTCCTAGAGACATATAGGATATTTATGATGAATGAGCTTCCAAGAGCTCAGATATTTAATTTGCAGCTACCATGGTTAGTGATGATTAAGATCCCTTTGTTTTCACAGTGTTTCTTAAATAAAGTGCAAATACATCCTGTCCAACTCCATTAAAGGGTGAGACACATGGGAATGCTAGTGGAATTGCTAAGAAAAGTACTGAAACTGGCCAGGCACAGAGTAAATATGCATGATCACACGTGTACACCTATGCATGTGCTTGTGCATTGCAAACAATGCACCCCTACACAGATATAGATGTATAGGCAGTTATTTGTACTCCTTCTGTCTGGCCTTGACTGCAAGTTGTCTTAATGTCTGGGGATTTCCACTAAAATACCAGCTTGATTTCCCACCAGAAAACATGGGAAAATTTAATCAACCTGTCTGGGTACTCAATGAATATAATTCCCTATTCACAACTGATGAATCAAACAGATAGGCCTAAGCAAACAGTACCTGCTGGGGAGTCACACGAGAGCAGCAAGAGGAACAGAATAATTGGCAAGAAGAAAGCCCAGTTCACAAATAGTCCCTTCCCAGCATAACACCCCAGATGGACCAGCTGGGTTTGTTCCTCCTGTGATTGCACCACACGGAAGTTCACTGAGTTATATGGGGGTTTTAGGGAAGATTATTGCACTGCAACTTGAGGCAAAAGAAGATTTCACATTCATACATGGGAATCCAGACGCTCTCCTCATCAGACGATCCTTCTAGCTCCTTCCCCCAACTTCTATTCCTATAGGATCCTATAACAATGCCTATCAGAAATACCACAAGTTTATTCAAAGCTCTGTTTCTCCTCATTCCTTGGCTCACCACTTCTGTTCTCTGTTTGCAAGCTGCAGATCACATGAAGATTCCCCAGGCTTTTCATAACACAATTTTATATTCTGTATTTCCTTGACTGTGCAATGTAGCTGACTTTAGCAGAAATTGCCCCAAAATGTTGCAAGCCATGAAATGTGAATTCTCCCTGTGAAGTGACCGTCTATTCAATCTCCTCACTTCTCATCAGATATCAAGGCAATACTTTTATCCTTCTTGTTTTCTGCTCCTCAAGTGCTCTCCAGATGCAGCTGATGTTTTCTTCTAAGCTTCAGTCCACCAGGCAAATATCTATATATATTATACACATACATACATCTATATACAGCTGTAAGAATTAGCAAATAACTAAATAAACAAACAGAAAAACCTGTTACACACTACAACTGCTTCATGAATTTATAACATCTGGTGGCAAAGCATTATAAAAACTGTAAACTACAAAGAGGGTTACACAGCCCCATTCATTTATCATGTTACAATGAGTAATTTGTGCACCAGGCAGGAAAGAGAAAACCCACACCGTCGGAGTGTGCATATGTATTTCTGAGGCTCACACTAGAGAGCCTTTTATAAAACACACACATGATTTGAATTCCAAAGCAAAAGCACTGAGAGGCAGTGCATGAGCTAATATTGTTATAATGGTGTGTGCAGAGCTTAGGAAGAATGGGCACTAGCTGACCTCCTTTACTGATAAGAGTACTTCCAAACACTCCATGTTTCTGCACGGTTCAGAGTCTGTCCGTTTAGAAGTTGAGCTCCAGCCTACAGCTATAAAACTTCTCCTTGGTGTTGTTACAGAAATGGCAAGATGGTGCTCAAAGAAGAAATCATGGCTGGGTGCTCCTTCTGCTGATTCTGATCAAGTTTCACTCATTTTTGCCTCCCTTCACATGTCTGGTTGTGTTGAACCACATTCCCAGCTGAGTCCATGTACTCATGGTCCAAGCTGTGTTTTATACTCAAATCCACATGTTCTGTACTGACAAAACAGGACCGCTGAAGTTAAGCACTGCGTTTCCCTGGAGGGCTTCTGACCACCGCAGTGTCTCACAATAAATCCCCTAGATTTTCCAGATAGCACAGAGCCCTGTAATTCACATCTACCTGCTCCTGATCTGACATTTCATATTTTTCATTTCCAGCTGGCAAAGAGCTTTTATGAAACACATAACACATGCCACATGCTCTGTCCTGAAAATGGATTAGTTTTCCCAGTGGAGCCTGCAAACGATGTAGGCTGTGTCCCAGTTGTCATGTCCCAGTGCAAATGGTTAAGATCTTCTTTTTATCTCAGCAAATGCCCCATGGAAGCTTGAGCTGGGTTTGGGCCCTTGGGTCATTGCTAAGCAGTTTCTCTTTCATCCTTTTCAGCACCAGCAGACACAGCTTGAAACATGTATACAAGATGCAGCTTTACAGCATCCCTTATTCACTGGTACCTTAGAGACTCCAGTTCATTGAAAGTAATAAAACCAGATCATCAAAAAGAATTCTTTGAACAGGCTTTGGGCTCTGCTGTGCTACTTGGTTACGGATATTCATCTTCCTGGAAACTGTGCTGTTTGATACAGCACCGGCAGGAAAGCCTCAGCTGCATTAACCCCTCGAGTGTTGAAATCACAGTCCTTGAATAGCAAAATAGTTATCACTTATAATTGCTTGAGGGGAGAAGCAGATTTTATTCTCCCAGATGCACCAAGGGTGCACACTGGGGTCAAAGGGTTTCCCTATTCTCATCCTGCTCCAGTGATGCAATGGGCTGTGCACAAAAGGGAAGAGGGAGCAAAATGAAGCAGCCTCTGTTGGTTACAGCTACAGGCAGGCTGTAAGGTGACTGCTGTATCAAAGGGTGCCATAGCACTTAATCCAAACTGAAAACACAGATGTGCTGAAAACACAGGCATTCTGATACTTGGGGCTTTAACTTTCTGTTAACATTACATATCTTGTGATCCTGTGTGTCTTACAGAGCCCTGACGTCAAGGCTTTAACCCAAACCCCTTTGATTTGGCAGGGGGAGCGTTGTCACTGTTGTCAGAGTTACCAGAGTTCTGGTGCTTTTTGATTGCATCCAAACCCTCCCTTCTTTCATCTTTCTCAGCTAGAAAGAAGAGGAGGTCAACACTGGCACCATGAGCATAGCATAGATGTACAGCCTCTGAGTTTCATTTCTCTAAATGTGGAAAGAGCAAGGATGGTGCAACTGGGCTAATTCTGTCTGAGTGACTGGCAGACTTAACTGCAGATGATTTGTATCTGTGCTTGCAGCTCCAGGAGGACCAAAGTCTGAACTGCTGCTCTGGTCCCTCTAGGGCTGTGTGTTCTCCTGCCCTGAGACCTCTTTGTTGAGCTCCATCTTCACCCTGGGGCAGCAAACCCAGCTTGTTTGCAAAATCCCTTCAGTAGAACATATGCTGGGTTCCAAGACCATCCCTTGAACTGCAGATTGCCAGCTGCTGGGGAGGAGCTGCAGAAGAAACCACTCAATCCATTTGGCCTCGTTCTTATTTTCTTTTTCCAGACATCCCCCATTACTGGTCAACACCAGGGATCTGGGTTAGATGGTTGTTTCATACCCCTTGTGCTCTGTCTCGCTTATTGCACTGGTGAAACTCCAGTACTGAAGATGAGTGATGAGACCTCCACTTTCCTAACTCCCTTCTTATTTCATACCACTTCACTTGTGAGGCCTCATGTCAGGAAAACATACGGTTCCTTTTTACTAGTGGCTTCCAAATAGATGGGGAAAAAGAGAACGTTTAAATGCCCCCTTTGAGCCCCCCTCTCATTTCCCTGCCTGAAGCTGAGCCACATCTGCCCTGCTGCACTCTTGGCACCAGAGAGACTGTCTGAGGCTTCAGATCCAGATCACACACCAGAGGTTGCATTCAGAGCATCCTTCTTTTCTCAGAACAGGCTCTGCCAGGGACAATGTTGGCAGGAAAATGGCTAAAGTTTCAGATCAGCTGGGAATAAATCAATGCAGGATCTCCAGGAGGTCTTTTTTACACAATCACTCTGAGCTAGAAGAGCAAGTGGAGGAGCAGGACAGTAGTAGCTGGATTTGATCACACCTGATTACTTATTAAAGTTTGTAAGGAAAGATGTTGGAGGAGAAAAACAGCAGGAGCACCTTTTATGACTAGTCTAGAAGGGCTTGGGGGAAAAGGGTGAGGAAAATAGCTCAAAATGGACTCCTACAATGTCCTATTACTTTATGACCCCCTATTTTTTCTCTACATTTCATCACTAGTTCATGTATTCTGGGGCAAAGGTGAAACCAACACTTGTGAAGGATCTGAGGAGAGTCAGGATGCAGACAATAATACATGCACAACTACTACATGAACAAATATTATAAAGAGGTCTCAACTGAACTGCATGTATGAGTTTGTTTCTGCACATCTCTGCATAGACACATGCCTGTGAGGACATACAGTTCCCTCTCTGCATGTATGAGCATGTGTTTGCACACATACATAAATCTGACATTGGAAGATAAAGATCTTTTTCCATGTGGCAGTGGCAGTGCATGTCGTGCACATGTCTGAACACAGCTCCCCCAAAAGCACTGGGTTTTCTGCAGAGAGCCTAAAGCAAGTGGGTCCTAAGCAGGACAGCTCCTAAGCTACTGCAGTGTGAGTTAAGAAAGCAACATCTCTTCATAAAACTTCAAATAAGCCCTACATCAAAAACAGTACAAAACAACTGTAAACCCTCAGGCTACTGCAGGATTATACTGTTGTGAAATACATTATCCAGCCTTTAAAGTCATCTTCGACTATCTGCCTGGGGTCATCCAGACAGCCCAGACTCTCAGCTACCTAATACCTAAAAAAAAGTTGAGCTTGCAGATGTTCCCAGGAAGGCAGTACATCAAGGTTCAAGCTCTTCCTGCAGGGAGAGACCAATGGGACTATATTTGAATTTTTTGTTTTCTATAATAATGGCTCAGCAGAGAATTAGCTCCGACACAACCTGCTGTTGGAGGGAGATCTACTGTTCTTGGTGGCAGGAAGAGAAAAAACAAAGAGTTACTGGACTCCTGTGAATGAGTCATTGCATCAGAAGCCTGGAAGCAGATAGGCTATTCCTTAGCAATAAAGAACCGAGACACAGTAATTTCCAATAGATGGATTTGCAGGAAGAGTTTTCTATTTTATCCACAGCAGGCACACCAACTTCAGCTTCCAGCTGCTGTTTCTGGTTAGCCAGTCAAGCTTCTAATTGGATCTCCTGCTGGACATTATCTGTGGGACACACCAGGGTGGGAGCCAGGCTGCTGCCTTGCCAACACAGCCGAGCCCTGGCCGTGAGCTCCAGGTACACAGGGACCACACGCAAAAATTCAGCCAGTGCACCACAGAGTCCACAAGGAGCTGCTTATCCCTCCATCCCAGGGCAGCAACACACCCAGCCAGCCTTGCATGACCCTTCCATATTGGCCAGTCCATGCTGGTTTTACACGTGGGGACTCTGGACCGTCCGTCCTCAGCCCTACCTCTTTTGTGCTTCTAAACAAGCTCAGGAGAAGGCTGGGATCTCCAGGGAAGATGAAGTGGTGTGAATTAGCTTGTCAGAGGCTTAACCAAAGGACAAGCCAAATCAATGCTATCAGCACAGCTAAATCCAGCTTCACTTCAAGAGGCAGCTGGACACTTTAAGTGCAAGAAGGTAAGTGTCCTGGGCAGCTCTGCAACACTTCTTTGCTTGACATTAGGAATTCTCAGACAAGAAGTCCATGTGTTGTGGACCTCAAACTCACAGGATGAAGGTGTTGAGCTGTCCCCAGCATCCAGACAGGCTCTTCCAGGCAGTAAGAGGAAGTATGAGCTGAAGGAAGGATGTTTTTCTGTCGACAATATTGATAAGTGTAGAGGATTTCACTGTTCACTCCAGTGACTGAAATGGCACTTTTTTCCCCTGCTGATTGTAAAACACATTTGGCCACTCCTTTCCTTTCTTACCAGCTGCTGCAATGGTGCATTTTGAAATTCTTACGGAGGAAAATTGGCACAACTTTTATTTTCTACTTAAGAAGAGTAAACACTAAAACGAGCAATTTCAAATCAAATTTCCATTAAAGCAAAGGCCACCTCAGGATCAGACAGGTGGCTCCACTCCTGTATAACAGGCCAGTGCCAGAATGCCACATCCAGTCAGTCCTGATAGGAGTTTCCCAGCAATCTCTCCTTGGCCTGGCATCACTACTAACCTGGAGACAGATTTCTGTAGTGTAAGAACTAAGGAGTGCAACTGCTTCTTAAGAAGTGATGAAGTCCCTGGCCATGTACAACATGTCACTGCTGTTCCTTACAGGGTACAGCTGTGAAGGTGCTTGCACTCAATTTATCCTTCTGTTGCTGGAGATTTACAGGGGAAAAAAGCACAGTCTGCTTACCAAGGAGCAGTGGGGGTTGTCCTGTGAGCTGTGTGTTCCTAGAGCTGCAGACACTTGTGTCCCCATGCCTGTGCCTGTGTGTGCAGCTGGCCACTACAGAGTCCCTGTGTTGTGACCCTGGGTTGAGTCTAACCAATGAGCCAGCTGATCAGTTTGTGTTAACATAAACAGAGGCAGTGGCAGTCACAAAAGACATCAGAAATCAAATCTGAGGAAAGGATTTAGGGGAAAAAATTCATTAATTACCCCTTTGCAATGGCAAATGCTTTCCATTCACTCTTTTAAAATGACATTTTACCTGATATAGTTTACTCTGAGTATCTCTGGTGCTGCCTTCCCTCACCACAGCCAATTCCCTCAAGAACAAAATGAAATTTAAGCTACTAAAGTTGGACCTTTCTGAAGTAAAAAGAATCTTTTAAAATGGATTTTTTTAAAGGTCATTTTGAACTTTATCTGAGCACAGATATGCAGGCCATTCAGCTAAATAATGCCATCTGACCACCTCTTGCCACCATTACTAGAATAAGAATATCATTTATGTGATGGAGAGAGTGGAAGGCTTTCTGCTCATCCCTTTTATTTCTCTTCTAATTTTTGGAGATTTTAATGCTGTTTTGGAGATTTTTATAGCTGCTTCTTCACTTTCCACTTCCTTTAATAACCCATAGGAAAGTCACAAACTTACTCTGAAGTAAGACATCCTGATTTTGACCCCAAACAAGACAGACTGCACTTCCTGCTCTCATGGGATCAGCTGCCTTCTCTAGGGCTCCATCTGCTCCTCACCCTTAGCATGTCTTGCCACACTGGATGGTGTCAGAGTAGTCCATCCTTCTCCTTGATATCTTTCCCTCTTCCAGAAATCCAGCTGTACAAATTAAATAAATATAACCCATTACTATGTTTCTAAGCACATGCTTAACCTCAAGCACCAGAACAATCACAAGCTTCCTTTGTGAGTTTATGCTTCACTGTGAATTTTTTCGGTCTGTGGCACCAAAGCCCTGCTCCAGAGGGAACTCAGGGATGCACAGTATTTACCCCAGCAGTGTCCCTATCTGCCAGAGAAACCTTCACCACTGACCTGAGGATCCAGAATTAACTTAACATTATTTTCAACATTATCTTGACAGCAAAGGCTGGCATGGGGAGATGGCTTTGCACTGCCAGGCTCCAGTCTGAACAAACACAGACTCTTTAAAGCATGGATTTCACTTCCAGACATGTTGGATCCACCTCCTTCCTGCCAGCTGAAGGTAAGGGGGGTTGCACACAGCTTGCTGTGTGATGAGCCCTGCGGCAGCGCTCTGAAAACACTGCATGTTATTTACTGTGCCCAGTTCTCTCCAATCATGACTCAAACGAGGCCATATTTATTGAAGAGACACTTGAAAATGTCCCATGGCATGCTCTGTGTGAATGGGGACTTCCCTTAAATGGAATTTTAGCACTCCACCTCTTCCTGCAGTGGCATCGGTGTCCCACTTCACAGCTGCCTGGTCTCTTTGAACAGGCTTCCCTTTAACAACGTTCAAATATTTAATTTGCCAAGTGCTGTGGGAATCCCAAAGGTTTGGAAGAACTATCTATTATAAATGACAAAACATGACATTATTATAGGTAGCCTGCCTACTTGATGTCATCTGTGTTCTATACTGCTCCTTTAATGAGGCTGTCTTTCAAATCCCGAACAGAACAGAAAAAGATCCTGATGCCAGCACTTCCCAGGTGCTCTAAAAATTAAAACAGCCAAGTCCTTACAATACAAAAAAAGCCTGCTTCCTAAACCCTAAAACCCTCATGTTCAGAGGAATTGCTTTTAATATTCTGTTATTTAGTTGTACAGGCATTCAGGAGGAGGTTGCTCCCAGCCACCCAGTGCAATTCAATAAGTGTTCCCCTGAAACCTAACCACACAGTGCCCTCTGCTGCAGTTTTCTTCGACATATTAAAAGAAGAAAAAAAGAATTAAACAAGGAAAAAAAAAAAAACAACCAACCCAGCCATGCTTTGCAGCCTATCCTCTGGCTCAAATTGAGATAAGCAGATGGTTTGTTAGTACTTATCAATGACTCAGTAACATCCAAAGTACTACACAAAACACTTCAGTCGGAGAAAAGTCAAAATAACAAAATGAATTCCATACAAGGGACAGTGAAAGCAATTGAAAAATCAGGCAGGGAATGCCGCAGTGTTAGCAGCTCCCTGCCTTAGCCTGGCTGGCCCTACTCTCCAAGCAGGACTCCAAACCCAGTGATTTAAGCTGAATAACTAGATCCTATACTCTCATTGCTTTGTTCTTCCCACCACCCTCAACCCTCTTCACCACATCCTCCCAACACTCACAAGAGCTGTGTGAACAAGCCAAGGACATGGAAGATGCAAGACCACAGCCCACGGTGCCTTCACATTCCTGATGTTGGGTAAGCTGCACCACGTGGAGCTGTGGTGCTGAGCACCTTCTCAGGACAGAAGGATGGGCTGGGAATAAGTCATTTCTGTCATCCTACTCTTGATTTTGACAGCAGTGCTAGCAGCTGACATTCCAGGGGACAGGGATCTTTGTGGAATACCACAGAGGGACAAACACAAAACAGCCTCTGGAAACTCAAGGCCAACAAGGCACTTCAGCAATTCTTACTTTGAGCTACTATCACTTCGGGCTCAGTTAATTAAAATCAATAACTGCATTTGTTTTGGTTTGGAGTTTAGGCCTTCATTGAACAGTACTAAGGCTTTTGTTCACAGATTCACCAATTATAAAGTCAATAATTTTAAATTAGCTAGACATACTGTGAATATTGTCTTGGCAATGTAAGGCACTTCTGAACACAGGGATTCAGGGACAGGCATTAGGATTTTAAAGCAGCACCTTGCCAGTACTCTGGATGAGGAACAAAAACATTTCAGATACTCCACAAGACTATGTTCAGACCCTGTCACAGACCCAAACACCAGTGTTTGGGAACATTTCATTTTGATTTCTGGGTTAACCTGGTAGAAGAATAGAGTCCTCCTGAAAACTGTATCAAGAGTCAACAAGATGAAAATCTCTAAAGACCTGAGGGTTGAGTCTTGCCTCTAAAGCCTAGAAAAGTCAATTTTCTCTAAAATTGTACTATTAAGAAATGTTGAGTTTGTTGCACAGTTGGCCTGATACTCAAGATTGTCAGACCCATGTTTCCAAACTATTGTTTGGACGAGGAGCTTAAAAAGATGATAAAGTTTCTCTCCTCATCATTCTCTTTAGCAAAATACAAAAATTGAGACACTTTTAAAATCATGAGGTTTGACAGCAGTCTGGGTTTGTGCCTGAGGTGTGCTGTTGTTCAGCAAGGTCAAGAAATCTGTTTGAGAACAAATAAATGGTTTTTTTTGAACCTTCCCTGAAATCTGAACTTCATCCACATCTAGACCTTTAGAACACACCAGTCTGTTAAGTCTTCTCCTTTCCACAATACCTTCTCCTGTGCTTCCTGCATCTTCCTGGGTCCCAGCCAGGCCTGGAAGCACCAAATAACCACAAAGAAGATTGTTCCATGAGATCACCACCCAGGAGCAGAAAAATATTGTGAGCTGCTTGGGCGGGCCTGTTTTTACTGAAGGAACCACCTTACTGAGCAGATGTAATTGAGCCAGAAATTCAGCCAACAGCTTATCAGCACCAGCTACTATGAAAATCAACTCATTCCACTGAAGCAGCAAAAATCCTAAAAGGATGGCTTCTTTTGACACGTGGAATCAGCAACATTATTCTGATCAGCAGGGAGCAGAACATGCATGAACCAAAATGCACAAAGGGCAGAGTTCTTAACTCCAAAGATTCAAAGATGTCCAGCCTGATTGTCCACAGAATGGAAGACAAAACTGAGAGGGAGACTACAAACTGTGTGGGAATCTACATACAGAGAAAGATCCCTCTGACATATCTACCCCAAGGGTGAAAAACTGGGAGAATCTCTGTTCAGCACAGTATTTAATTACCTGAAGGAAAAAGCATGTAAATAGACTTTAAGAGACACACTTGATAATAAATCTATGACAAAAGGCAATGTAGAAAACTGTGCTTTTGAATTTATTATCTGACCTGCCTGCTGAGCATTCCCATGCAGCTGCAGGATAAAATAAATTGCACTAGCTAAAGAAACTGTAGGAAACATTTGAATATTCCCTGTTCTAAAATATTAACCTGTGATAGTTTTGACCATCTCTCTCTCAAGTGGAAAATGGCACAGTGGACAGATGAAGACAGTAGGAATTTCACTGGATCAGAGGATTGCAAAAGGGAGTCGACCCCGGCCAAGACCCCTGAATTAGAGGTGCAAGAGTTGTCTTGCTGAAACAGATTAGAATTAAAAAACCCAAACCACAAAACAACTTTCATTAAAACACTCTTCTGGGAAATGTGCAGCATATGACTACTTAAAGGAACGGGTTTTGCTTAGAAATACAGCCAAGTTCCCATATTTCTCGAAGATTAAGGACTTTTTTTGTCCTTTATGTCTGCATTTCTTTTCTTTTCCTTTCTCCTTTAAAAGGCCTTCATAAGAATCCCAGAAAGGAAAGGTGACTTTAGTGCATGGCAGATGGACACCATGCTGTTCATTAAAGCAGATAAATAAAGGGCTTATCCTGTAAAGCAGCTGAGCACCAGAACTCTTCCTATCAGCTGTAGAAAAGCTTCTGGTTTGCAGCACTTAACACAACTGAATTGTGGAGGCCATTATTCCACAGGTTTAGATCTAGCCTGTCTCTCTCACTTCATTAATGCTTCAACAGGGTACAGGGAGACTCTGGTCTGTAAAAATGCTTGGAGCCTCCTCACTGCTTTCCCTCACACTGCAGCCACCCGAGGAAGAAGGCCTGGCACTCTCTAAAGTACTATTTATCGTAAAATAACATCTTGTTGATGGTGGAACATCATCAGCAAACTGTGCCCTATGCCTACAGGAGGACACATTCTCTGAGCCCAAGTGTTGGCAATGTAATTAAGGCACGTTCAGAAAATCTCATGCTCACCTCAGAACTTCATCATAATGATAATATATAAAAACTAAAATACTGTTCAAGGGGCATTAATCATGTGTTTTAGACTGAAAGTACAACAGGTAAGATTAGATGAGACACATTCAGCAGACCACCAGAGCTAAATTTTGGACCAGAGGACTACCTACATCATGTTTGCAGCAAAGCACATACACAGTCATATCTCACTAGCAGGCACAACCTAGCAGATGGTTTGCAAAACCAGGAAAGTGAACTTGAAGCATCCACTCTGTCTTTGACAACTTCACAAGCATGAGTTTTGCATGGAAAAATTACATGTGTACATCCTTAGCAAATGCAGGTCCTAACTCTACCACTTTGATTACTTCCTTTTAACTGCCTTGTTTCTCATTCCTTTTAAAAAGGAGCACAACAGCTTCTCACTATTTATTTAAGATCTTGAAGAAAAATTATTGCTGGTGGGTCTTGAGCTCCCCCCATTGACTTCTCACTAGCTGCTAACATCCAGGCCTCATTCCAACACTCAGCCACTGTACAGACAAGCTTTCCTGGTTGGGATGTTGAATTTTTACAACAGTGAAGATGTGATTGCCCTCTGCTGTGTGTATGCTCGCTGTATTGATATTGTATATTCTGATTGTACCACTGCTAACGGATGTTATTGCTCTGCCTGGCTCTTCCTGGACATTGCTGCTACTCAGCTGAAGAGCTAATTTTCCTTTCTTTTGATTTCTCCTTAAACTCTTCCCCCTTGCTCCCTGGCCAAAGTCTTGTGTGATCTGATACACTCTCCTTATCTCAGCCTGGAGCCCAGGGTTATTACACGCTCTGGATTATGTTCACCATCAGCACTCCAACGAGCTGACTTAATGATGTACTTAATCGTGCCAGAATTTCTGAATGTGCCAGAAGACTTTTGATATCATTTGCCATGAACACTAATCCACAAAGTCTGAGCTTCAGGCCATCCACATGTCACCCAAAAAGGTGGCAAACAAATCAGGTTGTCAAGAGCCTCCAGCATGGCTCAGGCTCCACAGACTCTCCATTGTTGGTGTTGACAAAGGGCGTAGCCATGCTTGTGGCTAAGGGCTTTGGCTGTCTCCTGGCTTATGACCAATTTCTACAGTAATCCAATGAGAGACACTTGTTATTTTTTCTGAATAAATAACCACTATCTCTTTTCTTCCTTCTAACCATGAAATACCTATGGCTTTGGGGAGATCTGGAGCTCCTTCTCCAAAACTGGAAATGCAGTTCTAAAATGCAGCACCCTTATTCATCTCCTGATGCAGATAGGTGAAGTTCCCAGAAGACCAGTGAAGGCACTGGAATAATGTGAGAAAGCCTGAGGCCACAGTTTAGGCCTTTTGTCACCTTCTTGGACTTTAAGGTACATTCTCTACACTTTCTTATCTGTGTTATGCATTCTGGATATATAAAAGAGGGAGGGAGCAACCTTAGAGGATACCACTTCATAGATAGATCCTCAATGGAATATAGGTCATGCTCTTTCTTTTCCTGGCCTGTGACATGAGGCTGTGTCAGGGACCAAAGAGATACGGCTGGAGGGAGCTCTCTGATTGTTCTTTGCTGTTAAATTGACTGCCTTCAGCAGCATCGAGGCTCATGGCTACGTGACTGCACACGAGGAATGGGAGCAAGCCCAGGTGACAAATTAACTTGGTTTTAGATGAAAGAATGGCTAAAGATTTTCACAGTTATGTCTAACACACTTCCCTGTTTCTTTTCTACGAGCCATTTGCTCTTTGCCCCAAATATCTTCTTGCAAACAACTTCATTTAGAAATGCTTCCAGCATCTGCTGTCTGCATGGACTTGTCTTTTGGAGCATTTCCTTTATGGCAGAGATTGTCTTACTCCACGTTTTTCAGAATGGTGTGTACCTTTATTCTTTCAAACATGAGATCAGACCTTTGTAATGCCAAGAGCCCTCTAGTCCTGTGCAAGAGCTGAGCAAATTATGCATATTCTCTATTCTATTCTATTCTATTCTATTCTATTCTATTCTATTCTATTCTATTCTATTCTATTCTATTCTATTCTATTCTATTCTATTCTATTCTATTCTATTCTATTCTATTCATAAACCTCCCCTACCAGTTTCTACCTCAATCCCTTCCCATAGCACACAATGCTACATTATTATGAATTATTTTATGTGGTTGGTTTATTACTAATCCTCAGACTAAGCTGAGTAATGCCTAGGAGAGAACTGTCATAATGAGACAGTTTATATTACAGAAAGCAGACCAAGGCCTTTCATGTGGAAGGTGGGGAAGCTATCATCCTCCTGTAAGCACTTTGTACAGCTGCTGACTGGCCTGCAGGGAGCCACAGTTCAAGCAAACATGTTTAAACCTTTATTAAACAAGTCTCTCGCATTCCTATCCTTAAAACAATTTCCTGATCCTTTCCACAAGTCACCTGCCCCTTCTTCAAAATCTCTTCTTGCAAACCATTTCATTTATAAATGTTACACTTGTGCTGTTTCAAATAATTTGACATAATCTCTTAGTGAGTGGAATGGTTGCCCAAAAAGCTGTAGAACCTCTTACATCTCTCCCCAGCACACCTGAAGAGTAAGATCCTGAGAGCTGAGTATGATCTGGCATTCTGTGGGAGAAAAAACCTCTCAGAACAGAAGACAGATTCAGGGTGTCATCTGTTAACGATAATCAGAGCCATTATTGGGGTACAGAGACAGGACGCTAATGTGACAGTCCATTCATCTCTAGAACTGAGCAATAATTTCTTTCTTTTTCTCCAGAGTTCAATCCTTTCCTTTTCTGTCAACCACCTACAGTGACTGAAAGCAAAGCTAAGCAAGAAACTGCCATCACAGTGCTTCCAGACTACCCCTTTGTGCTGCAACTCAACATTGTCCCCCTCATCCATCCTCCATAGAATCATATAATTACAGAATGGTTTAGGTTGGAAGGGATTTTTAAAGATCATCTACTCCAATCCCCTGCAATGAGCAGGGACAGCTTTAACTAGGTCAGGTTGGTCAGAGATCCATCCAACTTGGACTGGAATGTTTTCAGTGGTGGGGCATCTACCACTTCTCTATGCAACTTGGTCCAATGTTTTACCACCCTCATTGTAAAAAAATTCTTCCTTATATCTAATCTGAATCTACCCTCCTTTAGTTTAAAACCATTACCCCTTCTTGCTCTAAGGCAACAGTGGTAATAACAACCAACAGCTGAGTGCGCAGAGCAGAAAATAAACCCTCAAGTGATTTAATTTGCCTTGGACATTTATTCCTCATTGGACTTGGCACATTGCCATCAGTGTTGAGCATGCCAACAGAAAAAGATCTTTTGAATATTTATTCCTTTCTTAGACCTTTCTAGAGCTAGTGGATGTTTATATTGAAGAAAACAGACCAAGTTTAATATGAAAACCTACCAACCTTCAGACAGTGGCACAAACCTTGGGATATGAATTCCTGTAACAATAGTGAAGACAGCATTGTTTTTCACAAGGTAAAAGGAGTCTGAGAAGGAGAGAGATCAGCCAAAGCCGGCACCAAACAAGCAGTTTTGTTTGAATAAGAACAAAATACAATGGGTAGTTCTGGCCCATGCATGTTATATCAAACCTCAGTAGCTGCAGGTACTGTATCCACTTTCCTACATGCTGATACTAAAATAAAAGGCTGCAAAACTTAGATTTGTTTTGTTTCTATGAGGAGTGTAGAAAGTATTGGTCTAGAACTCCTTCATTGCCAACATTCAAATAAATGCAATATACATTTTTTCAAGCTCACTGAGCAGTGAACATCATAGGTACACATGATCCAAGAAGGAATTAAGCAAGTTAATTCAGTTGTCTCCCACCAGGCCCATTTTCATCACTGGTGGCATTACAGCTATTATACGTGGTTATTTTTAGCATTAGTAAATAGCAGTAGGACTGGTCTGTAGCAGGTGTGGGAGGGAGCAATAGGCTTCATTATCTACGTTGTTAAAAAACTCCTTATTGAATCTTACGAAATCACTCTGTGCTTTCCTCACCTACAGAAAATAACTCCTGTCACTCAGAAGCTCGCAGGGTTTGATTTAGCGAAGTTCTTAGATGTTAAAGCAGGCCAGCCGCTTGCGATGGCTCCCAGAAAGCTGTTGCTGCAATCGGAACACCCCGGGTCGCCCTGAGGGGAGGTGACCGAGCTCTCGGGGCCTTGGCTCGCCGCAGCCCCGGGACGCAGGGCAGTAACCAGGCAGGGCAGTAACCAGGCAGGGCAGTAACCAGGCAGGGCAGTAACCAGGCAGGGCTGCTCCCGTTCCCTGCCCTCACACGGGCTCTTCCCAGGCCTCTGCCCAGGACAACGGCCCCTTCCACCCTTCAGCCCTGGCAATTACTCGGGTTCGTGGGAACAGAGTGGTCCATCTCATCAGAGATGTATGTAATAAGCAGCACCAGATGCTTCAGTGTGCCCTTCCTTGAGTCCCAGAATGCGTAAGAAAATGAAACTTTTTCTGCTCTCTTGGCTAATAATTCATTTTATTATAGGAGACGCTCCAGTTGTACCCGTTCTCCCTGTGCAGGAGACCCAAGGGGCAGGTGGAAGCAGACGGGGGAAGCGGCTGTCCCCCTATACTTCGCCCTATCTTACAGGGCACCGAGTCAGGTCAAACCCAGCTGCCCTGGGACATGGGCCGATCGCTCCAGCCGGGGCAATCTCCGCCGGCTCGGGCTCGGGCCCGGGCGGTCGGTGACGGGGCAAAGCACAGCCCCCACATCACCCGCTGCTCCCGCTGCCGTGCCCAGCACGGGCTGCCCTGCCCAGCACGGGCTGCCCTGCCCAGCACTACCCGCCCTCCCAAGCCCCGGCCGGGCGAGCACTGAGGCACCGCCCCCCCGTCGCTCATGCGCGCCCTAGCCAGCCTCCTGTTGGCTCACTTCACGCCCCCTCGCAGAGGGGAGAGAGGCTTAAACAATGCAAGTTTATCCTTCTCTATATGGCCTTTAGGCAAATAGTGAAACTTTCTTCCGCGTCATAATCGATTTTTTATTATTTTACAATGATTTATAGTGCTTGTGGCTGAAATGCAGGGCAGAGAGCCCTCCTTGGCAAGTTGTCTCCCCCCGCTCCCTCTGAATAGGCCGGCCCCACTCGTCACGCTACCCGCTGCGGAAGGGGCGGGCGCGGCCGAGGGCGAGGGTCAGCGCGGCCGCCGCGGGGAAGGTGCCAGTCCCGCCATGGCGCCGCCGCCGGGGCAGACCCGGCTCCCGGACTGGGAGGAGCTGAAGGTCCGCGTGCAGACCCTCATCGCCTCCCACCGCGTCATGATCTTCAGCAAGAGCTACTGCCCCTACTGTAACAAGGTGAGGCGGCGGCGGTGAGAGCCCGCCCGGCGTGCTCCCCCGCGGGCTCTCCCCTCGAGGGATGCATGGGTCGACCTCTGCCCTGAGGGCGCCCGCTCGGCTCGGGCAGGGCGCAGCGAAGCGGGGCTGAGGGAAGGCGCTGTGCGGATGCGGCGGCTGCTGCCGGGGTTTGGAGCGTGTAGAAGTGGCGCTGTATGCATCCCGCTCCAGCACCACGTGCTAGCCCTGGAAAACCACTTACCAGGCTTGAAACCAGGCGAAGATCCGTGGCGTTCGTGGTAGTTCTTTGCCACACTGGGAGATGGATGTGTGGCGAGTTCTGCAGAGTGTGCTTGTTCCTCAGCTCTACAGCTGCTCGGAGCTCAGGGTGCTGGCTGTGTTCCTTTCTCGCTAGAAATTTGGGTACCACATTGGTGTTCAGCTTGGATAAAGCTGCTCTCCACGGGAGGGATGAGTTAAGTTTTCTGCCCTTTCTAAATTTGAGGAAGGTTGACTCTATAACAATATATGCATACGTTCTAAATCCTGGTCACAGTGTGTGTTTAAAAGAAGAGAAAAGCACTCTGGTTAATTGTGATGTTTAGAGAAAAATGTCTTTTTGGTCCTGATTGTGCGTCCGTGTCACAGGCTGGCTATAACTAGCAAGCCAAACTCATTAAAAAACTAAGCGTCTTCATTAGAATTTTATGATCCCAGCACACTGGTCATAGTCCACGCAGAATCTGAAGGTTTGTAGGCCTTGGGTTTCTCGGACATTTATAAAAAGTATGTTATGAAATTTTATTTAAACCTCACACTACTATATTTTATATGGCCATGGTGGAAGAACATATTTGGAACTGTTGGATCAAGTCCTGATGTTCCTCAATAGAACGGATAACCAGGAAAATACTCAGAAGCCTCACTCGCACTTCTAGGTTACGTTTAGTTCTGGGGACCCTGGAGAGGGAAGAGATATTATGACCCCCTTGCAGAAAAATTAACTGAATAAATCCTATCTCACTTGCAACTTAATTGAGGTTTTGAAAAAGGAAATTTCTGTGTTTGGGAGGATCAACCAAACCAATGCCTTCTGTCTAAGAACCTTTTGGCAGATAGTAGAGCTTAGTATGTAGCTCAAATCCTTCTTAACAGCTTACTCGAAATTTCAGTAAATGAAGAGTTGGAGTCTTGCTCCAGTCTAGTCCAGTTCACAAAAGTGTTATCTTCTGCTGAGGAGAAATCATTTGTTGAGGACTTCAGAGTTGCCCATTGAGAAATACTTAGTTGTGCCTGTCAGTATTGCCCTGTGTGTATTTAGTGCTTGTGATTGTAAATGCTGATGCTCATGACACTCAGTTTGGTGGGTTTGAGATCAATGATGGCACAGTAACTTTTTAAACCTTGTGCCTTTTTCTTTCATCTGTTTGTGGTGTTGCAGAGGCTCTAGACTAAGACAAGAAGGGGAGAACAGACTTGATTGTAGTGCAGTAATTAAATTCCAGGTTGTTCTTTCTTGCATTTGTTCATAGCCTCTCCATGAGGCAGATTGCTTGCTTCAGGGAAGCAATCAGATATGAGGAATACTATCTTTATTGTCTTGCAAAGGGCAGGAATGAATACAGGGAGTAGGAGGGCCCCTCTGTCATGGCCCTTTCTAGCAGGAGGACTTGAAAAATGCTGCATGAATTTTTGTGAAGAAACAGGCCATAAATAGGGCTGGAAGAAGAGCTGGCTGCCCTGGTAGGCAGATTTCCTCGGCTTATTTTCCTGCGTGGAAAGAAAGGTAATACAACAAAGAAAATATGGAGCAGGGGTAAAGATTGCAGACAGAGAATTAGAAGAAGAAAGTTTATGGAAGAAGGAAGCCTCACGTGAGACATCAAGTGATAAAACAGAGGAATATCTGTAACACTAAGGGTATTAACAATCTCTCCTACCAAGACTTAGTAAAAGGAATGGCAAAACAATGGGTAATGCAGGATTCTTGTTAGCTGGTCAAGTCTATAGAATTAATGAAGTGGATATAATTTGGAAGTGTAGTTACAGCTTGGGTTCTGAGACTGTAATCACATAGTTTTGAGTTCTTAGACAGATATGAATAGTGTGCATTCTGTTGTCTTTTACTGTGGATGGTTGTTAGCAATGTGCTTTTCGTAGGATTAATTGAAAAACTAAAGATGTCTAGTGCTCATGCTCTGAAAGGACCTAATTTGGGAGTGGAAAGAATTCTCTATTTCCAGTGGAGCTAGCCATGCTAGAAGAAAATTTAAATTGCTATTTTCTTCAGAAACAGAACTGCAAATATTTTCCCTAAGTGAATTAAGTAGGTGATTGTATTCAGGTTAGCTAATAGCATGACTTGGCAATTGTGCTGTTGTTCTGCAGATGCAAATTGTTGTTCGACTGCTTTAACAGGGCAGTGGTAGAGAGGAGGTGGTGATAGAATTACTTCCTTGTCATAACTAACTTGGCTGTTTCTTAACATCCAGAAAAGATAATAAGTAAGATAGAAATGCATAAAGAAAACGTAGTTTTTTAGCATGAAAAAATGGCAAGGCTGAACACTGTGATATGTTGAAATTTTAAGAGCAACAGCTGTGGTTGTGTAGAAGTTACTGGTTATTTTAGTTATAGTTTATGCTATTACAGATTACATTCTCTATCCTCAGGGGGTTCTGGCCAATTCAGCTGTAGCTATTATGGAGTGTTAGCTGATACTTGAAAAAGCAGACCTAGGACATACCATTATTATTTTATGGTATGAAGCTTATTTCAAACCTGCTTAGCTACCCTAGTGACATGAAGGCATCTCTGTGAAGAATTTCCTAAAGTTAGACCAATTTCTTGGTTTCAGAGGAATTATGTATTGTTTAGTAATATATGGAAGTGTTTCTAGTCCATCGCTTTGTGTGAAAACCTAAAGGGTTTAGTAAGTAACTGAGGCCATTGCATTGGTGAGAAGGGAAGTAAATAGTTGTATCAGTGACCCTACAGCCTTGAACCCCATCCCAGACATTTGGAGAAATTATAGTTTTGGCTTTGGGCTGTAAGGAAGAAAATCTCTCAGTGCACCACTGAAGTTTCCAGTGGTGTGTGTGTGACACAGGAATTTCTTGACCTGAATCTGTATTAGTTTTATTGAGTTCAAAGTTTTCAGTGGATCTTCTTTTTCATTAGTTGAGCTAATAACTCCTTTGATCTCATTTTAATTTTGGCCTTTATAATACCAGATAGCAGTAAGCTTTCTGGTTGTGTTCCCTGGGGAGGTTTATTTCCTTTTCATTTCAAAATTGTTTTCTGGTAAATGCAGTTATTGCTGAGTGCTCCAGTGACTATTTCTGAGAAATCATTTCCTGTTCAGCTTATCTAGATATTACTCATGATTAGTGTGTTATCTTTCTACTCCTCCTAATTATTTCCTTCTCCAAACCAAAGTAATCTATTATCTCTTGCCTGCACTGAAGATTTTGTAACTGCTCATGTGCTTGTTATGATCCTTCTTTCGTTTTCATTAGCACAACACAAGTATGATTTGTTCATAAGTGTAAAGTGCAATAGTTACCTCTAATTAGGATGCTGACATCTGGCTGATTTTTGTTTTCTCTACTGAGTATCTTCAGTAGAGAATAAAGGTGGTCTAAATGCCTTAAATCTTAAATGCCTTAATTCTTTCGTGGTTTAGTAATGTTCTATCCTGTCCTCCCTCCTGCCAGCTGCTGTTGCAATGTTTTGGCAGAGTTTTTTTAAAAAGAAAACAAAAAGTAATGAACACTTGCCTGTTGCCACTAACAGGTTGCTCTAAACCAGCAGCCAAGCAATTAATTTACTGATTTGCCTCTGCATTCTTAACACTTCCTAGTACCAATCACTTTAAGCTTTGCTTTTTAGATCTTGCATGGCATTTAGCTTGGGATTTGTAACAACAGATGCAGAGCAGGAGGTCTGGAGTGGTTCCACTGCTGTTTTCCTTTCATTCTGCCTGTAGCCGTAATCATTCCAGGAAGGAAGCCTGAAGGTAATGGTGAGCTTAGGACAAAAAATTTCAAGGATCATCTAGATGGTTAGAGGACTGGAGTATCATACACACTGAATGTGTGGAGGAGGAGCTCAGTTTATTGAACTTTGATAAGGCTGACCAGGGGTTTTAGTTGCTGCCTTCAGCTGGCAAGTGGGAAGACAACCAGTCTGTTATTTGAGTTGCAGAGTGAAAGGGGAAGAACCAACAAACATAAGTTGCAATAATAGACACTCCAGTGGGATAAAATGGAATTTCNTTTTTTTTAATATTATGGCTGATATATGATGTGGTAAGAAACTTAATTTGTAGTTAGTATAGAATACAAAATCTTGTTTGTCTGCATAAAGCTGAAACTTTATCAGAAGACACTGGAATACTCAGTATTCAGCATAGTAACAGTGTGAATCACAGCAATATTAAAAACATTTTATTCCTCATATGTTAGACATCTTTAAACTTACTAGATATGATTCAACATAGTCTTAGTGAAGCTCTGTCAATAAATTTGAGGTTGGTCAGAAAGCTGGTTGACAAATGTTCAGCTGCCATGCTGGCAAGTGGGTCCATCCCGCAGGCATTCAGTGATTCTTGCTAGAGCTGTTTTCACATGCCAGTTTAACTAAAAATGTTACTGTAGAAATCTTGTTTCTAAAAGGCTGCCTGATTTAAATCAGGTAGTGGTACACTTTGTCCATCCAGAACTGAGGTTAAAAAAACACTCAGCTGAGTGCATCTGGAAAATGTTACTTCCTTCTGCAGCTTTTTACAATGTCCTTTTTTTTTATTTCCTTGACAACATTTTGTTTTGCATATTATCCTCTACTCCCTTTTTCCTTTCTTTCTTTTTTTTTTTTTCTTAGTATTACCAAGGAATCTTGCCGCTGCTTTATCTCTCTTTTTTGTATTTTTATATGGTTGTCAGTTCCATAGCTTTTGGTATGTCACAGGTGGGGAAGTCACCAGCTAAGCATTGTATCTAGAAGCTTTTTCTTAAGCTAATGGGACTTATATTGGAAGATTAAATGCTCTGGCTTTAAGTGAGGAACATGCAAAATGTAGAAGTGCCAAACTACCAAAGCTGTGTGGAGCCTGTCAGAGCACAGTACCTGAGCCTTAGAGGTCACCTGTGTGTGTCCAGCAGGGAGTTCTTACCCTGAGCTGAGAAACCTTTGCACTGCCATGGTGTCTGTTCCTGTTGCAGGTGAAGGAACTCTTCAACTCCATGCGTGTGGAGTACTATGCTCTGGAACTGGATGTAACTGGTGAGTAGGAGGGGGAAAAAAAAAGGTATCACATGCTGCTGCTTAATGTAACTAAAAAATGAGTGACTCTGCATCAATCCTTAAGCTGTTTTGAACTAATTGGGGGATATGTGAAACAAGTAAAATACATTTTAATATATGCAGAGACAAAGGCAATTAGGCTTCAATGTGATTTTTATACAGGATGTATTTTTAATATAACTGAAGGCTTTGACTCTGTAAAAATCATCAGGTGATAGAGAATGTGAGATCTGATTTCTCTCCAAGGAGCTATGACTTCTAGGGAAAAAGCCTGTCATTGTTTTCCTATTCCTGGTTCTCTTGTGGCTTCAGCTGAATTGTTAATGTTTGACTTGGTATATGGGTGACCTTCTTTGGGAAAGGTGCTGAGTCACTGAAAGGAAGGGTAAATTCCAGTAAGTTGGCTGCTGCTATTTTCAAGTTGTTTTTTTCCTTAAAGTCCAAGCTGCTTTAGTTTTAGGACATGTGCAGTGCCTTATGTGTATGTGGACATAATGCATGTGGCTTTTAATGTAGTTTTAGGAACAAATAGTTTCTTATATGGCTCTTAATAAGCTTTAAAATGCACTAAGCTGTTAAGCTGTTCAGTTGTCTATTATTAATTTTTTTCTGTACAAAACTTACATTTCCAATGCTTTTTTTAAAGTTCTAATGCCTTTTTGAAGCGGGGTGTTTTTTTGGTTTTGGGGTTTTTTGGTTTTTTTTTTTTGTTGTTGTTGTTGTTGTTGGTTTTTTTAGGTTTTTTTTGGAGGGGGGGT
>WAAE01008714.1:369484-471743 GCA_013400495.1 Nicator chloris | reverse complement strand
GGTTTTTTGGAGGGGGGGTTGGTTTTTGGTTTTTTGGGGGTTTTTTTGGGTTTTTTTTGGTTTTTTGGGTTTTTTTGCCTGAGCAGTATTTGGGAGAAATGTAGCTATTTATTCATCTCTTCTTAGATACTTTTACTTCCTATTCAAGTTGTCATACTATGAATTAATTATAGCCCAATGCACAGCCTTTTTTTTTCCTGGAATTACTTCTAATTAGTAATATATTTCCCTTGCAGTTGCTCCAGTTACTGATGCTAAATAGATACAATCTTGGAATAAAAAGATTTTAGTCAAAGTGATTACTGTAAATTCCCATCCCCACACTTACTGCTGAGAGATCCAAATGAGCCTGTGTGTAGGTGCTGATGATTAAGATGACAGGTCAGGTCAAGCAATGATAATTTTAAAACTAGAAAATTTCTGACAGTGTGGTGGGGTAGAAAAAGTAGGAAGGTAGCTTTAGGGTAAGTAGAAAAGCATGTTCGTACTTCCCTTACCCATTGTGTCATAATACAAAGCTGCTGGGCAAAATTATGTACCTGTGCATAGAACATACTTCAAAATAAGACAGTTTTCATGAAAGAAGAGGTGTCTGTGTGATCTTCTGTGATAGCTGGAAAAGAATTTTTGTGGAGTACCAAATGCGATACTGTCAGAGACAGATAAAAATCCTCGAAATACAAGAGCCCAACTCTTACTACTTCAGTGTTACTCCATTCTGTAGAATTGTGGCTTGAAATACCAATTTAATTTCTGTATTTAGGCCTGCTCCTTTGAGAAGTAGTTTCTGAAGACTTGCTTATGTCCAGAAAACCTGAAAATGGAGTGTTTATAATAAAATTGTTGTCTTGGCAGGCCTACAGTGTATCAAAGTCCAAACCTTTAATACTTCAGGTTGTTCTAAAAGCTATCTTCCTGAAATCTGTTTATAATGTACACATTTCTTTTATTCTTAGATGATGGAGCCAGTATTCAGCAAGTGTTGGCAGAGCTGACCAACCAGAGGACAGTGCCTAATGTATTTGTGAATGGAACTCACATTGGTGGCTGTGATGCAACGTATCAGGTAACTTGGCTTTAAAAATCAGCTGGAAGTAGACAACACTGAGTGAATTGCTGTTTGATTGTAGATCAATTTTGTGAAACACAGTAGACAGGGTGATGTAGGTCAGAGGAGGCAATGTTATCTGTTCTTTGCTTAGAAACATGGGCTAATTTGATTATTTTTTTCTTTTCCTCTCCCAGGCTTATCAGGATGGATCACTGCAGAAACTCCTTGGGGACAACCAAGTTACGGAACCCTATGAATATGATCTCATTATTATTGGTGGTGGCTCAGGTGGACTTGCGTGTTCTAAGGTATGATGTGAAAATGGCATTAAAGAACAGGTGGTATGTAAAACTTCTTCAAAAGTTAATCTCCCTATTAATTATGTTGGTATAAAACAGTCTATATTTTGATGAGTATTACTGTTCAACTTGTTAATTTATGAACCGATAGTGGTCCAGTAATGTGCTCACTCAGGGGATAATGGTTTAAGGGACCAGTTTCTACCCAATGTCTATTCAGCTCTTGATCCTATTAATAGGTTTTAGTTTTCTGGCTGGGGGTGGAACCAAATGTTTTTTAACTATCTCTTCTGCATGTGTAATACACAGGCACTTCCAAGCAGTAATCTAGAAAACTTAAGGGCTGCTCTTGAAGCCTTTTGACAGTTTAGGACTCAATATCACCAGTCATCTAAAATTAAGTGCTTCCAGCAGTTCCCTTCAAGGAGCTGCTTCACTCTTTAGTTTCCTTTTTAGCTGCTTTCTCAGAAAGGGTAACTGAACAACAGCTAATTGTGTAAAGGCCTACACAATCTCGAGAGTGCCTCAGGACCAGTTTTCTCTGCTATCCAAGGGATTTGGACGCACACTGCCATCTCTCAGCCAGGTATCCTAAGATGTCAGTTTATGTTTTGGGCAGGGTGAGGCTGTTCTTGACAGCCTTGACAATTGCTGAACAATACAGCCAAGCATACAAACTTAATTAGCAAATACAAAGGAGGCAGGAGAAGCTGACAGTGGAATTCTTCAGTTGGCCAGCTGTGTATTTTCAGAATGTTCAGATCTTTCCTCACAGTACCTTCTGGGACATCAGTTGTAAACTTGGTGCTAATTGCCAAATTGTTCAGAGTGGTATTCATAAAATACAAGACAGCCAGCTAAACCTTGTTTGAGCCAGGGTTGCAGTTGATGTGCAGGAGTTCTTAAACAGATTTGAGGCACCTAAAGATATGATTGAAGTGCTTGAAAATCAAACAGTGTGTACCTGTTATTTCCTTGGATAGAGGAATAGGCTAATTCAGGTTGGCATGGACATTAGAAGAATATCTAATGTAAGCTCCTCGCTCCAAGCAAGGTCAGCTGTGAGGTCACACAGGATTATACAGGAACTCATTCATTTGGCTCTTGAAATAACCCAGGATGGCACAGCCTTTCTGGGAAACTTGTTTGATTGACCTCATGGTGCAGAAGTTCCTTATATCCAGTCTGAGTCTTGTTTTAACTTACAGCCACTGTCTTTTGTCCCTTTACTACTGGGCCACTGTGAAGAGCGTGGCCAGTCATCTTAATGTACTTCTCATAGGTACTGGAAAGTTGGTTTTGAGTCCCCTCCAAATTCAGTTGTTCTCCAGGTTGAATGTGTCAAATTCCCTTGGTCTTCTCAAAGGGGTGTGCTCCAGCCCCCTGAATGGTGGTGCTCCATTGAAATGTCTCCAGTTTGTCACCTTTTCCATCCATGAACATGCCAAGTAAGTTCTGTCCTTCTGAAAGAAAAGGAGAGCTAACAACACAAATATTTCTTTAGCTGAGGTAGAAGAGAGTCATAGGCAGCTGAGCCCGTCTCATACCTTTTTCAGATCATGGCTTTTGATAGGATGATCTGGATGCAGCATTGAACATGCAAAGAGCCATTCAAAGTTTGGAAAAAAGTTCTTGAGGGATTTCAATTTTTGTCTGGGGAAGGAGATAGAAGAGCCATACATGATAATGACTAACTAGTGAAGGTAGTAAAGAAGCTTTCTAGTAGTGCTAAGTGTATCATGACCATAAATGAGTGGACAAGCTTGCTTGGTTCAGTAATGCTGAACTGCTCTTTTCTTTTATAGGAAGCTGCTGCCTTGGGAAAGAAAGTAATGGTATTAGATTATGTTGTTCCAACACCTCTTGGAACCTCATGGGGTAAGCTTTTTTATCTTGTATTTGATGATGTTTGACTGCCAGTGATACATACTGAGATGTTACATATTATGGATTTGCGTCCTTAGGAATTGAGGTGAATTCATGTAATTCTTGTATACAGATAACAAGATTTATTTTCCTGGCATGCCTGCTGCTTTTCTAGGTGGTTATTTCTGTTTTGGGCACTGCTAACTCTGTTCTTTGTCAAAAGTTTTTCTAGCTTTGATCACTTTCAAAACATGTCTGGGTGGTGTGTGTGTGCATGTTCACATTCTAATGTTTGTGGGGATATTTTGCCTTCTAGTTCATTCAGTTCTGTTTTGTAGACAACTGATGGCTCCCTTTAGAACAGTGGCTATGTAAGTCTCACCTTTCCCTAATTAAGGACAGCTTCTGGCTGACCTCATTAGTGATACTGGCAGCTGAGAATGAGTAAGGAACTTCAATGAAACTTCTATTGAGTCAAGGAATGAATGTGCTCTTGTAGATAGTATTTCAAACACAGTTTTTTCAAATTCCACATAATAGATAATACTAAATTGTAGGAACTCTGGGCTTTTTGCCTTGCTAACTGGACAACCTTTCCTTGACTGACTGAAATCTGAAGCCATGTGGAGTCAGTAACCGGGATCTATGTTTGACATGCTGTACCTGTCTTGGGTCACTGAGTCTAATAATGTCTTAAACCAAATACAAGCTCAGTGTGTTCAATGCATTTTAAAATGTCCCTTGCATTAGAAATTTCATATTACTGGTGTGACTATAGCAAACCTCCCTGAGTGATATGAGTGATCATACAAAGTATGTGACAGGGAAAGAATAATCCTGTTCATGGAAGCAATGATGTGGTTCTTTCCATCTTAGGACTTGGTGGCACGTGTGTAAATGTAGGTTGCATTCCTAAGAAGCTGATGCATCAAGCAGCACTTCTGGGTCAGGCACTCCAAGATTCAAGGAAGTATGGGTGGCAGTATGAAGAACAAGGTTGGTAAGAACACAGAGGGCAGAGCAAGACTGTACAGATGAAATGCTGAACTCAAGACGGTTCTTGTACTTTGGACATAATAAATTAGAGGCAGAGTTCAGTACTTTTCTTAGGTGACTCAGAAGGTGTCCTTCTTCTTGAGTCATAGAAAAATTTGGGGTTGAAAATTGTGTTTTGTTCCCTGTATTAACTGAAATAAATGACAGAACTTCTAGAATGGGCTTAGTTTAGATAGTAACAAGTCACATAAATATTGACATAGTAGAAAAAGACCTTAATATGTATCTTCATTAGTGATAATGATTTTTTTTTAGCATGATGTACAATGAATAAGTTAAGTTTTTCTTAAGGGGAACATTGCACTTTTATTTCCTTAAATATGAAATTAGTGTCTTGTTTCAGTTAAACACAACTGGGAGGTCATGGTAGAAGCAATTCAGAACTACATTGGTTCTTTAAACTGGGGCTATCGAGTGTCCTTGAGAGAGAAGTCTGTGACATACCTCAATTCTTATGGAGAATTCGTGGAACCACACAAAATAAAGGTATATTCTGCATTTAAAATACTTAGTTGGATGGGAAAACTAGTGTTCCAGAGTTGCCTTATAAAAGTCAACACCAAAAACGTTTCCTCTTAACGTTGCCAGGTTAGGTCAACTGAAGTTAATAACTCATTTGTGAAGTTACTGATTAAAATAATTATTGTACTTTAGTACCTGCCACAGTGTTTGCAAACCTAGTTATGTAAGAGTGATGTGGATATGTGTGAACCTGTATCTTGTAAGAATAGAGGAAGGTGGTCTCAGTTCCTACCTTCATGACTGATTTCAGCAGCCTGAGCGGGGGTGGGGGGAAGAAAGGAAACTATAGCTGTATGATTTTGCAACTTGGAAAATCCTCATATAAAGCATAAAAACTGTTGGAATTAATTTTAGATTAAGCACTTGCATAAGAGCTCTGCTAGAACCTTGTGCTGTATCAGCATACAAATTAAAGTGTCAGTTTTGCAAGACAAAGCTTGTTCTGGCAATCTTGCTGTGAGTGATCATACTGAAGCAAGGTTAACCCAGAAGTGTGTATTGAAGGCAGCTGTTGCACTCAGTGGGTGTAATTGTCTGTTTTCAATATCAAGGCTGAACTACTTGTGTTTTAAACCAAGAGCCTGGCACTGAAAGATAACAGCAAATTCAATTTACCTCATGTGCCACCTGTTGAAGTGTCCAGGCCACTTAAGTTCCCTAATCAATAAATGAGGTAGAACAGAGAGACTTTCCAGCAGGAGGCTGGACTAGATGACCTCATGAGATCCCTTCCAACCTGCGTTACCTGTTGACTCCATGGGAAGAATGTTTCCCTTCATCTGTGATGGAAAACTAACAGAGAGCAAGAATGAAGGTCAGAGTTTGGGAGAGATGCATTGGCAAGATGAAGTTTCCAAAGACCAGGGGTCTCTAGAGGTCAGATTAGTTAGAATTCACACAAGGTTGGTTGTTAGGCCCTCTGAACTGAAATCATGTAGCTAGTAACCTGTTTTTTGGTTTTGTTGGTTTTTTTTTTTTTTACGTTAGCCTGAGAACTAATTCCTGTTGTGCTGTCCCTCGCATTGTGTTTACCTTTTATTGGGGGGATAAGGGGGTTGTCTTAATTTGGTATGTCTTTTTATAACTTGCAATTCAAGTTGTTACGAATACTCCAATCTAAATTAGTAGTTAAAATGGGCAGGATTCAAAGAATAAGTGATTTTAAGTGCTCTAGTGGAAGAAAAACCTGAAAGTCTGTTGCTTAAACCTGTTCTTCAGTGATCTGCATGGCATCTCTAAATGCATTAGTTCTTGTTTCAGACTGCTTATTCTTGATTTTTAAACATACCTACAATAATTAAGGAAAGGATTACATAAGTTTTATCTTAAAGCATATGAAAATGTCTTGACTGTGTCTTCCATCAACAGGCAACTAACAGAAAAGGACAAGTAACCTATCACACAGCAGAGACTTTTGTCCTGGCAACAGGAGAAAGGCCAAGATACCTGGGTATCCCTGGCGATAAAGAATTCTGCATTACAAGGTGAGATAAAAAGGCACAAAAGACTGAACTTGTCTGCTCTAGTGTTTGCCAAGACAAACAAGCTTGTGTTGGAAGAACCTTGTAACTTAGACTTCTTCTGTTTTCAGTGATGACCTCTTCTCCCTGCCTTACTGCCCTGGCAAGACTCTGGTTGTGGGTGCTTCCTACGTGGCTCTGGAGTGTGCAGGGTTTATGGCTGGCCTGGGTCTGGATGTCACAGTGATGGTGCGTTCCATTCTTCTGCGCGGTTTTGACCAAGAAATGGCAGAAAAAGTCGGTGCCTACATGGAAACACACGGCGTGAAGTTCATCAGGAAGTTTGTACCTGTTCAGGCAAGTGCTTCCTTCAGCTTTCTTCTCTTAACACATCATTACTTTAAAGAGCACATGTGAAATGCAGGTGTTGTCTGGGAAGGCTTTGGCTCTGTGCAGAAATAAATGTTTTACGAGGCTGAGCTTTTTTTACTGCTGAATGATAGATTAGTGGGTCAAGGCTTGAATGACAATGGAAGTGAGCTCTGCTGCTTTGGGTCATTCTAAACTTACAAAAATTTGCACAGGTTGAGCAGCTGGAGCAAGGAATGCCAGGAAGACTGAAAGTGACAGCAAAGTCCACTGAGGGACCAGAAATCCTTGAAGAAGAATATAACACTGTAAGCATTTCTGGATTTGAAATAAATGGCTATAGATTCACGTGAAAAGTATTGAAATACGTTTTCTTGAACAGCTTAAAGGGAACTCCTCCTTAAAAAGCTGTTCATGTAAATTACTGGCAGAAAAAAAAAAGTGAACATTCAGTATTTGTCTTTATTTGAACCCTGTCAGCTAAATGGGTAGAATTTTATGTGCCTGGAATTTAGTTCATGTAAACAGTGTTGTTGCTTCTGGTTTTGTTTTGGCTTTTCTGTTCGTTGCATCTCTAAAACAAGTTGTACATAGAAGAGAATTCTTGGTGGCTCTTTCAAATTTTGGAAAAAACAATTTAGAAGTCATGTTATTCATATGCTTCAGTTTTTTCACTGAAAGACCACAGGAAATCTTTGTTATACTTCCCTTGCATAAAGTTATTGCATTTAATTTTGGGGTTTTTTTAGGTTTTGATAGCCATTGGTCGTGATGCATGTACCAGGAATATTGGTTTACAGACAATTGGTGTCAGAATCAATGAGAAGTGAGTATTACTGAACTCCTTAAAACCACTGAATGCCAAGATTTTTTTTTTTACTTCTTTAAAAATACCTCATGATACTGATTTTGTTTTAATTCCCACTCTCATATATGGAAATTTTGTGAACCTTTGAAACCTTTTTTGTCCTGGATTTGAGTATAATTGTCCATTAACTTAATTTCTTTAGTATGTACTTCATAAAGCAACTATTCTGAGTGAATACGTACTAGTTGGTCATTTTGCTGAAAGCACAGAGCTGTATAATAATCATATGTAAGATTGTGAGTCCAGAGATGTCTGAGCTTGACTGTCATCAGCCAGGCACTGTTGTTCATGTCAGAACTGGCCCACTGAATACAGGCTTCAGCCGTGTGTCAGAGGTGGAGGTGATTGATGCTCTGAAGAGTTTGCAGTTGAAGTAAAAAAGGCCTAAGTATGAAATGAGCTCTGTAGTTAGAATAGAGTTTCTCCCTGTTTTTTGCAGAGATCTGAGAAAAGTTGTGATGCTGAATTCTGTGGTCTTCCATTTGTTTTAAAGGAATGGGAAAGTCCCTGTAAATGATGAAGAACAAACCAATGTGCCTTACGTTTATGCAATCGGGGATATCTTGGATGGAAAGCTTGAACTTACTCCAGTTGCCATTCAGGCAGGGAGACTGCTGGCCCAAAGGCTGTATGGGGGTAGTTCCAGGAAGGTAAAGCTATAAGCATACAACTTCAACTTACTTCTGTGCTTTTTGCCTCAAAACTGCAGTAACATAAGTTAATTTATCCACTTGTCTGTGGGCTCTGCAAGTGTTTTGTAAAAAAGAAAACAAGCTCTTATATAACTTTTTCTGTTATGTACTGTATAGAGCTTGCATAGTCTAAATATGATTTTTTATTTTTGTTTTTAGTGTGACTATATCAATGTACCAACAACAGTGTTTACCCCTTTAGAGTATGGCAGCTGTGGGTATCCTGAAGAAAGAGCCATAGATGAATATGGAAAGCAAAACTTGGAGGTAAGAACAGCCAAGAGTCAATTAACTTGTAGCTTGAGAGTGTTTTTCTTGGGCCTTGCTGCCTTATTCTCAAGGCATAGTGTTACCAAGATTAGAAGTTTAGATGGATAGAACTGTTGTGGCTGTGTTCTCATCTGGACAGCAAGGTACTGGACTCACAGAAGCCCAGGACTGGACCTAATGACATTAGAATTGTGCATAATTATTTGTAGGTGGCTGAGAAGCATTTAACTTCAGGAGGCCAGACTTGGGTTGCAGAGCTGTAGGAGTGTTTTTTGTTGTCATGAATTAAAGGCTTTTGTTGCTGAAGTGTACCAAACTCCTGAGATGAACTATTTTCTGCTGGTTCACTGTATTTGAATTGTGAATTTATTTTTTGCTGACCTTAACATATGTCTATAGGAGTATTGGGGATAACTTCCCCATTTTATGGTAATTTCTAGTTTCTACACATCTCTGAGGAATTATATTGAAGCTGCTTGCATGCCTTGTGTTTAATTCCTTGCATCTTTCAAAATCACAACATTATTGAGCTTCTGCTGTTAACTGTTTTGCATAATAGGTTTAAACTTATAGTAACTGGGTATTAATTTTGCACTTCTCTTTCTGAAAGTTTGATTTGCAACTCCTGTATATTGTAGCTGTTGCTGTTTTTATTAAGTATTTAAATCAGAGCTACGTGGTTTGAGTCAAGTCTTCCTCTTCTGAGTTTCAGAGATGGACTCTGTGGGCTGAGTGGAAAAAAATTACTCTTGTCTAGTTTGTTATAGACAAGAATATAGTGCGTTAAATGTCAAACCACTTATTTATAAAGATACTAAAAAGTAGAATTGTGCCTGACTGAATCAGTGAAATTCTAATGCTCTTTTTCTTGTTTTCCTCCAAGGTTTATCACACTTTGTTCTGGCCACTTGAATGGACAGTGCCAGGCAGAGATAACAATACCTGTTATGCAAAGATTATCTGCAATAAACAGGACAATGTAAGTAGCAAGCTGGAATGGATATGCTGAGGGTATTCTTGAAATGGAAAGAACTGCAGAGCTACTTTATTTGAAGTAGTTAATTTTTTCTTAAAGACTCCACTATTGACCTGCTTGCTTGACATTTTTAGTGTAGTGGGAGTTACACTGGAGCTTTTGTCGGACTATTCCTGGTACCAACTCATGTTGTTCTCTCATCTGTTCTAAAGAATCGTGTGATAGGACTGCATATTCTTGGACCCAATGCTGGTGAAGTTACCCAGGGTTTTGCTGCTGCAATCAAATGTGGTCTCACCAAAGAATTACTTGATGAAACAATTGGTATTCATCCTACTTGTGCAGAGGTGAGAAAGGGGGAAGGCACAGCCTGATTTAAAACCTGCTCTTGAAGACAGTTTCACCAAGGGGAGATCAGTAGTCATATGGACAATGATGCAGGCAACTGTAAATAAATTCTTCTTTTGGTCTCTTACAGGTGTTCACTACAATGAATATTACCAAATCTTCTGGACAGGACATCACTCAGAAGGGCTGCTGAGGTTAAACCTGCTGTTTTACATGTTTCCATGTTGTGCACTCTTGGTCCTGTGGAAGCTCTAATACATCCAACTGCTTTGCAGCAAAGGTTGCATCAGTACCACTGTACGTGCTGCAGCTGGGAGTGGTGCCTTTGAGAGGCTTCCTCAGCGTGAGTTGTGTTGCACGTGGGAACAGTAATGCAGCAGGGAAATCTCGGACTGTAAATCCTGACTTTGCTTGGAATTAGCACTGCGGTGCTTTTTTGACGTTGTAGCTCGGAACCTTCTCATAGGTGAGCAACAACTGATGGCTGCCAGGCAAGGCTGGGAGGTTCTTGTCTAGTCAGGTGACTGAACTCCTCCTGAAGGAAATTCTTAAATTGCACAAGTTAAAGTTAATGCTTCTAGTTCCAGTGTCTTGTACAAATGCTTGAAATAGAAGACAAATGTATAATTGAGTGATTCTTGCCAACAGTTTACAGTTGACTGATTCATCTTTTTGATGCATTTTGTTATACTTAATTGTATGTTCAGTTGAGGCAGGATGGCATAAATAGGATGCAGTGTTGAGCAATGCAGTTCAAGCACTAGTCTCCCATCCCAACCAGTCTAGAACTTCAGAGTAAATAACCTAAGACACCACTATTGTTCACATTGACAGTTTTATGACCTCAGGTGACATCATGTCTTTAAAATAAAAGTTTGAGTTGTAGGTCTCTTGTGTGTCATGGCTAAAGAGTGTAAGCACAAGACCATGTAAGTTTGCTTAAATCTGATTTCAGCTCTGTAATTTAAAACCTCACAGAACCCAGATTTATGTCTGTGCTGGTATGTGGAATGCTGAAGCCCCAGAGAAGCAGACTCTGTCCCACTAACACAATAGGTGCCTGCCCATGGAGGCAGAAGGTGTTGTTAAATCATGTGGCAGCCCAGGGCAATGACCTGCTGTGCTTTGTGTAGTGTTGTGTGCTGTCAGTAATTTGAAGATCTCTTCCACCCCTAGCATTCTGTCCTGGGGGGATTGTGCTTGAATCTGGCTCTTAGTTCTGTCCAAAGAGCTGTTTTGAAAGACTGCTCTGAACATTGTATGATAATAACCAATTTTTAACTATTTAATCTGTGACCTATTGTGGAATTTGAAGTTCAATAAACAATGCATACAACACTCCATGGTATCTGACCTCGTGGTATATGTTGCCTGAGATTTTATTGGCCTTCAATTATGTTGTGTATCCCATACAGTACTGAAACCTCTATGAACTTGTGCATATTGTAGTCTTTTAAATGGAGAAACAAGTTGTCTAGTCACCCCTGGGGGCTTGGTCAGGATATGAAATGTGCTTCTCTTCGGGTATACGGAATTGAACTTAGGTGAGTTCAAACTTTTATACCATTTCTGTATATTCCAAAAGATTCTGAATACCTTAAAGTTGTATGGTTTAATTGCAACACAGCTCAATAGAATAGATGCTCAGTAGAATCTAGTTAGACTGTTAGCAGCAAATCTTGCTGGTGTTCAAGTTTAGTAACTCTTGGAGACTTTGGGGTTTTGCTCAGTAGCACTGCAAAATACCTTCACTTGACAGGGGAGATGCTTGCTGAGCTGCAGGTGCTGCTTTGCTGCAGAGCTCTGGGGAGTTCCTTCTTCTGGTCCCACGGAAATGATGACAAATTGACTGGGAATAGCAAAGTTTACCTGGTCTCCCTGTTGGAGAGGAAGCCAAGTCAATGAGTGCAAATTCCTGAATTTGCTATTAGTAAGCACTAATTGAGTTCTATTTCAAATTGAGATTTGATTTGCAGGTTCATGTTAATTGTTCAGTAATTACCACTTGCATATCTGTAACAGTGTCCTAATTGCAGATGTTCCTTACCTCACATTGCCCTGGCTGGCAGCTCTGGGTGATACATAGAGCTGGTGGCACTGAGAACTTCTTTACAGTTATTCTTCTAAGCTTTCAACTCTCCAGTTAAAATACACAGTAAGTAATTTATAGCTGGGGAAGTGAACATGTCATTTGTGTTTCAGTAGGCTCACACGTAGACTAAAATGTGCTGTGACAACAAGACAGATCAAAGCCAAAATTTTAAGCTGGACAGTAGGTGTTAGAGAAGAAGGTAAGATCTGAGAAGTGGAAACTGTAGCAACAAAATAAATACCCTGAATTTGGGTAGTAAGGACACTCCAGAAGCGGCATTAATGGCAAATTGGTGTTTACATTTCTGTTGTCATAAATGTTGTTCAACAATTTCTGAATGAAGAGCTGTTCTGTGATCTTAAAACACTCTAGTATTTATTCATGCTCTAATACCAGGAACCTTTTATAAGCTGTAGTTGAAAATGCTCAGTTGTGACTGAATCTGTGCTTAGCTGCTTGTCTAGATCACTGATAATTATGGCACACTGTTTCTCAACTGGAGCTCTTGAAACAGTGGATGAACAGCAAAGCTGTGTGGTTTTTTTAACTTATTGGTGAAATTTATCCATTTCAGGTGCAGAAGTGGTTATGATTGTAGTTATTGTAAACCTGGAAGACAATCATGAAATTAGTAAATGGTTTTCCACATAGCATAAGTTTTAATTATATCTTGAGCATTTGTCTTGAGTTACACAAGCAGCTAAAGTTGGCCTGTGCAAGAACTGTGGAGGCAAGTAAGAGACAGAAGGGGAGATGAATATTCTGTAATAAGCCATGAAATGCCAAAATTAGACACAAAAGACTTTTCCTGGGTAACTGAACTGTTTAAAGCTTCTGATTCTCACAATTCCCCTTGGACCTGCTTTTGACAAAGATTTGAAGTGTTTACCCTTTTTCAGCACATCTCATGCTGGCAGAAAATAGAAAAATAGGGTGTTGTTTTTTTTCCCTTGCATCTAAACTGAAGTTAAAAGTACATGTTTAAATCCTGTGCTTGTCAAGCCTTCCCTGAATATTGGCAAGGAAAAAATTCCTGGATGTGCCTTAGAAGAGTTGGGAACAACAGAGGAAGAAGGATCAAGCATTTTACCTAAAAATAGTGGATCTATTGAATGTCATGTGCTTTGTGGTTCTTGCTTTGCAAGGGGATAAATGTTCAAATTACCAAAATCAGCTGTAAAATTGTCTGCAGCAGATAGATATGAATAGAAAAGAAAGTGACTCTTCTCTAGAGGTTCAAGTAGCAATAGCCAAGTTTGGAGGTTTTTTGACCTGTAGTATTTTTTACTAGCTTTTCTTGAAATAATTTGCCATTCTTACAATGTATATGGTTCAGACGTTATAGTGGTGAAAATCCAAAGACTTCTAGTTTCTACATAGGAAAAAATGTCTTAAAAAAGAAAAAAAAGACATTTTGGAAGGTTTATTTGTAGGGTTTGCAGCCACTTAGCAGCTTTGTGGTTTTGACCACTGTGAGGACAGAAGTGTTATTTCTTTAGTTAACTTGGTTAAAAATTACTGCTGCACTCTTTTCTGAAGTACAAGAGTTGAGGGGTTCTGTGTGTACCGTGGCACGTAAGAAATTTGGTTTGTCTCCCTTTCCCACCACACCCTGCTGGGATGCATTTGCCCTGTTTGTGCTGCTGCTCCGTGTCTGCCACTGCAGGTGCCCCTAAGCTGTAACTGAGTGGGCTGAGGATGCAGTGAAGCCAAGAGCCTGGACAAGAAACTCCCTTTAAGCAACACGTGCACTGCTGTTTGCTTTTCACACAGCCTGATGGCTGTGGGTAGATGCTGGCAGGGTTCATCACTGCTTTGTTTTGTAAAAAGGTGACTCTTGGAAACCTGGCACTGACTCCCGTGTGTAACCTTCCCTTGGACGTGCTCTGACTTGGGGCTTGCATGAGGTGTGGGCAAGGGCAGTTCAGGGCAGGGACGGGGTCTGGGCTATGGCAGCTGTGATGGAGTGGAAGTCATGGGGCTGGAATTGTGCACTGGGAGGGCAGGGGGCCCACACTGGCATAGGTTGGACAGAAGAGGAAAAAATTGGTGGAAGTCAAAGGATTAGTTTCATCTGGGATTCTCACTCACCTTTTCCTCCCTCACCTCACTCAGGATGAAAAATCATGGTAGAGCCTACCACCAGCCTGTGGTAAAAATGCTTTGCTGGGACTCTATCAGCCAGGCTTGTTGCCAGGTGATGTGTCTGTGTGTTCTGTCTTTTCTGGGTGTGGGTAGAGTCCAGTGAACAGGCTGGGAAACAGGCTTTACTGTGCACAGTTTCATTCCTTTTCAGGATGAAATTCCCTCAGCTTGATTAATTCTGTTCCTTTACTCTTCTGTCCCCCATGACAAGATTATTGCCTCCTGTGTGGTGCATGAGATCTTCCTACTCTCTTTCCCCCCCAAAAAGAGGCTCCACACTTTCCCTGGAGCAAACACCCCCTGCTTTAATTCTCCTCCCCTTCCTCTGTCACTTTCCAGGCTTTCAATTACAGCCCGATTGCATTTCTATTGCTCTTGAATGTTAATTTTAATGACCTTTGCCAATCCCTGCCCTCCTCCCAGCTGAGGGACAAGCTTGAAAAGGATTACTCCTCTCAAAGGTGATGAAAAGTGCTCCTTGATTGCCAGATTGGCATCTCCATAACATTCAAGGTCTCTGCTGGGCCAGGGCGGTGGAGGAAAAAAGCTTGGGAACCAGGCCAGCTGCTTCCCACATTGGATGAAGCATCATTAAACAGCCCCTTCCCTTCAGGCTCTGGTTTGTCTCTCCCTCTTATTAAAAGAGCTGAGTTTCTAAATTAGGAAGCCTAAGATTCTGCTGTTGAGATGTTCACATTTAATTTATCTCGCACTCTACAGGGGCTGAATTTCATCTCGCTAATCCTGACCTCAATCAGCAGGAAATGCAGACTTTTTAAATGTGTTTGTGCCTTGTACTCAGGTTTGCTAGTGTGGGCTGTGACAGCAGAGGTTAAAGCTTTGCTTTGTCTTGCATCTGTGGTGTGACTGGGTTGGTTACTTAACGTCTCTGAGGATAAGCTTCTGTTGCATGAGTGAGAGGATTAGTTGGTGTTTGCACAGCACTTCAGAGTTCTGAAGGGAAACGTGTTAAGGGCAATGTCACTGACAGGATCTATTTGACATGGAACTGTTTCTGGCTGAGGGCCTGCAGTTGTGTCAGGTCTTGTTGGAGGCCCTGAGAAGCTGAATTCCTGGACTTCCCTATGCAAATTCTTTAAGTAAGGTGAGGTGGGTTAACCTTGGATGGCATCAGGTGCCCACTGCTCTCTCATTCTGCCTTCTCTGGACATGGAAAGAAAACACAAAGAGAAAGATTTTGGGTGGAGTTGAGGACAGAGACCACTCACCAGTTACTCTCATGGGAAAAACAGACTCAACTTGGGAAAAAATAATTTTACTTACTGCAAATCAATACTGGAGTAAGACAGTGAGAAAAACTAAACCAACCCAGGTTCAGCTTCACTCCCAACTCTTCCATCTCCTCCCCAGGAGCACAGGGAGATGGGGGATGGATGGTTGTGGTCAGGTTGTAGCACTTCATCTCCTCTGGTCCTTCCCCACCCTGCACCCCTGCTCCAGTTTGGGGTCCTTCCTGGGGAAAACAGTCCACAAACTTCCCCAGGTGTCTTTCCCACAGACACAGGTTCACATTACTGCCTTCAATCCCTTTTATAATATCAAGCACAAATAAGTAGTTAATGCTTTTGGGATGGGAATTTATGGCTTGGCACTTCTCCTGTGGTCCTTCTGCTGTTCACAAAATACCATGAATAGGGCAGAGCTGTTGTGTTTAGTATCACACCATCTGTGCATTGCTCCAGTGTTCCAAGAGTCTGTACTTGTAATCAAGGATTAAACTATCTTTGCAATTCATCCTCGTGGCATATGATAGCAAGCATAGATTGCTCCTAAATATTGCAGAAGACTGTTGAGCCTTGGGTTACTTTCTTCCAGCATGGTAGGAAAGACAGATGTATTTGTCAGACATTGAGAAAGTAATACATTTCAAAATCCAGAAAGTTCTAAAGATAAGATGAGTTCCTCAATAGAGTTTGGGCATGCTTTCCTTACATGGTTATTTTCTTCTGTTCTAAAGGGAAAAAAAAAAAAGATTGGTTTCAGCACATGTCATCACTAATATTTCATTTTTAGTGCTTTTTATGTATAAGAAAATACAAGATAAAAACATTTTGTCATCTCTAAACCTAACATAAACAAATGAGGTTAGCTACTCACAATTTTGGATCCCTTTATAAATATCTGCTACACTTTTTCACTTGGGGACTTGGTGGGGGCAGTGTTTGCTTTGGGGGTTGTTCTGGTTATTTTGGATTTAATGGTTCAAGGAAATAGAAACAAAGAGGGGAAAGCATAAGGATGTATCTAAATGTAGCTGTCCCCCCAAAAATCTTTTGATTTGTCTCAGGAAGGGGGAATGCAGTTTGCAGTAGAGATGGGATATGTTCATCTCTGGCTGTGGCCTTTTTCCATGTCTTACAGGAGACATCACTGCTTCCTCTGGCAGAGGTGACTTGATGGGCTACAGCAAGGTGAAGAGCTCACCTTGCTGCTTCTGTGCTGTAAGCAGGTGGTTAATACCTGGAAGATCAAAATAATTTTTCCAGCTAGTCTTAAAAATGGTATTATGCATTTAAATGTCATGATTTTCAAAGTGAAATATAAAAAATTCAGGGTAATTCTTACACTAAATGTTTAGTTTGTGGTTTCCTAAGTCATCCTTTGCTAGAATGATGGTACTTTAAATGTATTCATTAACTATTACAATGTGAAAGATTTTCACCTTTAGTTTGAGGAGCACTTACCTACTGTGTAGGAAACTATGTGGTAGTCTAATACTCTTTATCACTGATTTGTGCTACATTAAAGTTAGGGTGCCAGTAGCTGGAGCAAAGATACAATATTGTGTGGCCCCTTTTTCAGCCTCAGTTACTGCTTTGCTTCTTAGGTTGTTGTTCTCATAGGTGAGCTCAAGCAGCCAGCTTGCAAAATTGCTGTTTCCAAAGGACATCCTGGATTCATTTTCTGGGACAGCAGCAGGTCACAAAGCTCAGGCAGTGCCTGCTCACCAAACTGAACTCTAACTCAGATGTGTTGGTATTTTTCAATTATCTTCTCAACTGCTCGTAAAAGAGGAGTCAGTGTTTTTAATTGCCTGTCATCCCCCAAGAATCTCTCTCTTAAACTTGTGCCCTCAAACTTGTGAGGGAAGTCCTGATAAACTTGCTCTTAGGCTAGCCCTGACTTTGCATTTGCTAATAAGCAGGAACATCTGGTTGTTGCTGTCAAAGCCAATGCTGAACACTGGGAAAATGTCAAGACTAGATAATTTTGTAGTGAAGTAGATCAGAAAAAAAGATCTTGGGCACTTTTAAAGCTCCTTTAGAGGTTTAAAAAGCCCTCTGGCTAAGAGCCAACTTCAGCTTTTTTTTTTTTCAACATTACAAAAAATACTTTTTCCTTTATCCTGTTTTTGAGTAGTATTCTCAGGAAAATAATTGGATGAAATTATTTTTTATCTTCCTGGGAATTAATCTTGTGTGATCTGATAGTTATTTTATTAAAAACAGCAGAATGCTGGAGTAAAAAGGGCTGTTTGCACATGTCACAGACATACCTAGGCTGTCAGAAATCTTGTTCACTCAAATATTTCATTTTTTTTAATCTTTGAATTCTTGGATGGAGCAATGAGATTATATCAGTGGACACAAATCAGAGGTTTTGCAAGTATTGGTGAGAGATGAGACATTTGGTTGAATTTCGAGTGACAGGAGGTCATCCCTTAAGGCAGAATATTTATATGAAAACTTGTGAATTTCAGCATTAAAGGTGGATTTTTGAGGTGCCATGTACTCCCTGCTCACTACAGTTTAAAAATGCCAGCATAAGATTCCCTGTTCACCTCCTGCAGTCAGGTTTGGGACAGCCTCCACTGTGTCCTCAGCTCACAAGATAAACATCATTTCTTCTGCTTTTAATTTTCAGGTAGGTTTTTGTTGGACCCTGACCCTTCAGTGCTGGGTGTTGTGCTGCCAGCAGGATCTGCTGCCCTTCATGAAGGATTTTACTGAATTTGAGCCTTTCTCCCAACTCTTGTGCATTTGGAACTTTGGGGCTTTTGCTGTTGGTGTGCTCTGGTCTGGGAGTCTCTCTCATTTCTGAAACAGAAGGAAAGAACCCAACCATGCCCAAATAAAACTGAAGTTTTCAGTGAAACTGCTCCTCTTTCAAATCTGGGTAAGAAAAATATGTTTATGTAGACAAATAGAACTCATTTTCTTGAAGTGTCATCAGACCAAAACAGTGTTGGGTAAACAGAGAGGATGGAAAGAAATCTGAATGTTTCCTGTGACATGCACAGTTAGTCTCTGCAGTCTTGCAAGATTAATACAGGATCCTGCTACATGGCAAAGACTCAAGGCTTCTCCCACTCATGGATTCTGGCAGAAATGTTCTTTGGTGGGAGTAGGCAACAATGCCAAAACTTCTCTCCATCATTTAATCATTACTACTGCTTTATTTACACGAAGGTTCAGCATGGAAAGGAGCCTCTCCCTTTAAAAGACCTCTCCATTGATGAGTTACTGTTCGTGCTGAAGCTCAGATATGCAATGGACTTTTAATTCACAGCAGCAATAAAAAAATGGAGTAGGGGCTTGTATCTTATTTGCAGTGCATCTTCCTGCCAGTTAAAAAAAAATCTTCCTTTCTGAAGCATATGTAAGTCATAAAATCTGAAAATTGCTTTGAAGCATTGGCCTTGTACAGAGCTACACTGTGTAATTGGCTTTTTCAAGAAACCTCTGCATCATATGCTTTAAGGTATGTACTAAGTGATTTAATGGGGTATGTCATTTTTAATTACTGTGGAAGAGCATTCATAAGTACAAAAATGCAAGTCATGTCCTCTTGGCATTACTGCTTCTAAAAGCATTTTTATATAACCTGCAGGAACCAGCACAGTATTTTCTTTATCCTCTAAGTGCATGATAGTTTTACATTTTTGTGATCTGCAGGATGAGTTCAGTGGATGATTCGTGGTAAATTAGCCTTAACTGAGCTCTCAGAAAAACTGCTGCCAATATCTGAGTTTAAATGGTCTAAAATTAGCTCATCCAGCTTTACAGTACATCACTGTCTTAGAAGCATTCCAGTTTTCTCCACCCTCTCAATGCCATCTAATGCAGCATAAACTCTACTAACAGGAGGGAAAAAGCCATGTCGTTGTGATTGCCCCATCCGTGCCACAGCTGTGCCTGAGTCCAGTGGCCATCTGTGGAAAATAATTGATTTTTTCTTTTTTTCTCTTGATACTGAGTTCTCAGCAAATCATTAGAATTTAAAAATGACATCAAACCCCTTTAGAGGAGAAGGTGATTTGCTTTGAGAAAGTGTCATGTGCAATTTAACCTGCAGTGTATCGTAATTGATGTTGGCTGCCTTTGACAGTTATTTCATGATTTTCTCCTCTGTGCCTGTGCTCTGGCCCTGCATGCTGAAAGGAAGCTGATGCCTGACAAAGGAGAAGCTTCTGTGCTGTTCTCGTTGCAGCCTCCAAGCATTTGAATGGTTTTATCCATTTCTGAGTATGTGAGGAATCCAGCCCACAACATGCAGTGAGAAATCCAGCAGAGCAGTGGTGCTGATGGCTGACAGCAGGCTTGTGGAATTGGTGGCTTCAGTGGGAATTGCAAAATACTGAGACATTGTATTCCAGACAGGAGCAGCTGGGTAAAGCTCTGAAGTTTTGGATGAGTAACAGATTTGTCAAAGAATTGAAATGTGTGGGAAAGGTTCCAACCAACAAATAACCTCTTAGCACTTACAAGGGGAAGCACATCTTCCATCAGTGTTGGAGCTGGACATCTCCAACTGGAGTTGGTCTTTCATCATCTGCAACACTTGTAACAAAATTTGAACGTTTCCAATGCTTTCTAGTGTTTAAAAATGTATGAAGTATATGCTGATATACCCATTTCATTGTATCAGTGGGGGGCAACTTTTAGCATAAACTGTGGAAACACTCGTGGAAACAACAAGGCCTGTTCCTCAGCAGAGGACTAGTTGAATGGAAGTTCTTTAGCATTGAGTTAGGTAATCCTTTCCCTTTAATGAAAATTTAGCTTTAATTATAATTTTCCCTTGTTATTTTTTTTCCCTTGGCTAAGATTAAAGTGCTCCCTCTGCACCCAGACAAGATGGGATAGCTCTGTGTGTGTCCTTGCTCCAGCCAGCCATGAACCTGCTGTCCAAACACCCCAGTGGGACAGTTCACCTCTGGGGGACAATCAGACCCTGCACAACAAGGTGCTGGCTTTACTTTTGCCCTTTCCCTTGCTCAAAATGCTGCTTGTCCCAACTCCTGCCCGTGTTTGCTGAGGAGTCCTGCCCCATGTCTCTTACTCTCTTGGCAGAGGAAAAGTGACAAGTGCAGTTTTCTAGCTGAAATCAGATGAGATGATGGTGAGGGGGCGTGTATATATGAATATAGATAACAAGATATATCTATATTGGTGCCTTGCATATTTCAGTGGCTTCTGGTTGCAATGTCAATATTGGCTGTCTTCCTTCTACAGGAATAAACATTAGAGAAGCCACAGAAAACAAAACAGAAAGAGACTCAGAAGTTCATTCAATGCGTTTACTTCACTTAAAGTAGGCACAAGTCTCCTGAAAATGATCTTGCTTGAGCTGTGGTAAGCCTTGAAATGCCCCTGCTTCTGTTGTTGTTTGTGTTTACACCTGTATTGTGGGAAAGGGGATAGAAAACACTGCTAAGGAGAAGGGAGTGGGAAGTTTGAAGCCATACAAGCAGCATGTGGTGAAACTGGAGACAGAATTGCACTGCCCTTGCTATTTGGTGGTAGCCTGTAAAGTCTGATTAGATACACAACAACCACTTCATCTTACCTGTGCCAGGGGAGTATAAAGAGGGTGAATGAGTGCTTGAACAGGTAAGAGTTGTTGGTTCTCTGCTGCTGTTTGCTTTTGCTGTAAGCCCTGGTTACCTGAACCTGTTTATGGCAAATGATGTATTGAGAGTCTCAAATTAACCAAATGCTTTCACATCCTTTTTTTTATGAACCTCACATTATAGAAATTGTTATTCTGCAAAAGCTGTGACATGATTATAAAGGAAGCTGTGCTGATGTAACCTGGTGTTTCCCTTCCTAATATTATTTAAAATACCCAGGCTTTTATGCCTTAATATAAGCTTTCATCTTGCTAATTCTGCTTATTCTCCTAGACTGAATAGGAAGCTACAAATGCTGAATTGTAACCTCCCTGAAGATGAGGGAAACTGAGAAAAAATTTTGATAGAAGAATAGGAGTCAGAAAATTCACTTCCATTTTAATGGGATTTTTGTTGTGTTCTGAATAGTCAAGTTTAAATCCAGCATTTATAAAGCTCATATTACAAATGGGCTGTGTTTTCAGTGAAGGAATATGTCTGTTGTCTCCTGAAGCACCCGCTGTGGTGCATGCAGAGAGGATTGAGTGTGCAATTGTTTATTTACATAGGTGCCTGTGGGATTTAGAAGCATCACAATATGTTCAGAGTCCCTTTGTGCTGTAGACAGTTTGTTTGGAGTTATGTGAAGGCAGGTTAGATTAAGAAAGCTAAAAGAACCTGTGAGGATGCTGCTAATCAGGGAGCTGAATTTACATGAGCTGTAGTCACAGCCATCCAGTGGTCTCAACTGCTGCAAATAATCAAGCAAACTTATTAGTTTTATTTCCTTTTTATTTCCAGACTATATTTTTTCATTTCTTTTGACAATGAAGTCATAAGAAAGAAAAAGACAGAGCTTGAGTTTTTGCTTAAAAAAAACCAACCAGAAGAAAAAGAAAAAAGCAATACTTATTTCGCTTCAGCCCCCATTCAAATATTGTCTCTCCTAAGTAACAAAGAAAGTACTAATTCAGATAATTACTGAATTTTAAAATAGGTAGCATCTCCAAATAGACTCTGTTTTACTGTCTAATAAAATAATTCCAATCTTGCTGAATTGTTTCCTGTGTAATATAATAGTGACTCTTGGGTATTTTCATTGGCTTTGCAGTGGAGCTGATTACCAAAGGCTGTTCTAATGTGTTTCTAGGGAATCACCAAGTGACCCAGAGCAAAAATTCTATTGCCTCCTGTGTGTCTCAAACAGGAAAAATACAAAAAGGAACACATTTAAGATACAGACTACAGACCAGATTGTTACACAATAATGGGCCACTGTCAATATGGGCCACTGTCAATATGGGCCACTGTTTCTGCTGTCTCTGTCACAATACGTTCTCCTGTCCCTTTCCAAGAGCAAAGCTGCTGCCTTCCTGCTCTCCTTCAGGCCAGGAGAGGGCTGCTGCTGCTGCTGCTGCTGCTGCTGCTGCTGCTCAGTGAGTTGTAAAATTTCAGTTAAAGCATCAGCACAACAGTTAATGGCTGTCATTCATCCATAATGCCCAGGATTAACTTGGATTAGTCCTCCATTGGGTTTCTCTGTGGTGAGGGTGCCCTGGACAGCCAGGTGCAGACAGTTTAACAGACAGGCAGGCTGGGGATGAACTGCTCTGGTGCTTGTCCCTGCACCCATGTGTGGGAGCTCCCCTTTTTTTACAGTATCAGACTTACAGATGAAGAGCTGGAGCGCAGAGAATGAGGCTGTCTTTCACAGGCCAATCTTTATTTCACTGAGCTGTTGTTATTCTGGTCCTTGGGTGAGGCTTATTCAGGAGTGTTGTGGAGCAGGTGGAAAAGAAGCTAATGTGTTATGGATGATTATTATTATGCATCTTTCATTCCCAGGGAACAAAAGTCATTCCACAAGAACAGAAACTTCTTTTAATTAACTATTAGAGGTAGAGAAGCCTCCACCTCCTCCCCAGGAGCTAAGTTGTCAAATCAAACCAGGGCTGGTTGATCTTCTCTCTCTGGTTCTGATAGTTCTGTTCTTGTGGTTCTGGTACAGATCTGTGGGTGGGGGAATCAGAGTCAAATCCCTTTTCCATTGATTCAGAGCAGAGATTGGAACCAGGAACTTGCAGAAGAAAACCATCACTGCATTTTGCAGTAATGTGGGGCATGGATTTCTCTGTCTCTAGGTAGAATTATCTCTTACTTTTCTGTTACTTCCATTCTCTACTTTATTGCAGAATACTCACATAGCTATCACACCAGAATTAATAAAATGGCTTTTAAGATGGACATTAGGAATCAGGAAGCCTTACTCCATTCTTGGCTAGATTTATAATGTTACTCTTTCCATTTGTATCTAAAAATAAAACTGAAAAAAAAACCCTAACGAAATGTGAGTGTGTTGTCTCAGGTCAAATATCAAACTGAAGCCTGTTAAGGTGGCTATCCCAAATCCTTGCTGCTTGTGTGGTCTCTGACTAAGGGATACAAAGGATTTAAACTGAAAGAGAGTAGGTTTAAGTTAGATGTTATGAAGAAATTTCTCCTTGTGAGGGTCATGAGGCCCTGGAACAGATTTCTCAGAGAAGCTGTGGATGTGCCTTCCCTGGAAGTGTTTGAGGCCATGCTGGACAAGGCTCTGGGCAGCCTGGTTTAGTGGAAGGTGTCTCTGCCCATAGCAGATGCACAGGAGCGAAATGGTCTTTAGTTCCCTTCTAACCAAAACCACTCTGTGATTCTATGATGGTTTCAATGAAATATAGGCAGGAGAGGGTGAGCCACATGAGGTTCTGTGGCCTGTGTGTCCTTCATGAATATTAGTAAGCTACTATTCTTTTGTGGTTAAGATATTAAAATCTAATGTGACTCTAGGGAAAGCTAGGGAAGCAAAAATAATGCAGCTTCTCAAATAGAATAAATCCAAGGTGAAAACTGATAGCTTTGCCTTAGTAATACAGTAAGTGAAATCTGGTTTAGAGTAGCATTTTAGAGGTTGTTTCATTTCTCAAACTTCTTTGGTAAATTAATAAAGAGTTGATAGCACGTTGCTCTGTTATGATGTGCCATTAGTGAGATGTGTGTTTATCTCTCAGTAACTACTATACCTGCTAGATTTATTAATAAAAACTCATCCAACAAATGAGGGCTTATTAAATCTGACCAGGACAGCTTAGAGTGCATTGGGCACTAAGGGAAAATCTGGCTGGATAGACTCCAGGCCAGTTCTCACTGCAATTTGTACTCTGCCCTCAGTAAGAATTTGGCAACACCTGAAGTCTCAGAGGGTGTGTGCAGGTGTATCAGAGAGCAGTGGAGATCAGCTCTGCTTCTGAAAGCTGCTTAAGGATTGTATTGATGGGATGTGAGAAATTACAAAATACAAACAGGATCCTCCAGGAGCTGCAATGCTGTTCATAAGAGAATGTTATTAAATTATCTGTTTTCACTAAAGCGAGCATGTAGAAGTGGATTACAAGTGCAGATCTATATGATTGCTTGTCATTACTCTAAAGCAATGGTTAATTTCAAAATGCACTGCACAAGCCTCTGCCTGTGGATTTAATCTTCAGACACACCATTGATTGAAATATTTTCTCCCAGAAAATGATGAGAGATCTACCTATGTAGCAATAGGAAACAAACAATCCTTCCTTCTTATACACACACGCACACAATCCTCATACAGCCAGAGCAATAATCCCTATTTAGTTGCCGGAGCCGGTGGGAGAGTAGTGGTGGCCCCAGGCAGAGATTAAGGGGCCAGAACAGGGAATGACTCCTTGTGTTATCTCACACAGCTTTGTGGGGGCTCCCTGGAGCCCTAAGTAATTGTTTTCTTCCCTTTGCTGGCTTTCAATCCCCAGTCAATAAAAGGAAGCTGCAGTGTGGCTTTGAATGGCCAATGCAGTAATTTTGCAGCCCAGTGTAGCTGCTGAAAGGCAGCAGTTCCTGATGCAGGGCTGAGCAGACCCTCACAGGCCTGGGTGTGTGCCCTGTGAGGTTCACAGACGTTCACTACATCCCCATGACCAGCTGAATGTGGGGAAAGTTGTCATTCTGCTGCCTTGCCCGTGGCTCTGGATGGATGGGTGTGTCCCTGTTGGGATGCTCAAGGCACTGGGAGTCACGTTGTGTTGTGCAACCTGCGGGATCCTTGCTGATGGAGAAGCTTTTTACAGCACTCAGGCCAAGAACAGAGCTGATCTCTCCAGGCAGCTTTCTTGTCCTGAGCACTCCCCAGCGTTATTGCAGTTCCAGTCTGAGATGTGAAGATGAGCACAGGAGCTGCAGTCACAGTTACAGAACTCCATTTCCTGGAAAAGCTAATGGAGAGGGAATAATCACAGCATCATGCAACACCATGGGTATGCAACAGAAGAAGTGACTGCCCCAAAGGTATAGTGGTGGCAGAGCAAAAAATTGAAACACTGAGAACTAAGGAGAACTAAGGAGATTTTCAGTAGAGCAAGGTGAACATTTTGCACTAGGTTAGCAGTCTAGTTAGCAGTAAAAGATGTGGATTTGTCAAAACTTCAGTGTTTCCTAGAAGCACACCAGCTGTGTTGAAATTAGTGTTAGAAAAGGTCCTAAAGACCAAGATGAATTTTTTGTTATTTTGTCCTGAGCAAGAAACTGTTCCAGTGACCAAGATTTAATCCAGGAGCTGTAGAGTGCAAGTTGACATTTTTGCTTTTTGCCATTCAGTCTGGGTGCTTGAATCTGTGTTTCTCTCATCCCAAACAGCTGGGAATTTTGGCCTTTCACTGTTTCCAGGTACCAGCTTCATCAGCATTCCTTATTAAATGGATATGGAAGTATCATTGGGGTCATTAGAGTTTAAAAGGGTGAAAATCCCTACTTTAAAATTTTAAATCCTGTAAGTACATAAATGGATGAGTTGAATTGTACGTACTGCTTTTACTAGGAGAAAAATACTTATGCTTTGAACATTAAAAGCCATCTGTAATGAAGGATAAATAAGTCATGGTCAATTTATTAGATTTGCTCTTTTTTGTGAGACAATTGTCTTTTAGATTTTCTTTCCTCTCTCTGGTGTGCTGATCCTGGCATTGCTGTTATATATTGCTATTAATGGCAATAATATATAACTGCATGCATAGCATGAGAAGGCAGAAGTGTGAAACCAGAAAAACACATCAAGCCAAAAAGTGTTTCAGGTATTTCCCCGGCCCTTTGTTGTTGTTCTGTGTGTTCCTGTGTGCTGTTGTGTTTTGATTTTGGTTTTTAAGCACTGAGACTGCCAGGGCTTGCAGTTTGTCTGCTGAGCCCATTTCTGATACAGCACCCAATAGACTGAGTGGTGAGTTATGTTGGGAAAAATACCTAACATAATGATAGATCACTGAATCCCTCCATTTGAAACTTATCTTGTATCACTGGAAATGTATAGACTGTGGCCCTCCCTAATGAGTAAAGTATGAGAATCTCTTTTCCTGAGATGACATTCAGCTACTGCACTCAAAAACAACCACAAAAATTACACTTAGATCACATGCAAAACAGAAAGCCTTGAGTTGTTAGGCAACCTCATCCTCTAGAACTGGCCTAAAGGACTCTCTGGAAGGTTTTGCTGCACATGTCCAGCTCCTCAGATCACCAGCCATGTATAAAGGGGCAGAAATTGTGCCACCAGCTTTCTGGGCTTTTAGCTGTCTGAAAAAATAAAGAAATACTTTTGTTGAAGCAGAAGTAAATGAAAATCCAGGAATCTGAGAAGAGTATTTTAGTAATGTTCCCGTACCCACACGGGCTTGAAAAGCCAAAGTTTCCTGGGCAGCTGCCAAGTGCAGGTAATGAAAGGTTGTTTAGCACTTGGGAAGTATACAAAGCAAATGCTAAACACCAGTTACATTCTGCTGTCCAAGTCACAAGACTGCCTAGAGAGCTGCTGGTGATAAATGTGCACAATTATGGTATAGAAATACCATCAGGAATTTAGGGTGGAACAAGGCAGGGCCACCCTGGACTAATTACACGGACTCAAGGAGAGGAGAAACTTCCTTGAGAGAGAAGTTTTGAAACAGACGCATTTGACCAGAGAAATGCTGACCATGTAGCAAGAAATACTTTCATTGAAGCCTGCAGGAGTGTAAATTTACCAATTCCAGCTTGGAAAGTGTGCTGGATCATTCACAGAGCCACTGCATCTGAAGGCTAAATGTGCTGCTTCTGACTGGAAACTAAAGCCACTTCTTGCTGATGTTCACTCTCTGCAGTACTTTGCTTAAGTCACTTAAGCATCTACAAGAAGTTTAGTGGTGCATGAGATGAGGAAAGGTTCAATATGTATGGATAGGTCGAACTGTGCTTCCAAGCCAGATTCTTTTCCATGCACAACAGCACCAAAAGTTGGGCAACAGCCAGAATGTTACCAGCTTACTGTTTTATTTGTCATCCTTATTGTTTTATTAGCAATTCCAGGATAATCTGTTGTTTCAGACTCATTTTACTCTCGTTTGCAGGGTTAGTGAAAGAACCACTGTAACAACCAGCTAAGGACACTGAATCTGCCTTTGCACCTTGGGACTGGGTGTGCCATGTCTGTACAGAAACTGCACAGGCTGTAGATAAAATATAGCAACATCTGAACAGAAGGCATCCCTTATCTTCATGAGCTCCCTTAATTGGCTTGGCGTTGAGTTAAACTGCCTTCCCTGCAGAATGAAAGTTTCTGCTCATTTATTCTTTGTTTTCTGAATACTGCTGAAGTCTTACCATTTATATAAATGTGGAGTTTCTTTCCCCAAAGAGTCTTGAAGTGTTTAAGCTTAATGCAGGATGAGAGACAGGTCAATGAGTTAGGAGATTATTCCTGGGAAGAGGGAAGAACTTTTCTAGGCTGTGACAACACAAATTCTGTAGAGCGTTTTGTAGGAAAGCAGAAAAGCTAAAGAAGGAGATGAGGGATGATTAAAGAGAGGTGTGAATGAAGGAATCACAATTAGAAGAGAAGGGGAGCAAGGTGATACATGAAGCCACAGAAACAAGGTGCAGGAGCTAAATCTGAACTGGTACAAAGGAATTCAGACACACAAATTCATCTCCTTGCCAGGACAGTAAATTGGGCACTGCCATGTTGGTAAATGGCATTACCTTAAATTCTCACAGGCAGGATTACCCCGGGGAAGTGACCAAAGCAGGGGCTGCTGCTGAGGGTAGAAAACCACAGGACCTGCAGAGGAAAAGACAGAACTTGTGTTCAAATGGTTGTATTCATGTTAGCAATTAAATAACTTATCTCTTATGAAGTCACTTTAGAGCCACCTCTAAGTCCTTTGAATTTGATTGACAATTATGGTGGCTATTTGCTTTTCCTTCTTGGGGATTGTGAAATTTTAATCAAAATTACCTCAATATAATAAGTTTGCAAAAGCTGAATTCCTAATGGTTTTTTCCCCAACACTTTTACAATCTGATCAATCTTTAATAATGAGACTGAGCTGAAAAAATAAAAAAACAATTTTCTGCTCAGACAATGCAATTTCATCAGAAATGAATCATCTTAAGTGAATACATTGATTTAGATTAAATTTGATGAGAAAATATCAAAGTGAATAATTTTACCTTATTTCTTTTTGGCAATGTTGAAATATTTTATATTGGCATTTTATTCATTTAACTTCAACTTCTATGATATTTACATTATTTTGATATTCCTATACTATTGCATGTAAGACTTTCAGTGATTCAAGCCCTGTATGTTTGTTATTTGCACCAAAAATAAATGTCAAAACGTTGGAATTTCCCGTGGGATCAGAATTCCACTTTCTATTTACAATAAAATGTGTAAAGAAACACAGTACTCCAGAGTAAGTCTGACCTTAGTAATTCTGAGCTCTGGAATGCCAGGCAATCCAATACATGGATCAGGATTGTGTAATAAGATTTCTGAATGATTTATGCCAATCCCATTTTCACTATTTCCTCACCAGGACTGGCAGTGGTCATTCCTTGTACACTGATGCATCTTTTCCACCCAGCTAGAAACACTCACATGAAATAAACTGCCAAGGGTCTCCTTGGAGCATGGCTTCCAGCTTTAAGGATTGTTCAGGTATTTCATCTTTTTTTGCTGAATTAGGTCCAATGCTGGTCAATTTGTGATTTCAATCCCCAGTATTATCATTGATACTTATTTTACAAAATGTTCTGCAGTGTTGAGGAGTTTCAATCCATGCAGAGATAATGGCAACTGTGCTTACTCTGAAAGCAATCAATGAGATGGTGAAACTTTCTTTAGAACACCAGAATGACACTTAAAAAGATTAGAGTGTTTTGGTTTGTTTTGTTTTGTTTTAATTAAGTACATAACCAATCTTCACGTGAAGCAAGACAGGTTCAGCTTGTGCTGAGGAAGTAATTAACACATCAGGTGAAAGTTCACCTCTGCAAATGGTGTTCCTGAAGGTAAGGGAAACTGAATACATTCTAAGTTTGTTCATCTGAAAGATACCTGTATAAAAATTGATTGATTTGATAATTTCCTGAAACAATTACAGTTCCCATTTCCATGTATTGCATAAAATATTTCATCAGCTTATCTGCTGGAGAAAAATTTATACAAACCCTTTGCAGAATCCACTATGAAATTTAATATAGACAAACTTCCTGATTAAAAATTTGAATTTGTCTGTCTTAATTTGGGTCAGTTTACCCTGTCCTAAAGATGTAGGTTTTGATCTCTTAATAACCTACCTCCTCTCAAAGCATTGACAAAGAGCTCAGATAATAGTATTGAGTTTCATTCTGTGTCATTAGCCCCACTGGAGTCTCTTATCCACCTCTTCTCCTCCTTACAGGAAATACTTGGAAGCTCAGTGCAATAAATGTAAAGAGGCTTACACAAAGGAGAGATGGTAACCAGGGTTCCATAACAGGCTGTATTGAACTCTCTACACCTATAGCCACGCACAGAGTAAATTATCTTCGTATCAACCAGATCTGCTGGTGATCTCAAAAACAGGATTTTTGTATTTAGTTTCTCAAATGCAAACTTAAGATGCATTTGCTGATGCCTGCTGAAAATTTCCAGAGCCCCTTGTGCATCCTACTCCACCAGAAATTCTGCATGGAACCTGTTTGTAGAAACCCTGAGGGGCAAATGCTGATCAAAACCTCTGAAATTCTGTCAGTGCAAAATATCAGCATAATTTCTTTTGCTGTTTCTGTCATTTTATAAGTCCAATCTAAGAATCTTAAATGTGTCTGGTTTTCTCTAATCAGAATATTCTTACCCTGTTTTGGTCTGCAGGGTAGCGGATCTCCCTTCCAAAACAGAAATACTGCTCTGGAAAAAGGTGTTTCTGGCCTCTTCTAGACTCAGGTTTTGGGCTCTAGTTTCTATTTATTTCAGAGTTATTCCACTGACATCACAGAAATTCCTTCATACTGAACAACTCAAACAACTCCTTGAACAACCCTCTCTCCTCCTTGGTTCTTTCCTGCTGGGTGTCTGCTGGGCTGAGCTGGTTCATGGCTGTGGCTGGCTAAGAGTGAGTCTATTCTGTCTTGGAGAATGGCTGTTTTGTGAAAACCTGCTCCTGAAAAATGTACTTACTGGATTATAAACACATTACCTTAGATTTTGTGCAATCTGACAGACTGATCTCGTGGCAACAACACTGCAGGAAGGTGGGTTAGTAAAGATTTTGTGTTGTCAGCTTTTAATATCATCCTTAGAATTATTTATTTTTTGGAGCAAAATAGGGTAGTATATGTCACTGTGTTCCAAATGTAATATTTAAGAATATTTTCAAGAAAATAAAAAAAAAAGCACCATGTCTCTACAAACAACCTGCCTCTAACACGAGCACATTTCCTTGTCACTGGTTGTTTGCCAAACTGAGCCATCCATTCCACATCTACAGACAATCCACATTCCACCTGGGGTTCCCAGATACCCCTTAGGGTTCTCTAAACAGGGAGTCAAACAATTGTTTCAATGTTGTTTGCTTTGTGCAGAAGAGTTTAAATCCCATCCTCTGCTGGCAAGTTTTCCTCCTAATTGCAGCAAAGTGGTGCTGCCGATGTCATTGAGAAGTGGCTGATAGTGGCAGTGTTTTAAATGACAAGGCAGAGAAGAAAAGCCCCTGCTCTCTGGAACCTGCTGTAGGAACAGATAAATGCATGTTAACTACATAATTAGTGAGGCAGAACTTGCAGAGGAATCATTTGTGGCCTTCACAGAAAGGATCTGTCTTGTAGGGCTGATTGAATAAAAGGCAAGGGGATGGGGGATGCACTAAATAAATAAAGGCAAAACCAGAGCCAAGGTTGGACTGACAAGTGCAGAGGGGAACAGATGAATTCTGAGAAATTCTGGGGCAGAGCGTGAGGATAAATGAAATAAAAGATACACAGACACAGGGAGGGCAGAGGTATAAAAGGTGGGGTTTGTGAGGAGGGGAGAATGATGTGGGTGTGATTGCTGCTGGGTACGGATTGAGGGGGGAAATTGCAGCTGTGGGATGAGGTTTGCTGGAGAAGTTGTCAAAAATCAAAACACTGAAAGGACAGACAAATATTTTAGCCATAAATTTGTGAAGGAAATCATGTACTTTAAAAAAACCCCACAATTGTGGTGGAGAAAAAACCAAAGGAAGTCCATGCTAAGGGCAGTGTGGGTATTCCACAAGGATGAATCCAAAGTCGTGAGAGTGCACTGAGACAGGGAACCTCAATGACAGGATAAATGCTTTATTTTTCTCATGCAAGCTGTCAGAAATAATTACACTTAATTTATAGTTTTCATTTGAAGATATATTCAGTAGTTCTCAAAAGACACTCCTATGTCCAAAAGCACATTCCAAAAGCTCTTACCCCTCCGGTAGAAGTAATTGTTCTCTTTTGTAACTTATAAAAACATGTTTGGCCTCCTCTCCTATCTGCCTTTGGTACACAAGCTTAGCAGATGCAGACATTCCCGTGCTGTTTGTTCCAGCAAGGTGAATTATGATTATAACTCCAGGGATGAGCATCTGATGCTGACAAGGTTTTTCTGCAAGTCACCGTGAGGTAACGAGAAGTGTCTGCTTTAATGATCTTCGCTCTTTAAATTTTTATTGTATTCAGCTGGATTTTTTTTTATAGCCTTTGAATAAAGTTCAGAGGGAAGATGAATTTAAAAGTCTTCAGGTTTGTTAGATGTGTTACAGCTTGCCAGTCACCCTGCCAAAATTTTCCACTGTGTACTTCTTATAGTTCTACGTGGTCTAAATTTAATTGACTGCGAATGAGAAGCATTATTACAGATCTGTCATTGCAGCCACTCTTCATATGTTTCACTAGCTGGAATGAGCAGTCACTGGGTTTGTTTCTGACCTAATTCATAATGATGTAAAGCAGCAGTGATTTCACAGAAGAGGAAACAGATTTAGCTGGTGAGAAGGGCAGAACTGGGCTCAGTGCTGCTCCAGTGGTGCTCATTTACAGGTGAGTGCAGGAGTAAAGTCCATTGTTAAAACACTACATTTCAATTTTGTGGGAACAGAGGTACATTATATAAGCTGTTTGCTTGATATAACAACATAAATCATCATTTTATTTTGCTGATTCTGTGAAGACAATATGAAAAAAAGACAATAATCTGGGCTTTCCAGCCTAGCCCCTCCTTAGGATACTGAATAGAGTCACTAGAAGCAGAGCTCTGAAGATCAAAGAATGGACAGAGATGTATTTAACATGCCAACTTATACAAACTGGTAATGTTATTTTGGTGTTTTGAAACATTATCATTCCAGCAGCCTCATTTTAGTAAGTTAAAGTTAACTGATTTATATGTGGATGTCTGGATTTGTCTGCACATTGATTTATCAAGTATATTTGTTTATTAAATCCCCCTTACTGATAACAAACAATTACTACTTCAGATAATTGATTTAAAACATGGGGGAGACCATTGCCAGCTGATCCTGTGCCAAGAGTTATAGTACAAACTAATACAGACCAGAAGTCTACGTGCCTTGTACTTGCTCTGCCAGATCAATGTGTGAAGTAAGACTGACATCCACCAGTTTGTTAACAGGATCTTCAACAGGATCTTGTTGGGAATACAAATGTCCAGCACATTGCTGGTGGGATCCTTTTTTTTTTTTTGCATATAATTTGTATTAATAGCTGACTTTGGAAGAACAGAAGGCACTATGATCTTAGTGGGAGCACACAGGGAGAAGCTGAGACTGTGATCTTGCCTCTATTAAAATTGATTGTCATGTGGTGGATTTGGTCTCTCAAATTATTAGGGACAATCTCAAAAATTCCAGAGAGTCTTCCTGCAAAATGCAAGTATGATGTTGAAATGGGAAGCCTTTTGTGCACAGCCATTAGCAGTATTTTTAGGCATGTAAGATGGGAAGAGACAGAAGGCAAGATGGACTGAGAGACCTTAAAACAAAGCCCTCATCAGAGCAGAAATGTCCAGCTTCCTGTCAACACCAGCAGTTAAATAACTCAGAAGCTTTTCAAACAATTGCTTGGGCTGGAGACAGGAGCTGTGACATCTGTGCTGTCAATTAAAGCTCTGTGAAGTCACTGGAGAAGGATGAGAACAAACACTTGTTAGCAGGGTGTTGAATATGAATAATTGTCCTCTGCCCTCACAAACTGGAAGTGGTGGGTACTGATTTACTGCTGAGGAAGAGAGGCAGTCAGGGCATGACATGGAATATTGCTTTTCCAAATCAGATTTTCAATATTATTGTATCAGTATTATTAAATTAATCACTGAAAGTAAAGGGTCAAATTAAGGTTTGGAATTTTCTTCCTTAATTACAGTGTTTCCTTCCTAGTTATGTCAATAGCTTTTACCTTACTGAGGACAGTAAAAAATTTAATTGTATTCATAGGGTTGTTCCATCCAAAATCATGAAATGTCTCAACTTTATCTAAGAATTTGGGCTTATTTCAGTAGTCTGCACATCATATCTTCCTGCTGAGTTGTTCTCCTACTTGTAGCATTTCCATTTGACAGAGAAAATCCATGCTATGTTTACAAATTGAGATTTTCAAAATTTAGTGCAAATTCAGAAGACAAGACTCAGACTTGTCTTTTGAGGAATTTGTACCTTGGGATTCTTTGGACTTTTTGAAGGACAGGCCAATTCTCAAACATTTCCAGCAATAAAAGATTTTCAGTTTACTTTCGATTTTTTGGCCTTTAAAAATGTGTTTTCTACCATTTCTTGTACTAATGGTTTGTTGTTTTTCACAAGAGTGCTCACAGACGGCAAAGTTTAACTAATAAACATGCAAATGTGTTCACAGGAAGGTTTGTGCCAGAAATTTTTATGGGTCGCTGTTCTGCTCCTGATTGAGTAAATCATGGTGGCTGCTCTAACTTTCTTCCTCTTTTCAAATGTGGTCACCAGTGAGAGAGCAGGAAAGGGCTGGGTGACAGAAAGGTTGTCACTCCAACATCTGCAGATGGAAACAATAAGACAAAAGCCCCTCTGACTTATCCCCAACCAGAACTCTACACAACATGAGTTTTGTTGACAATTTTAAATAGCCAGTTGAAAGAAATTTGACTCATGAGCTATTAACATGCAAATAATTTGGGATTTTTTTAGAAAAACATTGCAGTGGCAAAACAGTATTTGGGAGGGGGTTTGTGCCAGGACGTTTTTTCCCTTCTTTTAACTGAAAGAAATTAGGAAGCAAAATGTGTAATATTGAAGCTTTATGGAAATGTGCTTCTCTATTTCAGGCTCAGGGACCTTAGATGCCTCTCACTTCTCTCAGTGGTGTCCTTCAGTTTCTTTTGTTGCCTCATTGTCTCCTCCCTTTTGGTGTTTGAAAGACATAATACCTCCAAACCAGAACATTTTACATGTAAAATAGTCCCACTCACTTGTAGACTTTGAGTAATAAGAAATTTCAAAGATGCATTCAAAGAATAAGAATTTGAAGTGTGTTCCTTTCCTCTGTTCACCTTCCAGTGGCAATGTTCAGCATTGATTTGAAAGGCTCAAGGTGTGGGTTGTGTAAGCCAGTGCCAGCCCCAGTGTCACCTCCCCTGCCCTCAGTCACCAGCTCCCACTTCCCTTCATGTTCTGTGTCATATGTCACCCGTGTGGGCGTTGCTTTTGGAGCCTAAATCTGGCTCAGGGACTGGGGCAAAACCCTCCCTCATCTGTCCTGCTAAAAGACTGACAGCTTAAGTTTAGTGCTCATGTTTCTGTTATGCCAGAGACAGAAATAAAGCACATTTCAGAGTTACCTGGGAGAATATCAAGATTGGTTAGTTCAACCCATGTAATATCCTCTACTACAAACACAGACTTTCCCTCCCTCAAAATAAAATGTCTTAACATCTGTATTGCCAAACATTAAAATATCCTGCAAATATCTTAAATGTTAGGTCTGTGTCCCTAAAGTATTAAAGAAATTTGGGTCAATTCCAACATGATAAATCTAAGTGCCATGGGAAGATCTAGTTAGATTTTATACTTTTGTAAAGCATCTTTTAATTCTGAAAAAGCACATGGCTGCTATTACTTCTCTCAGCAGTTGTGTTTACAGCAAAAAAATGTTCAATTTGTATGTGATATGGAAACAATGAAGAAATCAAAATATTTAAGATCTATTTAGACTGCAAAGCAGACCAAATGGAAAAATACTGCTGTGACTGACCTTCAGAGGACTTGTTGATAAAGAAAAATTGGAGTGCTGATGCTTATTCTGTCAAATGATAAAGCACAAAGAGAAAACAAAGCTGAAACCCCTTTTGGTAAACACACAGCTAAATGCCTCCCAGACCCGCCTCAAGCATCCACTTTTCTGCCTTGTGATTTGGTAGGGCTGTCTATAGATCCAGCCTGCTCAAAAGATTTTTCATTTAAGTGTCAGTTGCTGTGGTAACAGCATGAAGAGCAGATCAAATGGATGCCAGGACCAGATGAGTTTCTCTAAGAACTCCACATACATGGACAGTTGGTGGTGACCCAGTTCCAAAGGTTACCCACACAGATTCGTACTGCAGCTGACTTGGTGTTGCCTTCTCCAGGGGTCTGGACCCTGTCTCTGAACCCCAGGGGTTCTCTTGAATTTGCAGCCCTGGGCTTTCATCAGAAGCTCATGGACTTCCCACAGAGGAAATGCTGGCAGATTAACAGAAGTGATGGAGTTTCATGCCCTGATGTTTATGCTGCATTCTCATTGTCAAGGGCTGGGCTGAGCCCAGTCTTGAGCTCTGTCAAAATGTTGAGTAATTGTTACATGATAATCACACACTTCAGTTTCTCCCAGGCTTAATCTGATTTCTGCACTGTAGTTGCTTACATCCCACCTGAATTCCACCCACCTGTAGTTTAACCAATATGACTGATTAGATTCAATTTTCCGTGGTCAGAGCTGTGTTACGTACAAGGTGCATCAGCAAATATTTGACCTTTGCTGAGGTCTTCTTGGTTGGTTCTCTTGCACTTAAAAGTGCATGAATATTCTTATGAATAATTCAGTTGAAATCATAGTAATGGTCTGGTGTTTATTATGTGGTAAAATCCCAAGCTTCCCTTCCTGTTTTGGAAGGTTGGGGTTTCTGTTTGTTCTTTGTTTTCCTGGGAAATGTGTGAAGGGAGTGTGCGTGTCGTGGTTCAGACACAATTACGTGGGCTGGGCCAGTCAGCGTTCCAGCTTTATCTGGAAAGGGGATGGAAGGCAACTCCTTAAACAATGCTCATTTCCCTTCGTCTCCTACCTCCAAAATATGTTCTGACACATTGGCTTGTTCCATCTTGATCCTATCTCAAATATATTGCGTGTTTTTAGAGAAGTAATGCTACGTCACAGATCTGGGGGAATTAGGGAATACCCCCAAAAGAAGGTCCTGCCTGTTCTGTATGGATGATGCTGTGTGTCCCTTGCCTCCCTGGTCTGGCTTTGTTGGCAGATTCACAGCAGCTGGGTAGATAAGAAGCTGTGGATCTTGATTTTAAGGGTGTTAAAATCTAAGGGTTTTTTAAAAAACCTGATATTTGATAAAAATGCATTAGAAGGCATTCACAGAATTGAGAAAAGCTTTGTTTTCTGCTTTTCATTGCTGCAGATTTAGTAGTTTGGGGTACTGTGGTAGACTGTGCCATGTAGATGCTAATTTGCCCTCTGATCTTCGAGCCTCTTGTTTCCTGACCTCACAGAAGGTGTTCAGCCCATGCAAATGGCAGCTGATTTTTGGACTCATAACATTTTTTTGTCTCTAGTCAGCAAGCACAGTTCTAAAAACGTCTGTCAGGAGGCTGGGAGTAAGGCTCCACATCAGTTAGATTCTGTCAGCTTTGCCAGGCAGTCAAAGCAGTGAGATCTGAGAACGTGCTGGCTAAATTTGTGTGGAGTGTGTTCTTTCTTCCTGCCCCTGGGTCACATGTTTGAGATTGTGCTGCAGCTGGAGATGCACCGCTGGCACCAGGGAGCACTCTGTGCCTCTGGCAGGTGCTCCAGGCACCTTGTGGAGGGCAGCCTCCCAGTTTCTCTGGTCACAGAGCAGCAGATTAGTCTGCCCATGGTGCTGAAATGAACCACAGACTGCTGGTCCTCACAGACTGTGCTCATCCACACAGAGAAGCCTCAAAGTGATTAATTTCTGCATTTTTCAGCTCTGTGCTTTGAACACAGAGATGAAGAGAAAATACTTGGCAATAGAAACCCAGAGAGGAGCAGATCAAAAGAAACAGAAGAGCTCAGAAATATCTGCAGTAGCAAATGGGGTGACTGGAGCATTTCTGTGACAAGGCCACTGAGTCAGGAGGTAAAAAGTCCATTTGTATACTTCTGGCTTTGGACCAGAATGCAGCAGTCTGGGAGGTGTTGATACACAGGACTCTAAGTATTAAAATGTCCACACGTTCTGCTGGAAACGGTAGGAGATCAGCTCAAGTTTAGCATTTCCAGACAGTCAGAGCCCAGCCTGTGATGTTTTGGACAGGCTTGTGCTGGCTCAGGATGCCCCACACTGGTGTTTGTCAGTAGGCTCAGCTGGCTGTGCGTGTGTTCAAGCCCTGTGGTAAAATACTGCCTCATCTCAACTGAGATGGGCTTTGCTTTTCTAGGTTTAACTTGGTTGTTGCCTGCCGAAATTGCTCAGTGCCTGGCAAATGGAACAAAATTACCAGCTGATGGATTCTTCCTGTGGCAACGTGGCAAAAAATTGTTCTCCAGAGAGGAATCCACACTCAGCGTCTGCATCACTCCAAGCTCTGTTCATGACCTGTTTTGGGGAGCTGATGGGTCTCAGCTCTCCTGAGCCTCATCCAGCCTAGGTTGAGTTGTATTCACAGGCAATTACTACATCAGCTTTAAGATTGTTTCATAGATGGTCTTGATTCCTTTATCTTCCAGTACAAGCTGTTCAATAAGGCTCTAGGATATTGAGCAGGATTTGCTGTCTGAGAGCCTTCTCGATAGCACTCCAGTGTTGTTTCCTCACTGCTTTGGAAGATATCTTAGAAGCTTTTAAAAATGATCTTTACATCTTGCTGTGCAGTTAATGCTCTAAGTTTCTCACTGGTATGTACAGATGTTTCTTGGATATTGGTAACTGCTAGAAAGTGGGAATGTGTCAAAAATACTTAACCTCATGGATCCTCCCTTTCCTTCAGCTATTTTTTTGTCTGTTTCCTTCACCTGCAAAATACACTGCACTGTTCCATCAGAAAGCAGCACTTGAACAAAATAGATCGCTTGAAGGAGATTCAGATAACCTGAATTTCAACAAGATCCCAACCTGGATTTTTGAATCCCTTAATTTTGGACATTTCCTGGGAATTGGAATAAATGCAAAAAAAAAAAAACCCAAAAAAACCACCCAAACAAGCAAACCACCAAAACAAAACCAAAACCAAACCAAACAAACAAAACAAAACAAAACAAAAAGACACAAAAAACCCCCCAAGGTTAATTCTGTGTAAAAAACAAAAAAACAAGGCTCATAATTTAAAATGAAACCTAAGCTGAAAAAAAAAATCCTTCTGATTCTTATATATATTTAAATGTTTTATTGGGTTACTTCTATTTAGAAAAATAAAATTGTTTTTACTTCTCTGAAGTGCTTGCTGTCCATACACAATAGCACTGGGCTATTTAATGTGGAGAAGCCAGAATAAATCACACTCCTTTGACTTCTGCATTGAATGAGCTGCTGAAAAAAGAAAATAACAGCATCATTTGGAGGAAAAATAAAGCAGGAATGGGGCAGGGTTCCTCGTGGGCAACCTTGATTTGGAATTCTGCAAGCATATTCATATGTAGATAAATGAGGTTTTAAACTTAATGATGTCCAGTTCTATTATATTCATAAAATATTACTCTTTTTATATCCTTACCACATTCATCCATCCTTGAAAATCCATCTTTAAACACCCAAAGGGAGAAAAAGCTGCTGTTCCTGGGGTCACTGCCAACAATTCCCACCTGGAAGGATTCTTGATGAGAATGTAGGGTATGAGCAGCCATAATGAGCCAGACCAGAGGTCTACAGAGCCCAATAGAGAGCCCAATATAAAGGAAATTAAAAGAATGGGAAAACATCCCATGACAGCCCTCCAGTACATCTTCACAGCATCCAGTGCACTGTAGTATTGCTGTTACTTGAGCTTTAACTGGGACATCTCATGGATTTTTCTGTCTTGGGTTTGCCTGATTGATTTTTAAACCTGTAAAAAATTTAGTTGAACTTGCACTGCTGTGAAAAACGAGGAATTGAATTCTGAATGAGCTGCTGCATTCAGAAATGTAAGAATCTGTTCAGAGTGAAGAAGAACTGATGCCAGCAGCTAAGCCTGCCACCATGTGCTAAATATACTTCAGAACAATCCTTTGTGGCAGATCTCTGGAGGTGCATTGTTGGGACTGAAAGGAAGGAAGAAAGGAACTTTTTATGATATCCAGAGCCAGGGCCCAAGTCCTGCAAGAACTGCTATTATTCTGGCCGAAACCTGGAAGACTTCCCATCCTGCTTTAGTCAAGAGTTTCTTCCAAAGCAGATTGCTGCCCATTGAAAAAAAACTAAACCTTTCATAATAAAAATGCACACAAAATGCTTCTATCAAATTAGACTGTGCAAACAAACTGGCTTTTGACTAGGGGATTTCTTTATGTGATGTAGGTTGCTTTTCTGAAAAGAATTTTGTTACAAAGACACAGAATTTTGTGACTAGACACAGTAGCATTTACTTATTTCGTCCCTATTCTCCTTCCAGCTCTTTCCCTGGTACTCCACTCCTACACAAAACTAAATTTGTTGGTTTTTGTGAAAGTTCTTTGCTTGTTTCTGTATTTGTCATAGGTCTCCGTTTTTAAAAAAGAATCCATATTTGAAGCTGTCCATTGAAGCTTAAATTTTGATGAAGATATTAAAGAGACTTATTTGTGGAAGCAAATAGCTTTTGATCAATTACATCTTCGAGGTTTCACTTATTTGTCACAGCCTCTGCTGTGGGTTTTTGTTTGTTTGTTTGTTTGTTTGTTTTCCCCCAAGAATTACAGGAGGAAAACCTTACATAGTACCAGATACAAAGAACCAAAATCTAGCAAAATAAAAGATTCAGAATACTTTTCCAGAAGGATGCTGTGGGTGAAAGCAGTACTCAAGATGAAATATGCATCTCTCCTTGCAGTTAGGGAGCTTGAAAGCCTGAAGATTTACCTTTGCATTTTTAGTCTGATTTTTTTTTTCTTGTCCTGATGTAAAGAGGCGTAACACAACATATTCATTAGACTATTTGGTACAGCTGGTGGTCTTTCTTGTGTAGCATTTACGTCTCATCTAAAATTCATATTTGAATTTTACTCACTAGTGGAGAAAATATTTTTTCCAGTGAGATTTCTGCTGCCATGCCCTGTTTTTTGGTATGTGCACCATAGAGGTGAAGGTGTGGGCTGGATTCTCATGTTTCTGGGTGCAGGTGGGGGTGGGTTTCAAAGACATTTAGCGTTGTTTTATAACCGCCATTCTTGTAGGAATGTTGATTGTGAATCACCCAGAAATTCCAGATTGCCACAGCACAGCCTGGTCAGTGCTTTGTCGGAAACCACCACATGGTGATCCTGCGCTCGGCTCACAGCAGCAAGGTGTAACAGCAACTCGGGGATTACCTTTTCCTTATCTAAAGGAATGATTGTGACAGACAATTTGAATAATCGCCGGGGCCAAGGGTTGCAGGTGACGGGGATTTGGAAACTCCTACGTGTGGAATCTCCCTGCGTTCTTCCTTCGTCAAGGTCTGTTTGGAGCCGGAGCCTGAGGAACAGGTTTGCGTGAAACCACCGCGATGGCTGTACAGAGTGCACCGTGTGTCACCGTGTGTCACCTTTTGTCACCGTGTGTCACCCTGTGTCACCGAGTGTCCCCCAGCCCTGTGCCCACTGGGGCAGAAGACAGAAATGCTGGTGAACCATGTGTGCTTTGGCAACCTCCTCCTCGCGTTCCTTCCCAAACCTCTGGTGGGAGCTGGGCGCCTTCTGACACACAGGTGGGAACAACCGGGATTCTCTAGGGCTGCGACAGGCATTTCCCTGCTCCGGGTGACATCTACTGGTAGAACGATCTCAGTGTTTGCAGGAGGAGCTTGAAAATATACATGAAGTTTAATACATGCACCTAAATCCAACGCAGAATTTATTAGCGTAAACGTTCCTCTATTTGTTTGGGTTATTCTGTGGGCAAAGGGAGGCAGATTTGTGGCAGGAAGGCAAGGTCCTTGGCAATATTGAAATGAGAGCAAAATAAATCACTGCAGAGAGTTTTATAGGCAGCACTTCAGCTGAGCCATGAATAAGTGGGATTATGCTGTCGCTGCCTCCAAGGCTTTTCTGTGGTTTTGTTTAGTTTGCTTGTTCTGCTCTCCCTGTACAAAGGAGCTGTTGGTGGGAAGTGTCACACTGTCAGAGAATACTGAAAGCCAGGTTCTCTATGGGAATCTGAGATGGCACCTTTTTGTTTATAATCAATGCTTTCTGGCCCTGGCATGTCACAGGCTGTTGGTTTTGGAAACAAGTGTAAAGCAGGCTTTTCTTTCTGCTAGTGGCTTGTCTTATATGCTTTTTTTTAGGTTATTGACACTGAAAATTAATCCCCTGTTAGAGACACCTTCAGAATACATCAAGCAAAGAACAAGAAGTTAGAAGTGAAGGGAGAGCCAAAACAGATTTTTTGGTTTTTTTAAAGCCCTTCTGGCAGACAGAAAATTCTATTTGGAAAAGGCACAGAGTTCATAAAAAATAGAAATTGGGATTTAAAGGTGATATTGCTGTCCACATTATTAGTGTAGATACATTTACCTTGGTCTCTGAATTTGGAAACAAAATGCACTGTAACTGCAATGGTTTAGCTTTGGGAGGTTTAATTATCTTCACTTTTCTGCAACTGATTTGGCTTTACCAGGGTTAAGTGCTGTGCTTGTCCATTTCTCATCTTTCCTATGTAAACTTCCTCAAGGTGCTGTATGGCTCAGTCAGTGTTTTTGAGATCCTTGAGGAAGGGAAGGGTTTATTTTTCTGCTGACATCAAAGCACTTGCTTGAAGACTTTGCAATGAGCAGACATAAAAACCAGCACAGATTTGGATTTTTGAGAACCCATGGGATGTAAAGACCTCTTAGATTCTGCTTGGTCTCTTTTATAACAGTGAGTAACTTAGATATGATTCTACAAATGTGTACTCTAGAGCTATACTCCTGGCTGTTAAGCTGGATGTTGCTGTGCTTTCAATGTCCCTTCATGATACAAAAAAATGCTTAAACTTGTCTTTTAATTATGGCTTAGAAGACTATTTCAGGGGACTTTGCTAAACCAGGTCCTAGAAAGACACAAATGCCAAAACAAGTAAGATATTTCTTGGTGAGGCAGACACCAGACACTCCCTGCTGTAACTGTTGGTGTTTTCCACAGCAGTGTTCTCTGCTCTTGTGTAGGATGTGGAAAAGGCCCTGATGCCCTCAGACTACAGCTGGACAATGAAAGAATGTGCTTGCTGAAGAAAACTCCTGAATGACGATGAAACAGAGAAACTCACCTTAAACTGCTCCTTTCCTAGGATGTGTCTCTGGGAATGAAGTCACACTGGAAAGGAGTTTTTTATAGCTCTTGAAAAAAAAAATAGTGTTTGTGTATGTTTGGGAGGGTTTTTGTGTGTTGTGGGTTTGGTTTTTTTTTTAATGTTAAAATCAAGCCCTACAGATTTCCTGAAATTGTTCATACTGAGAGATTACAGAAAATAGGAAACTCGTGAGATTGCTTGCTAAGAAGAAAGTTCCTGTGACCCAGATGGACTGTTCTATCCTAGAATAGGTACTTTCCACAATTGTTACTCACTCAGTATAACTTACAGGGAATGACACATTAGTCACTGTGCTGGGACTCTAATGACCCATAGCAGGATAAATTATGCTGTGTGCTCACACAATTGTTTCCTTGAAATATGTGTATTTTCCTCAGAGTGCAGGCTGGGATCACAGGATGGTTAGAGGCACCAAGACTGTCTTGTGAGCACATTTAGCTATTCCTGCAGGCAAGGTCAGCTGCCTTTGTCAAATTTACACACAAATTATTAGAGTTAAGAATTCATTTTCTCATTGCAATTTGTGAGAAAATTAATGAATCATCTCTTGGTAGGTGTTTTAAATGTGAACAAGAAAACATTTGTAATTAACTCACTGTGGAGCCTGTCTACACTGAAGGTCCTAAAATCTAGAAAAGTTGTAGACCTGGGAAGATGGGCACTGGCTGGTGTTGTGTGATGGGCAAGTCTGAATATTTGCTTATGTATTACATCCCTCGTGTCCCTTGTCCTCTTTCCCTGCCACGAATATTTACCTTACTCTTCCTTCCTTTCATTTCTATGGGTAATTCCTCACCATCTCCCTCCACTCTCTGTCAGTTTCTCTACAGAGCTCCCTCCCAATGTCACCTCATGCTGAGAGGATCAGGTACCCCACCTCAGGAGAATTTGAGCTTCCTCTCCACTTGTGACACTTTCTGATGACAGCAGCACACTGTGATACCTTGAAAACCAGCTTATAAATAAAACTAAGAAACAAGTAGTGCTGAAGATTTGTTAAATTTTGGAACAACAAACAATTTCCTGCAATACTGATCTTTGCAGAGGATGCTGCTGTGTGTGTATATACATATCTGTGTGTATGTATACATATATAAAATATATATTTTATGTCTTTTATATACATATTATTTAATTTTTATTTGTATGTTAAAAATTTATATAAATAAATATATTGTGCATTTAAAAATATTCATATGCATTAATATATATTCTCTTTAGCCACTTTTTACTTCCCCACCCAAGGAAGGTCAGTATTTTGTAAAGTCATAGCAGTCGAGACTCCGTGGTCCCGATTTTCCCGGGGGCTCCGGCAGCTGGATCCCCGCAGTGCTGTCCAGCAGCCGGGAGGTGGGGCACGGGCTTTGCTGGTTCCTGCTGGTGACGGTGACAGGAGCGATGCTGAACACCAAGCTTAAGGTTTGTAAGGTTCAGAAGAGATAAAATGCAGCAACAGATTGCCGATTAAAATCCCATAAGTGAAACAGTACAAAGTGAGAATTTTTAATACCACTCTCAAAACTGAAGCTGGTTGGCCATGAGGTCCCTTGGCGCTGCTGAAAATGTTGGCAAATCCAGGTGGCAGAGAGAGGGAACAGGGAAAAACAGAAGAGTAGGGAATTGAACTAAGGGAAATATCATGTAGCTCTACTTGCCACTGTTTCTGAAACTGTTTGGGGCAGTAATTAACTGAGAACACTGACTGTACAGATTTCAGCTTAAAATAGATGTATTTTCTATGTTCACAGCAAGGACCAGGCAAAATCTAATATAAAAGCTGGGTTTGAATATAAGGCAAAACTTGTTCCTTTACATTGAGGTAAATTTAGATCAAACCCACAGAAGTCCTGTAGCAGAGTTGTTAGGAGTTTGTTCTGCTATAATTGTGAGCAGAGACATCTCCAGTCTCTGGACAAGCTGTGAGAAACCCAGCCTGAGCTTCGTCACGTACAGGAGTCACAGCAGTACTTGGCAGCTTGCAGGAGCCCTTAGTTCTAGGTTGATAAGCACATAATTGTGATTCAATTAAACTCAGAACAACACTGCATTGATACCCACAAAGAGTTTTTTCCTTCCCTAAGCTGGTTCCAGCTTTGGAGCAGTCAGTGCACATCCCTGTTTAGGAGCACATAGTAAAAGGTGCATTCAGATGTTTGGAAAATTCCACAACTGCCCAGAAACAGCTGCTCTGAGACGGTGTTCCTATTAATTTATCAAGCATATTTACCCACTCTGAATGGACTGAAAGTGCTTATTTCTTTGTTTCTAGAGTTACATACTCTGGATGTATTCCTCAAAATACCCTGCAAGTAAAGGTGTGTGTTAACACACGTTGTTAGTACCATGTTCTAAATAACAATGCACTTGGGCTCTTCCCCAGATGAAGAACTTGACCCCCACCTGGCCACAACCTTCTCTCAGGGGGTTGTAGGAGCTCTAATGTCACCCTAGAACCTCCTTTTCTCCAGGCTAAACAACCCCAGTTCCCTCAGCTGCTCTCATCAGACTGGTGCTCCAGCCCTTCCCCAGCTCCATTGCCCTTCTCTGGGCACACTCCAGCACCTCAATGCCTTTTGTGTAGTGAGGGGCCCAAAACTGAACCCAGGATTTGAGCTGTGGCCTCAACAGTGCCCAGTACAGGGGCACAATCACTGCCCTGGCCCTGCTGGCCACACTATTGCTGATGCAGCCAGCATGCCACTGGCCTTCTTGGCCACCTGGGCACACCTGGGCCCATGTTCAGCTGCTGTCAACAAACATCCCCAGGTCCTTTGCCACCAGGCAGCTTTCCAGCCACTCTTTCCCAAGCCTGTAGTGATGCATGGGATTAATATATAAATATATTGCACAACTCATAACCTGCTGATAATTTACACAACACTTTTGCTTGCCATATTTAAGTCCTATTAAAAATTACTCATGCCCTAGAAACTGTCATCTTCCTTCACTCCTCCCATTTTTCTGGCGAAGAAGAGAATGAACATCCCATATGCAGTTACCTCTGCCATGACACTGACAGTGCTGCTGGTGCTATGAAAGCAGGTCAGTCTCCCTCAGCTTTGAGAGCCTAATCTTTGGGAAGACTGAGTAAAAGCACTCCTCTAGGTCACGTAAGGTCCTTCCTTCTCAGTGCACTGATAATTATAATTGCTACCATCTTCCTTCTTTGTGAGGACTGTGGATCCAGTTGGGTATCTGGAGAGCCATCTCTGACAATATCAGATGTTCTCAGAACTCTTAATCGAAGGCAGCCCATGAAAGCACCCTGGGGAGTGCTTTATTCTCTGTGTTTAAAAGGACATGAAAGTACAATAGTTCTCTTTATATGGGTACAAAGCAGCCAATTGATCTTGTCAGTTTAATAAATAATACAATTGCTTCCATCAGACACTGTTAATAGACTCCTGTCTGGACTAATGTTGTACAGAATTGTACAAGTACAGAAATGTTATCTTCCTCGGTCTGCCTTGGATTAACCATCTCCCCCTTCATCACCTAGAGGTAAAGCTTCCAGCAGTAGCTCCTGAAGGGCATCAGGTCCCCTGATCTTCATCTCTTTCTTCATTTTAATGTGTGTTCTTGGAAGAGATGAGCTAATTTCCTGATGCATCTGTTGTCTGACTGTTCCTAACATCTGTATGGATTCAAAGAGGCTTGAGAATGTAAAATATGCAGAAGTTTTCGGGGGTTTCTTTTTATTTATTTTTAAACCATACACTGTCTATGAGGGTCCCAAGATGCAAAATTTGGATCATGCTCTTCAAACACTGCAAAGGTGCAGGGAAGCTCAGATGCAGCTTCACACCTGAAGCATTATGAACACAAGGACCAGGCATCAGCAAAATTGATACAAGGCTTTGATTCAAGAAGTTCACAGCTCAGGGGTTTGGGATGTTTCTTGTTCAGTGTCAGCACAACCAGCTCATGCTCTTCTGTAGATGCCCCACTCAGCATTTTAAGCAGGCCCTGAATTTTGCATCATCAGCACTGCTTCTTAGGTGAGCTTTAGGTGGAGTACACACACCAGTGTTCACCAAGAGAGTGCTGGTAGCATTAGCAAAGGCAGCTTTAAAACTTCTCCTTGTCTTTGACTTTAAATCTTTTACTGACTTATTTTCTTTTCTCTGCCATGACACAAAGTGGTTCTGGGTTTTGCAGCTCAGGGATGTGCTAAACAGGGAAAAAAGAGAAAGTATTTGCCAGAGATAATAGGTTTTCAGGGGTTTGGGGTGTTTTGCTTTGTAGATAGTTAATTTTGCAGCAGTTATGGATGTTACATTTTTACATCTTTCTGCCAAATACATGCCTAAATATATGTTTATATATGCATAGAAGGTTTGTAAATATAAAACTGTAAAAATATAGGTATGGTTTATATATATGTATGTACATGTGTATGTGTATGAATCTAGTGTTGCTGTCAGAGTCCCCACAGGTGTTTTCCACAGATGATGGTGACAGTGTTTTCTCCTTATGCCTCCCTTAGAGTATCAAAAGAGATATTGTGGTGAACAAAGCAATGGCTGATCCCCTTCTGTGTGTTTGCAAGGAAAAGAGCTCTGGTTTTAGTGCTGGAATCAGGTGTTCAGTTCTTGATAACATTTTTGTTTCTCTGTAATAACCTGAGTGAATAATGCAGTGACCAATGAGTAAAAAACACTGCAGTTGGTCAGGTATTTAGATTCTCTCTGCCTTGGTTTTCCCTGCTGTAAAAGGTAGGTAGCAGCAGTGCCAGAACTCAAAGGAGTATTGGGACGATAAATACATGATTTATATTGAGCTGTTCAGGTATTTCAGGTGCTGGGACAATATATGAAGGGAAGGGATTTGTAGCTAAGCAGAAAGATATTCAGATTGAGCAATGAGGTCCTACAGCATGAGGAGAAGTCAACAGACCTGGAATTCTTACGGATCAGTGGGAAAAGTAATTTCTGGGAATTGAATGCTTCATCCCAAAAGTCTTTTCTCTGGATCCCTGTGGGATCAAGTCTGTGCTTGCATCAGTACTGCTTTTGAATTTTTGCACTGCTTGCAGAGAAAACACATTGCTGCCCTCCTACTTAAAGATGAATTCAAATGTTTTTACTTTAAATTCAAAACCCATTCAAAATTTAGATTCCTTGTGTAATTTTAGATACAACTTTAGAAAAAAAGAAAACCAGTTCTTCTAATAATAAAATGGTCATGTTGAAAATCAGTTTTTTTTTATTACCACGTCCATTTTGAACTGAGGTTACTGTGTTTGAAGGGTGAGACCAAATAACGCTTCTAAAGTCACAATCAGTATTTGAAAGGCAGCTCTATGCCCTCCTTTGAGTGCTATTGATGCTTTCAGCTGGGCATGAAAGACCTAGAACTCTGATCTCTGGTTTTGGCAAGTCAAGTCATTCAATTCAATTTCAGAACTGTGCAGCTGTGAAGCTTTACAGTTTTTGATGTTTAAAAAGGTAGGGATTATTTCTGTTCCCTGTGATTTCTGAGAACTTCTGTTAGCAAAGCCAGGAAGAAACCTGTCTGTCTGATGTGCATGGACTGTAAACTGATAGCTGGCAAACACCTGAGCAGATATTACACATCTGGCTGGCATCTCTGAGATCAAAGCACTCCCTGATGCTCTGCTGCCCTTTGAACAGTATTTAATTGGCCATGAGACCACATTTTAGGACCTGAGACTGCGCTTTGCCTCCTTGGGTCACCAGATGAATCCAGGTTAGGTCTGCAGGGAACTGGTGGGTGTTCTCAGCCTCCTTTCTGTGCAGAGCAGGCCGTGCGCTCTGGTTCTCTCACCTGCCGAGGCTGCAGGCCCTGCTCTCCCTGCTGGGCTTTCTGCAGTTTGGCTGAAACTCCTCAGCACGGGCTGGTGGGTGGGGATCCCGCTGCTGGCCCTGCAGAGCCCTCAGGCAGCTCTGGCCGGCCTTGCCGAGCTACAAGGCTTGTGCCAGGCCCCTGCAAACGCCATTCCCCGGGGAGCAGAGAGGAGCTTGCGAGGGACAGATGCAGCGGGTCCGAGGCCAAACCGTGAGTCTGTGGCAGACAGCAGCACATGGGGATGGCTCCTGCTGCTCCCCCTGCTCAGCCCCACCTTGCTCATACGTGGTCCCGTCCCCTGATGGGGACCCCCAAACCCGGTTGTCAGAGCCCCAGGACGCTGGTGTGGGCCTGGGGGAGGCCAGCACTGCCCCCTCTGCCCACCATGACCCCTTGGCCCGGCCCCACAGCCCCACTGAAGCCAGCAGCCCCCACTGGCCCAGACAGTGATGTGGTGACAGTGATAATGGATGGGTGGCTGTTTCCCCAATCACAATCAACTTTTTCTGCCCCTCAGGGACCCTCTGGGCCTCTGGGCCCATCCCATGCCATTTAGGGGATCCCAGGGGTTTGTGCTTGGCTGTGCCAAAGGTCATGGCTCTCTGTCTGGGATGTTCTAAAGAGTTAAAACCTGCTTTTGTGCAGAAATTTTATTTTGTGCAATCCATCTCTTTCCTCTTTGGTGTTTGGGGAAGCAGAGAGGGGCAGTGGGAATGCCTTTCATCTGGGATCAGGCAGAGCATTGGCCCTGTTGTTTCCATTCTTCCCTAGAGATAAAGGATCTGGCACTATAGAGAGGGACACACCAGGTGTTCTGAGTGGGGAAAACACGGTGTCTGCTCTCTACCCCCACATGATGGATTTACCAGCTAACTGGAGTATGGTGTGTGCACTCTGAGGGAGCAGCTCTCAGTGACCTGTGACAAGGACACTGTGCTGAGGGTATCTGTTGACTATATGGTGAAAAAAGGGTCCTCCATAAATAGATCTGGGATCCAGGTCTCTGCCATGATGATTTCCCAGCCAGGACAGATGCTGGATGGATGCATGGCAGGAAGGTGGGGGTTCAGAGCAGCCTGAACTGGTGGTGGGTGTTGAGATGCTGGCAGCACTTCCTCACTCCACTGGTGAGCAGGTGAGGGGGAGGAGTGTGGGACATGGGCAGATGTGCACTGGGGAAAGGAGACATCAAAGCCATCCTGCAGGATGTTTCTTCTGAGCAGGGGACTCTAGCAGGGCTCATTTCAGCTGTGTGCAGCACTCCTGCTGTCTGCAGCCGAGTCCAAAGGCATTGAGGATACCAGTGCCTTGCAAGATTAAGCTTTTCATTCCACTCTCTTCAGCTACAAAGCATGTTGTTTTATCTAATGCTTGTCCCTGTCTGTTTTAGGCTGTGGTGCCTGCTGAGAAAAGGTATGCATAATGAAATGATTAAATCATGCGTTTTCAAATAATCAAAGTCATGCTGTTTCAGCTATGCAGAAATCCTGTTCCTCTTATAAGACATCTAGCCAGATTCAGAATTTGTTTTGGATTTTACATTTCTTGGAAGGACTCAGAATGAAAAAGAGAATCTGTTTAAGGCCAGTTCTGCATTCCTGTATGCCCAGGGCCAGGGATGATGACATTCATATTCTTCTTGTGTCGCTGCAGAGAGAAAATAACTTTGCAGTCTGATTTTATGCTCTAAAGAAAATCATTCACACTGTGACAGCACTTCAAAATATTTCAATCCTTATTCTGTATATGCTGCTGGCTATGACTGCAGTGCAGAATAAAAATGCTTCACTGAATCAGTACTTATGGGAAGGGGTAAAGTTTCCAAATCACTCCTTTCCATCTTAATTTTGTAACTAATCCCTCATCCCTGCTGTATCTCCAGTTTGAGATGCCTCCCCTGTAACTCTGCATAGCTACCAGCTTTGGCATCCCTGACACAGTTGGTTGCTCAACACTGCTTGAATATTGTGCAGGGTAAGGTCAGATGCTGCTATGTGGGCTGCTGCATATGGAATCACCTCCTGGCTGCAGGGAATCTCCCCAGGGAAATGTGCCCTGGAGTGGGTGGTGAAGGAAGTGAATCAGAAAGACACTTATGGTGCAAGTACAGTGTGTCCTACCCATCCACCAAGGTAAGGTTTCTTTTAAAAAGGATGCTGTTCAGGCTTTCAGACCAAAATGAAACTTTGTGTGCTTTTTTGAGTGATGATCATACGTGTTCCCATGTTATACAGTTTGGGATCGCTTAGAGGAGCACGTGAGAAAGCAGCTGAAAACAAACAGGAAAGTTGTTATCAAGGAGGACATTGACTTGCCAAGGCCATGAAAGTGACTGAACTGATGGACATTAACAGACTTCTTTTAATGAAAAGGTGTTATTTACAGAGGAGGTGGCACAGCACATATAAAGCAGCTGCACTGTAAGACTCACTTATAGGTTAATTTTTGCAGGTCCTAAATAGAGCCTCAGGGAAAAGAGCAGTGAACAAGTCCCTCCCTACCTCAGTGTGCCACATTTATAAAATTGAGTAACAACAGCAATCTCTATAAGAAGGCAGAGATATTTAATCAAAAAGCAAAATATCAGATGTACACTTCAAACAGAGAAATGGCATTTTTTTTGGGCCAAGGGGAAGAGTTTAATTTTGACGAAAGTATTTGTAAGAACTCATCTGCTTTACCATAATGAAAACTGCCACCACCAGTCTCATTTTTACCACAGAAGTGTTGTTCCAAAAGATTCCAGATCTACATGTGCAATTCTCCATCTGAATATCGAAACATCACAGACCAAATTACACCTGCAGTTTCAAAGAGCCCCAGTGAAGGAGCCAGTGATTATATGGCTGCACTACTGGGATGTCACCCTTGCTCTGCAGCTCACATGATGGGGACAACATGGTGATAAGACAGATGGCATTACTCCAACAGAAAGTGTTAACTGGGGACAATGGAAATGCCAGAGTAGTTATATGCAGACAGCAGATGGAGATGGAAGAAAAGGAAATAATCAAATTGTGCATCAAGACAGCTTGCTTAGATATCTGTTTACATTTGCACTCACCTTGTGAGTTGAATTTACTATTTTCCTCTAGATATAGATTTCCTCAGATGACAAAATTTTAAAAACAGACAGAACTCCCAGCTTAGCAGCAGTGCAGAACAACCTCAGAATCTGAAAAGAGCAATTTCTTATCCCTGAAAGAACAAAGCTGGATGATTATGCTGGTTGCTTATAGCTTTAAAATGCTACTGCAGAGCAGAGCCTGACACTATTCTCTTTTGCTCTGCCTGTGCTGCTCTCTGGGAAAGGACATGATGCTGCCATGGAGAAACCCACCTGGACAGAAGAGTCTGGCAGATATTCACAGACCTTCATGTGGAGCTTAAAGCTTTTCCCAGCTAGGAGCTAATGTCAACGGTGTCCATATTCAGCTTTTCCTTTGCAGAGTTCTGCCTCATCCTCTCGGCTATTCTACATCCTACTTGAACCTAAAACTCCAACCAGCAGCCAAGAGAAGAGCTGTGTGTGGGGTTTAGAGTCTTCAGTGCAATCTATTTGAAGAATGTCTGTTACTAAATGGTGTAAAGCCTTTAGCAGTCAAGAGTAGAACAACTTTTTGTCAAAAACAAATTATACAAGCCGATATCGATTTTTCTTGTCTGAGCAATTCCCAGATCAAATGTGCTCTTTCTACAAGTCAAAGGGTGATATTTCTAACTGCAGTCACTCCAAACTCTGAAGAGCTAAACCCCAAGTTTTTCTTTCTGTGTTCCATCATTGCTGTAAATAAAAACTTTAAAGTGAAGACTCACCTTACCATTTTGTTGCTGATCCATAAAACTTACTTTTTAAACAAGGAAAAATCTTCCCAGCTCCATAAACTGGACATGGCTATGAAGAGCAATTGCACGTAAAGGACACAGTTGTGTGTGGCTTTTATGCTCCTGAGCACCCCAAGTGCTCTGATGTATCCTGCCCCCTGCTCCCACTGTCTGACCTACGTGCTCAGCTTCCAGAGGACAGGAGTGCTTGGAGTCTCTGCTCTTCTCACCAAGTTCCCTCTGCCTCAATCTAACAGTACCAATTCGTGCACACAACAGGGACAAGAAAGAGCACAGTGAAGCAAGAGATGAAGATGCCCAGGCTCTTGGCATCAGATGAGATTGGTACCTCCATTCCTTGTGGTGTTTAGATTTAACTCCCCTCCTCTTCCTCCTCCTCCCTGAGGTTTGCCAAGGAGATTCTGCTTCTGCCAAGTGATCTGTGATGCTGATGTTTGAAATCTGCTGGCAGAGCTGACAGCAGCAAAATCTTCAGCTCTCCACAGAGGTTCTGGTTGAGAGCAGACCTAGAGTGAGCCCCACACAAACCTGCAGTAGTGTCACCCCAAGTAAGATTACACAGCCAAGATGATGGATTTTAGGAAATTAATAAATCAACATTTATTCATTAATAGATGCTGGGAGGATCCTTAAAATCTATTTCACTAACAACAACAATAAAATTGGAATTTCAAAAAACAGAAAATACGTCAAATACCAAAGGGACATACTATTGAAGGAGAGGAAATCAAGTTGATTTGACTCCAGAAACAAAACCTGAATACTTTGAATGTTTTTCTCCATACAACTGATAAAATGACTTTTATTTTTCCAAACAAAAACTACACTTCCATCTTTCTTCTATTTTTTTTTTAATAAATATTAGTCTAATATATTTGTCACAAAAGTGGAGTGAATGGTGCTGTCTTTGATTCTTGGACTCTCCTGAGGAAACAAACTTATCAACAAAGAGGTGATGGTGACCAGATCCAGACCAACACAGCTCTCATAACTTATAACACATTGTTTGAAGCTGTGTTAGAACCCAGCCCACTTTTCTGTCTGACCTTAGCCTCCTGTCCCAAAGTGATGGCACAGAGCTCTGTGGTCCCCAGGCTGTCATCAACAGCAGAGTCACTTGTTGATCAGCCTCAAGTGTCCAGGCCCCAGAGGAGAATCATCCTGAAGCCCTTCACTGGCAATGAAAGGCCTTTTGAGCAATCCCTCTGTAAAAAGTACATTCAGCTGCTCTGTGGGCTTTTTTGTGTATGGCACAGGGGTTTTTTGTCACCCCAAGGATCCTTCCTTCAGTCTTCTCTGGTTCCAGATCTCCCAGCCTTTCTGCACATACACCTCTCCTTTGATCTCCTTCCTTCGCAGCCGGAACTGGCAGGGCTTGCCTCCTTTTTTTCCTGATTATTGTCAGTATGAGAGATGTCCTAAATACCAGGTTAAAGCTGAATACCAGACATTTTACATCTGCAGGAAAAAGGGCACTGCATGGTTATTTCCCATCTCCATTAAGTGTGTAGTGCCCTTTGCATTCAAACAGAGCACTTGATCTTTCTTACACAATTTATCTCTCTTATTCTTTTCTCTTACAGTCTGCTACAGCAAGGTCCCCAAAGTTATCTAATAAAAATAGATGTTATGGCATCCTCTCACAATAATTCTAAATATCATGCAGGAAACATTGCCTAATAAATGATATAATTACTATGAAGAAGGAAACCAGCACTCCTGAAAATTCACTGTGAGTTGCTCTTTATCTTGTTGTAGAAATTGTTTCCATTTCTTTTCTTGTGTGTGTTTTTTTGTCCTGCTTTGCTTTTCAAGCTCTTCTTTTGCCTCAATGCTTGTGATCACGTGCAAGAAATGTATATCTCCAGGCACAGAAAAATAAAGTGCAGTCATTCTGAACTGGCATGGGAATGCAGGTCCACCCAGTTAATTTTTTCCCTTTGTACTGGGTGGAGTGGCTCTGCAGAACCTCTCATACACACCCTTTCTTTTTTGGTATTGTTAATTATTTCAAACCGCTGTTCAGGTTGGTAGCATAGCTTATTACTGTAGAAAATGGGCAGTTTCTCTCCTTCTGTGGTGACTTGCAAGTTATGAAAAGCTTTTTAGCTTGATTTATTCTGAATTCTGCCATGTCTTGCTGATTTATCTATTATGCTCTAAAATAAGGCCAATTAAGCCCAGCAGTTAAGCCAGACAAAGAGAAAGACATGCATTTCCCTACCCAAAAGGTACTTTTGAAACAAAAAGACAGTGCTTTAAGCCAGTAAATGGTATCTTTTGCTTTGAACTAAGGACAGCACCATAGGATTATCACTGACTCTGTTGTCATGGGCACCTCACGTTATTACTCCACTTTGCTTTGTTACCACATTCAGTCAAAGCAGCGACACACAAAGGAGAAGGCAGCCCTGTCAAGTGCTCCACGGATGGGATTGCTGAACGCTGTATTTTAATAATCTGACTTGTTCACATGAGCTGAGCCAGCCTCAGCCAACGCGGGAGCTGTTGTTGGCCAACCAAAACACAGCTGTTGTCGCTCATTTTGAAGTCTACCAGCCTTTCTGCTGTCCCTTTCAGAGATTTAGCTTAATCTTCTGTATGCAAGGCTTGTGTCACCTTATTCAGGAAGGCTTTCACTGACAGCCGTGGCGTTTTTTCCCTCTTCACCTCGTCCTTTGTGGTTCTGGCAGGGAAGAAGATTTAATAGAAACATACCCAGGCAAAAAGCAAAACCGTGTGAATGTTGGGTGGTTCTGCCTCACAGCCAGCCCATGGCTGTGCAAGGGCCCAGGGAAACACAAGGTTTTTGGGAAAAGTGCGAGCTGTATTTTGGAATGTTCTCCATAGTGGAGGAAGCCAACCCTCTAGTGTGGCTTAAGCCAGTGGGCTCATGTCTAAATCAGAAGCTGTGTTTTAAGCTGAGTTTTATTTTCTATTTTTTTTTCTTTTTTAGCTTTCCCTGAAACCCAAGTGAAATTAAAGTGTGGGAGGGGAGGCAGTTGTCTAATCTGTATGGATCAAAATTTCATAAAATCTTAAGTGAGTAGTAGCAAAACAAAGCAGCTGAGCCTCCTCAGCCCGCCGGCCTTTCCCCATGGCCTCATCTGTGCTGTGCAAAAGCCAAATCAGAGCTATAAGTAACTCTGCTCCACTGCCAAGGACTCATCACATTGGTTTATCCAGAAGGGCTCCTGCACCAAAGATAGCCTCAGGCATGTGGGTTACATTTCAGGTCTGCTTTTAGAAGAGGGCTGTTCCCATGGAAGCTGAATGCTGGTCTCCAGACCTGTGATTGTTGTAAAAGCCTAGATTTGAGCTTTTACTGCCTGGTGTCACTGTGCTCCTCTAATGACCACTGGTTGTTGCCACAGTTGAGTAAGTTTCCCAGATTAACCAGCAAAAAGAGAAACCCTCCACCCTTGGTTCTTTTTTCATTTTATAATTATCTCCTGTTTCTCTACACTTGCTCTTTTATCCTTACGTTTTGCTCCTGCCTGGATGTGCCCAGTGCCTTGCAATTAAAACGAAGCTGCTCTGTACAGTTCACAATCTAAGATCACATGCTGCCAACCCTTGCTCATTAGAGCAATCCCACCGGAGAGAATAAGGCTGTTTCACACCAGGCCTGCTTGCTTGGTGTAGTTAAGTCCTGACCTTAAGTTACATATTTTAAAACATCAGCAAAACGTTCTCTGACTCACTGCTAATAGCATAGCTACTAATGGGATGAGTCTCTGAAAAATACATCCAAATATTTTTATATAATAATCAGAAAACTTTCATTCCCAAAGGGAAGGAACAGTTGCACTTTCAACATCACTTGTGTTTTGGCCTGGAGGTGTCCTACATGCTGTGCCAAAAAGTAATAGTTAAAGGGACATAGTCAACATAAAACTAAGTTTATTGAAATTCCTAACCTGTGCTCCTTGGCAATGCAGTAGGGTGTTCAGAGCGAAGAGTTTTTTAATATAAGTTTGTTTTGCACCACTCAGGCTCTTTGTTCTTTCTGCAGTGCACAGTTTTAAGTATAAAATCTGTTTTTTTCTGGTTTAGCTTCTAGTTTGTGGTCGATCACTCAGTGTTTCTGTGTTGTATGTGTTCTGAATTTAAAAGACATCTGCTTCACTTCAGCTGGATCCCCTACTGTCAGTCTTTGCTTTCTCCTGTTATGTGCATGTTAAAATATCACTGGCATGAATATGCAAGGAAACTAAATGCAAAACCAGCACCACAAAAAATTGCTGATCCTTTTAAAGTGTCCAAGCCTCTCATGAGGTCTTTGATGCAGAAGCTGTTAAGCAAGACAAAGATTTTGACTGCTCTCTTTGCAAGCAACAAGAGTGAGCATCTGCAATTACTTTATAAAAGCAACCACTGGTAAGAATTACAAATCAATACAATGCAATGTGCTTGGTGTGTTTTATTTTAATGAAATCCTGCTTCACACAGCTTTTGGAGTTTCTCAGCTGCCTTGTTCATCCCTGGCATCCAGGCAGGGTGATAAAGGAGCGAGCCACCTCCTCCCCAGCTGGGGTCATGCGGCAGATGCTACAAGAGACCCCACAAATTTTGCTGATTTCTTTTTTTGGTGGGGCTTCCCCTGACTGGATGGTGTTGCAAGTAATTCACTGTAAATCACAACTCACTTGGTTGCCAAGGTCTTGCAAGTAAAATCGCAAGAGATTCAAATTAAAACAGAAGCAGAAAACCGCGTCCCTCTGAGTCGGCAGGCGGGCGTGACGCTCTTGCCTGTGTCAGAAGCAGCCGTGCCAAGCAGACATACCCCAGCCAGATGTTGGCACCCTGCCCTGCCCAGGGAGTCTCAGATGGAGAGAGGGGAGTCAACTCCCACCCCTGGGTTTGAGTGTAAGGGGCCCTGCCCCCCATGCCAGGCTTAGGACATCACTCATGCAGCCCCACGCTTCTGGCCAGGAGCCACCTGCATCTGGCCAGCAAAAAAATGAGCCAGAGGAATTTATGTCCATCTGCACCCATGGCCTGTTCCTGCTCAGGGTGCAGTTGGAGGTTAAAGCTAAACCAATCCTGCTTCTAGGAACACTGCCTTGAGCAAGGCCTGTCTGATCCAGAAGATTTGATGTTCTCAAGATGAAAAAAAAAAAAGAAAAAAATAACAAGCATCTTTACGTCAAAGCTGTGCCATTATTCCCCCACTTACAGGGGTCAGAACAAAAGGGTCTGGTGGTCCTGTAGGGACAATCACAGGCTGAAGGCTGTGCAATAGCCTGCTCTGCGAGTGACCCCTTCTAACATGTCCAGAGATGGGGAAAAAGCCAAAAACCAAAAATGCTATCAGAAAGTGTAACGGATAACCTTGAGAAAACCATAGGCTGCCCATCAGGATTGCTCAAGCTGGAAGGGAGGATCTGGATACCATATTGATGTTTCCCAGGGAGTGCCTGCTCTTCCCCTGCAGTGGCAGCAGCAGTGAGGAGATGACCCAAACAAGACACATTGCATACTTCCAAAGATCCAAAAGAGCACTGGGAAATAAATACTATAAATGTTTAGGTTGTGTGAATGCTCAGACAGGTCAAAAAGCCAAGGGGAAGATGAGAGAGGCTCCCAGCAGACAAGCACTGTTGGGGAGAAACCCTCTTCCTCCCAAGTACCGGGGGCTTTGTTGTAGCTGTGCTGCTGCTCCTTGGAATTTCATTTAATTCAAATCTCTTTCAGTCTTGATTTGTAATCCTTCATGAAAACCGGTTGTTGTTTTTTACTTCAAGGGCTCAGTAGCCACTTGGCTCCTTTCCAGCAGATGCTCCCCATGCACAGCCAGGGCTGTGTGCTCCTCTGTACTGCAGCTTTTATTTATATATTCCCTCCCTTGAATGCAATGAAGAGGGGTTTGTCTGCACAGCACCGTGGAGGGGTGAGAGGGGGAGCCTGCAAAGCCCACAGGGTTCAAGGGTGAATTCAGACAGAATTACAGCCACGTGCAGGGGCTGCTCCCGGGAGCACTGGGAGCCTTTGTGGATGTGAGCAGACTTGGCAGCTCCGTGTGGCATCGGCACAGCTGCTGGGGGCTCAGCCCCTCCGGATGCACAAGGCACTCCCTGGGACAGGCTCCTGCTGCTCCTGGGGTCCGGGGCACTGCAGAGCACACTCTGCTCTTGGCTGCTCTTGAAAGAGCAGCATAACCTCTCTGCAGAGAGAGGTTGTCTTTGGACTGGGAATGATATTATTCCCTCTGTCCTTTTGCAGCATCCCGAGCAGGTTTGGATGTAAACACCCAGGCTGAATAGCCTGGCCTTGATCTACACTCAGCTTGCTGCAGTGGGCATCCTGGAAAAAGTGTGCCTTTTGGGCTTTGAGTGTTCCCAGGAGGGGGAGAAAGCTCAGTGCACCCCTTCAGCTCTCCTGGTGAAGGTGTGGCCCCCAGGGAGAAATGCCTCATTTGCTGAAATTCAGCTGGTTTCTCAGCCACACTGCGTTTGGGATGTCCAAATCCTATCCAGAGAGGCTGGCCCGTGTGCTGCAGTGGGGAACTAAATCCCTGTGAGAGCTTGTTTGGACTGAATTGTGCATGTGCACAAGGGAGAACCTGCTGCAATGATAAAAAACTAGGCTATGTCCCCGTGCTGCTGTTTGGCTGGCTGATAATATAACAAGTCCTGGGGCAAGCTGGAGCAAAGTAACAGGTTTACCCTTTACTTTGGAAGTGAACTGGAAGTGAACTTATACTCTGAATGTGAAAGTAAAAGAACTTGAAGAAAGAAAACATTGGATTAATATTGAAGGATCAGCAACACAGCCAGAAAAGCTTTTGTACCATGTGTCTGAAACCTTTTTTATTCCTGCAGTAGCTGGCCACTGGTGTCCCACCAGTTCAGGACAGGTAAGGATCACCTGACAGCACTTAACTCCCTCAAGAAGTGATACCTGCTCTTCCTCAGACACCTTCAGCACTGAGCACATGGCTTGCTGAACCACCAGCCTTCACAGAGGCAGGAGAGGGAGGGTGGTGTGTAACAAACCTGGAGGTCCCTCAGAGAAACTCCTTTAGATGTACATTAGGAGGGATTAACCTTTTTGGAGTAAACTACTACGAATCAAGTTACCTCAGTTCTGTTTTGCTCTGCCATTGACTTGTTCTTGATCACAGGCAAGTCACTTCATCTTGATATAAAGATTGTAGGAACATGTATCCAGGGGAATACTGTTCCATGCTTTTCTGGTAATGGCTGTGTTCACTTTCTACTTTGTCCATGTTCAGTTGATCTGGAGGTGCACCTTTAACATTTAGAAGAGGGTAGTATGGATTAGAAGTCCTTGTTAAAGAGCCAAACATGCAACAGATGGTTTAAAATTGTAGTGAAGGTGTAATTGGTTAAAGAGTGAGTTAAATGGAAAGGAACCTGTGGTTGGTAGGGCATAGAGCTCCATGTTCTCACCCCATCAGGCCACGAAAACAATTACGGGGCTCCTACAAAGAGTTCAAGATCCATGGTACACTTGGCTGCTCACTTTTTGCCATAGAGAGCTATAAATGTGTCATGTGCCTGTGGCATTAACTTGTCTGGCAACACAGCCTCTTCTGAACAAAGTATTTCTGTAGTGGCACCACACAAACAGTGCTTCAGCTTCCTGCGAATCATCGAGTATCCCCTTTCCAGAGCAGAAGGGTGGGAGGGAAGCTGCTGACAACCCCGGGCCTGGGGACTTTCCTTCTGCCTGTGCCAGCTTCTGCAGAGCGTGTGAGCAGAGCTCTGCATTCCCCAGCTGCTTCCCATTGCTTTCACACAGGACACATGCGGGGTGGTAAACTGGGAACCCAGCTTGTCTTTGGGTGTGGCTTTCGAGGACTACTTAATGAGACACTTGTGCTCTTTTGCGCATCTTTTTGACCTGCTTTAGTACAATTCCGATCCTAAAGGGTATTGCCCAGCAAACATTCATCCCAGTCAGTCCTTGGGGTTGTGTTTGAACTGACTTTGACAATTGAACTGTCTTGCTTAGCTAATAGCAAAAATATTCCCCTAGAATCTGGTTGAAGATTTTATATTCAAGAGCCAGGATACTGTCATGATACTGATCTCCTCTTATGCAACTCTCAGTGCAGCTCATGGACTGGTGCACCCACTGTGTGCTCCTTCTGCACCTCTTACCCTCACCTCCTTCTGTATCCTCACTCCCCTACACAGCTCAGTCCATATCTTATACAAACTATGCCCACATTTCCACTCCCCATTTCTAATGTAGAGAAGACACAGCACCTGTGTCCCTGGGTCCAGCAGCATCCCCTGTTGTTCCTATTCCTGGCCTCTCTGTTGGAATGGATAATAAAATGCTTCTCATTTCATCTTTATTAGACTTTCTAAAAGGCTTTGGAAAATAAGATGTCTATTTGAGTGTGTCTCAAAATTCATAGGCTCAGTTAACTGTATGGACTAGAAACCACCTGGACGGCTTTTTAAAAATTTTCAAAATTTTTAAATTTGAAAACTTAAATTCAGCAACCAATGTTTTCTCTGCAAGGGAGTGTGAAATTACCACCTCTTAACTCCAAGAAAAAGCTGCTTTCCCTGATTTCCTTACAGTGCTTTAGGTGTTAGTGATTAACAGTGTCAGCCTTCATTTTTGTCTTTGCAATACTGAATTTTGTGCATATGGCAAGCGATGCAGGTACACCACCTATTGTTAAAGTGGACCAGGCCTTCCAGCAACAATAATTCATTTCATCTGCTCATAGTTTTGCCAAATTTCAACTCTTTGGGTTGAAACTTCATAAGCAGAGAATGTCTGCTTCAGGTCGATTAATTTGCTTTAAATATCAGCAAAAATGTTTCAGCTGTTCTTTGGTTAAGGTTAAAGAGATGCAATATTGGACATTATTCTTACTACTTTGGTTACAGTGGAGGTTTTTATCCCTTTCATAGAAGAAATTCTACCACCCACATATGTTGTACTCTAAGCTTGTCTTTTCTTGGATGTGATTTCTGGTGTCAGGCAGGGTTGTTCTGAGAGCCTCTATGAAACAAATGGTAAAATCACAGCCCATTTCATTGCCTCCTGTTACAGTCTGTCCCCTGGAAATCCTGCTTTCCCTGCTCCTGTCCTCAACCCCGCCATCCAAGCTGAGTAGCTTTCTACTGTCCTCTCTTTCAATCAAATACACTTGGGGTTTCATGTCTCCTCCCCCTTGGTGAGGCAGAGCTGGTCCTTACAAATCTGTCCCAGGTGCTCATATGTACACTTTTGCCCTCCCTGAAGTCAGCAAAAAGGCTGATTTTAGTTGGTTGTATGAGTCTGGACATTGTGAACATTTCCCACTTGATAAAACCTCTCTGCGGTTTCTGCATCTGGAGAGGGTATGGACACTGAACACCTGGGAAATGCTTGTGTTACGTGAGTTTCTTCTGGTGTCTTCAGATTGTTAATTGATTTTACAGCCAATATTCTTATGGGCAGGTGGGTGGCAGAGGTTTTTTGGACAAGGAAAAAACCAGATACCTGAAGCCAGTTAAGAAAAGATTTGTCCCCCTCCCACCCCCCACTTAGTTAAAATGATATTTACTTAATATCACTTAATATGATTTAAAGTTGGCAAGAAAGACTTGTTGCAGGAAAACAGAAATATTCACATCTGTCACTGTAACTAACAGAGACTTTCTCCAAGCACAGCCCAGAAAGTCAGGTGCATTTGTTTTCATTGCTGTTGGATTTTTCACCAAAAGCATTTGGTTCCCCAGCAGGATTTCCTGCTCTGGCTTCCATGAGATTAATTGTTTCAAAAGCTGGAGTGGATGGAAAGTTGTGATGGCTAAGTCCACATAGAACTAGCACTAATTCTCCATGCAGGAAAAGCTGATATTTTGAGCAATGCCATGTGTTTCTGTGCAGTCTAATATTTTATTCAGCTGTTACATATTTTTAATTTATTCAGTCATTATTTAACACATTAAGGAAGGACATGAAGAGGTTCCATGCTGCTGTTGATCAATACCTTTTCCTTTATAATCTTCTCATACCAAATCTTTAAGTTTCATTGTCACACTCACAAACATCAACATGCAGTCACAGATCAGACTTCTTCGAACCCAGGGCAGGTGTTTGAGGCACTGCAATCAAAAGGATGAGATTTTGCTTTGTGTCATTCACTGCTACTCCTAACTGTGGTCACAAAGAGTGGGATTTAGGATTAAGTTTCTCTCTGCAGTCCTGACTGATTGAAGAATACATTTGAGAGACTTCAGCTGAGAATGCTTTTCTTTTCTTGGCTTCTACACTGTCCAATGAAGATTTCATTGGAAAACGAGTTAAGTCTATCTCTTCTTCAGCTGAAGCTGTAGCAACCACACAGCTATCAATTCCTGTGTAGCCAGACAGTGGCTCATGAGATCCATGGAGTCATGCCCACTTTGTCAAGCTCTGGACATCCTGAGAGGAGGCTCTGGAAAGTTAGCATTTGCTTTGACTGCATGTCTGGCTGGTTTAACACCATGAGTCTCTGCTGGGCTCTGCAGGAATAGTTTGGCTGGCTACAAACCAATGACCAGAGAAAGTACAGCTATGGGAGCAGAATAGGAGAAGACAGTAGTCGTGGTTTAACCCAGCAGGCAGCAAAACACCACACAGCTGCTTGACAGACTCTCAGACACACACACACACACACAGAGCTGGGGAGACAACTGGGAACAAAAAGTACAGGACAACAGTAAAGTTATATATCCTGCACTGCAGTGTAGATGATAACTGTCAGAATAGCAGACCTTTACTACATTTTTTTTCCCCTAATTCCAAATCTTTTCCTAGCATGGAGCCAGGGTTTATATTCTGGGCCAGCCCTCTTTCTAGATAATGTTTAACCATGATTCCCTCTCACTGATTATGTTACAGCTCAGTTTCAGCTGCTTTGCAGCATGAAGTTTTTCCACATGGTCTGTGGACATCATTAAAATGTGACATGAGCCTGGTGCTTTCAGCCCAGAGGGATTTGACCTCTCTTCAGCAGGAGGCTGAGGCACAACACCAGCCCCTGGTTCTCCCCAGCCTCGTGGTGCAAAGAGGAGCTCTGCACAGGGAGCCTCAGCCCACACACTCCATGCAAGCTTGGATGAGATCCATGTTGCAGTACAGTACGGATTCATAGTTCATTCAGAGCATGTCCCTCTCTGCCACCCCTGCAATTTGAGCAGCAAGTTTTTAATCCCTCACTAATTATTAGCTATTCCCTGTCTTGCTTTGCTCAAACCAGGAGGCTGGGGGTGGCTGTAGTCCTCCATCCTGCATTTGGGTGAGCCCTCTGGAGGACTGAAGGACGGACTTGTTGGCCAGGGGCATCTCAGGGCATAAGCCACAGAGAGGCTGACTGGGGCACTTTGTTCAAGCTCCTTCACTCCATTAGCTCCAGGACGCCAAATGGAAATAAAACAGAGCACACTTCAGTGCAGTTCTCATTGCTTCAGGTTTTAAACATTATAACATATGCCTGAGCTACCTTGTACTGTGTCCAGCTGGTGCTTTCTGGACATGCCCTCACTGAAAGAGATAATCGTGTTTTGTTTCAATTAATTTCTGAGGTTTAAAAGCCCATTTATATCTGCCCAGTTCACTGAATTGAACCTCTGCACAGTAGCATATTCAGTTTCTGCTGTAACCTGCTACTGCTGCTTTTAGCTGTAGCTGTAACCGCAGAAAGAGCAGCCAAAAAAAAAAAAAAAACCCACCACCAACACTCTATTCCCTTCATTTTTTTCCTTTTTTTTTTTCCCCAATGACACTAGCTGCACTGTTCATTGGACAGAGGGTTTGGGCAAGGCCTATGACTGTGCTGTCTTCCTCAGCTGAGAGAGGAACTGGAATTCACTCTGGTTTTGCTGAAGTCACTCTATTGCTGAGAACATCTGCAGAAACGAAGTAGCTTTTTCTCTTCCCCTCTCACTGACGGCAAACTTCAGAGAAGATCAGGCTCATGGGTGTTTGTGTGGATTATTTTCATGACACTGAGAAGGGTAGAGCCTGTCTCACTGCAACCAGCTGGAAATAGAGCAACCTCTTTAAGAGTACATGATTTAGCAACTATCACTATACAGATTTAGTAGCAGCCAGACAGTTCTTCAACACCATCAGCAGTACTAGTACAACAAGCAAAGTGCTCTGAGAGGAGGCCTGGCCTTGCCCTGAGCAGTGCAGAGCACCAGCAACCCAGGCAGCCACACTATCTGTGCTGAATCCTGGTGCCTCCTCCAGGGTGGCTCATCATGGGGGACAGGCTGCACCTGAGAGCATTTGGGAACTAAGAGTGGGACTCACAGGCTCGAGTTTCTGGCAGCCCATGACTCATCCTTCCATGGCCAATCTCTACAAGAAGAGGCCAAGGCACAATGTGAAAACCTTTGATCTGAGGGGTTTGGCCTGCAATCTGCAGGGCTCCTTGGGCTGTTGCTCCTGAATTGATTGTGACCGTAATAAAAGCTCCAGCTGCAAATCCAAAGCCCTGTTCCCTTCTGTCTGTGGACACTGCGCTGAGGTGCTTTGAAAGATTTCCTCAGGAGAGAGGCCAGCTGGCTGGGCTTTCTTTGCTGTGGCTCAGAGACTTGGAATGGGCTTTCTCCACACCATACTACGCTGATTTGGTACCTCTCCAGGACTAAACTTCTTGCAAAAGACACCTCTGGATATAGTTTCTGGTGGAGGCAGACACCATGCTTCCTTGATAGACCTCCTAGACATTATGGATGGGTGGCTGGCTGATTTTAACAGTGCTGGAGTTTTCTAATGCAGACGTAATTCAATTAGGGCACACAGAGGATTCGAGAAAAGCCTTTATTATTTTTAGTCTAAATAAAAATAGTATCTTGGGCTTCCTAGAATAGTGAAAACAGAGTATCATGAACAAGAGCTAGACTAAGAATATTTATATGCCTTTTCAGCCAGGGTTTCCATGGAATAGAAGCTGTTTGAATTGGATTTGACCAGCCCTGTCATGTTCAGACATATGCAATTACTTCTCTATGCTTAAAATTGCAGTAACAAACCTGAGTTTGACTTTGTGGCCGTATGTACAGGGTACAGCCTCACTAATGCTATTTAGTTGATGATGATTATTTTAACTGCACCTCCTTCAGTAAACAAGAAGCTCTGTTTTTAGTCATGAGGGAATGTATCAGCAGTACTAAAGGGATTTAGGAACCTACAACCTCAACTAGACATGGTCAGTGAAGACAGTACCTAAGTCACACAGGTTTCTTTGAAATTGTCGCTCCATATTGTTATCTTTGTTCATTTTCCTCTTTCCCCAGGGCCAGGCTGCTTCATTGTAGAAAGAGTCAGCAATGTCAGTATTTCAGGATGGTCTGGTTATGCTGTCAGGACATGGGGTGCCGAGAGGAGAAAGGACATACCTGCTCAAGCTTCCCCGATGTGAGAGGGACAAGAGCAAATGGGACCTCTGTCCCTGCCTATAACACGTGAAAAGCCTCGTCATGGGAGGCTTGATATGTTTGCTGCTCTTGCTGTCGAAGGAACTGCACAACTCCCGTTGTTGTGCCAAGGTCAATCGGTTTTCCAGCGTGTATCTGTAAATCACATCCCTTCCCCAGGTGAGCCCCTCAATCAGACATCAGCAGAAAGCAAGCTCCCAACTGGGAACAGTATATAAACTAATGAAATGTAAATGCCTGGTACAAAAGACAATACAGTCCCTAGTTTCCACCACTGAATAAAAAGTTTGATGGGAGTTTCCATCCTACCAACAGCATTTCCAGTAAATGCAGGCAGAGGGTTGTCCTTCGAGCCTGTAATTTGGTTTGCTTCCATCACCACTGGTGCTTTTAAAAGAAAAAAGGCTGCTGCTTTTAGTTTTATTTTATTTTTAAATTGTGGCAGAAAGAAAGTTAAAGAAATGTTTCCTTGAAATATGTTTTGACAGAAGCCAGCATTTCAAAATGAGAAGAGACAGCCCAGTTTTTAATTCCTTGGTCTTTAGGAAGATTTCTGAGGAGATCAGGAGATAATTGTAAAAGGGTCCCTGGGAAGTCATCAGCTCTGTCTTTTTTATAGTGAGAGGGTAACAGCAAGGTTGACAAGCTGTGGAATTATCCAGGTTACAATATTGACTACTCAGAATCAGATGCTATGTGCACTACTCCTAGTACTATTGTGCACTTAGTACCGTGCACTAACCCTTAGTACTTTTTTTCTGATGAGGCATAAGAACCTGATTAACTTTAGGCAATGTACACTCTCATACCCTCCAAATCAGTGGGATTCCTCAGGGTGCAGAATGTCTTTGGGATTGGCTGCTGTTGTTTCCCTGCCCTGTCCTTCTGGGACCAAGAAGATTTCTCAAGGCATCAGTGCTACTTTGTATGAACAAGTGGCAAAATCTGGCTGCAGATTTTAAAAAGATACACAAAGCATCTTGTTATATTCTATGTAAAGAGTAATTCTCCATTTACCTCTCCAGAGGTATTTAATGTCATTTTTACCTTCTATCCAACCTTTATCCTTTATATTATCTTTTATATACTGATCTTGCCAATATTTAGTCCAGCACTCAATGGTGAATAGTCCACCCCAGCGTGGTTCTCTGCTGCTGTGAAGTAAGGCTTTTGTATATCAGGGCAAAGTCAGCATAAACACTGGTGCATTTATGAAATAATATTTGAAAAGTCACATTCTGCAGGTGCAAAGGGCTACAGAAAATGATGAAAGGTCAATGCACTGCTTGAGAAAGCAAGCACTCCAGCTCGGTGGTCTGAGCAGCAGGGAAAAAACCTTTTAATACAAAAAAAAAGTGGCAGAGCATGACACTCTGCTTATCTTTCAGGGCAAAATGTCATGGGTTCCTGTTTTGACAAGGATGGTTCACGTAAGGTGTTAGGAAAAATTTTTGAGGGTTTTTCAATCTGGATAGGATTGCTTGGCAAGATCTTAGGTGTCCATCTTCGGGAAACTTGCAGAACAAGCTCAAGCATGGGATAGGCTGAGCCTTTGCAAGGTCCCTCTCAGCCAGCATGTTACAGTGATGCCATAACATTTAAAACACAACATTGAGTATCAGGACACACAGGGGTCCATGGAAACCCCAGAGGCAGAGTGATGTCTAATGCAGTTCTTAGGAAACAGAGGAGATGACCCATGGTCATCCCTGGAGCACTTCCCAGCTGCAGGTCTCTGAGGAAAGCCTGTGCTGCACCGGTGTCATTGCCCACATCTCTGCCCAAGCCTTTATCCGGTGACACCTGGGACAGTGGCACCACTGTCAATGCACCAGGGCCACCAGCAGATGGGAGTCTCGCCGGCAGGAGGCCAGGGAAAACTGCTTCTGTGGCTCCAGAATTAAACAATTGGGTGCAAAGTCAAAATATCCTCTAGAAAGGCTCTTTTTCACAGTGGCTGGACAACCAGGCCTCAGGGAGGAGTAAAACAGATTCCTCAGTTTCCAGCAGAGACTAGACGCTGTTTAATTTCTATTCAACATGGTCATCAGACCAAAGCTTGGGGTTAATCTCACTCAGTGGCACCAAGGTCCTGGGAAAAAGCAAAGCATGTGGCAGAAACCTGCTGAGAAGACAGTAATGAGCACTACTAATGAGCAGAGAGGGAATCAAGCATGCAGTGCATCAAAGGCACAGCATCATTCTGCAGGCAAACAGCACTTCCTCTTCACCTACAAGTCAGCTGCAGTTCAGACCTTGGCAGTAACAAATAATTTCCCTCCACAGCATGTTTTTAGCACCTTTTGATCATTATTTTTGGTTACCAGTATTGTTTTAACAGTCATAAATAGCTCCAGCCATGGTCTGAACCCCACAGTGAGAGGCACTGTGCAGACAGGGAGCAGGGTGGCCCTTCCACGAGGAGTTCACAGCCTGTCAGGGAAGGAGCCATTGCCATTCTACAGCAAATACCCATTTCTCAGTTCTTCCAATTTACCTGGCAAAGCAACAGATTAAGACACCAAGAATTAGTGCTTGCCGCACTCATTTCATGTGTGCTGCTGAGCAGTTGTATTTTCATGTGTGCTTCGTGCATCTGCTGTTCTCCAGCCACCAGTGGTGCCTGGGGAGGGAGAGAAGGGCTTCTTCAAAGCAGACTGAATCTGATGTTTCCATTAGAAATAGTCTTGGGATCGTAATCTGAGACTCTGACAGCTTCATCTTGTGTCCTTCTATATATCTGCAGTGATCTTCTCAAGCAAGCACTGGTCACTGTTGTCTGTCTTAATGGGCTGGGGTTGCTCTTTTCTGAATGGTGGGGCTGGAGGGGAAGGGGGATGGTACAAGAGAGCAGCATGTGTGACCAGGGAGGTCTGTCACACACTCAGGAATAGGCAACAGCAAAGGCCTGACCTCCCAGCAGCTGGTGCCATTGCCAGCAGTCAGCTCTCATCATAATGTACCTCTTCCCCCTGGAAAATGGGTTTGTCCTTCTCAAAGGAGTTTTCTCTTTCTAACAGGATTTTATCCTTTGAAAAAGGGAGCATTTGCAGCTGAGTCCACATAGGAATCCTATGAAGTCCTCATGATATGTTTCTGGTTTTAGTCCTGTGGGTCTGAACAGCTCGTTCACCTCGGGTTGCTGAAGACCAGCCCTGCAGATGTGATGTGCTCACAGATGGCCCTGGCCCTGCCCCCGGGGATGAAATACAGACAGCAGGCAGCAGGACTCAACAGGTCCTGCTCAGTGCCTGAGTTTCTACTGGGATGTTTTGCTGTATTTTCTTTAAAGAGAAATTCCAACTTTGGGTGAAGTTTGGTTATTTCTACAGTTTTTATTCCTCCTGCTGAATCCAGGGAAGCTGGGCTAAAGGGATGATTATTTTCCCTAGCTCCTCTGGGAGCGTTGGGCTAGATTTTCTGGTGTTTCAGTACTGGGAGATGCAAATTATGAAAAATTCACCAACAGTCTTGAGTACACCTTCCAGCTCCTGCAAAGCTGCTCCGAGGGGGTTCCCACTGCACAGGTTGAATATGCCTTCGGTCATCGAACTCTCTCTGCCCCAAGGACAGCAGTACCAGACATCCCTTTTGCTGCCCCTGAGGTCTATCAGCCCACCTTTACATGTGAGGCAGACCCTAAGTCTTTCCACACTCATCAAGGGGCCAAAACTACTGCACCACTTGCAACAGAGAGCAGGCTGCATCTGCAGAGCCATTGGCAGCCAGCAGCGCTCCCCCAGCACTATTTCTTGCTCCCTAGAGTTTGGGGGCACAGTCCCTCCCTGCACGTATCAAACAGGTACAGAGCTCTGCTGCCAAGGTTCTTTCCAGCTGGTTACTGCACACTCCGCTGTGCCCCTGCAAGGAGGGATATTAGGGCCTCAGTTGTGGTCTCATTTCTATTGCCCCTCTCTAGACCATCCAACAGGGACATCAAAGAGCTGTTTAAGTCATGGTCAAAGCCCAACACAGCCCGCAAGATGCTGCCTGTGTTCTCATTTCGTTCCAGCTTCCTTCACTACAAAGAGATTCTCCTCCTGGTTTCCTCTGCCCTAAATGAGGGCAGAATGAAGCCCAGCATGTGCACATACCCAGGCTTTCTTTGTCATTCCCAGTGGCTCCTCCTTGAGCTGTCCTCTTTTTCTTAAAATTAAGTGCGTTGGGGCTGAAGAGAAGCAATGAGTGTTGTCAGTGGAATCCAGCTCCTGGCCTGGCTAATTTGGCAGGTGGCCTTTGAGTAGATCTCGAGTGTTTTACAGAGCTAAGTGAAAAGCATTGCTGCTATTTCAAAACTGGGGCAACAGAAGCTCTGGGCTGGTTCTGCCTGCGATTACGGAGCCTGGGGGATAGAGGATGCAGTAAGAGAACTTTGCGCTCTCACTTTCCAAAAGCATGCCGAGAGTAATAGAAAATTATGTCCTCCTTCTACAGAAGTTTATTGCTTGAGGTGGAATTAGTCAGAAGCATTATTGCTTTCAGTAAAAGACCGCAGGCCCCGGGGTAGCCAAAAGAATATTAAAAAAAAGAAGAGGTGTATTTTAAGGCCACGTGTATTTTAAGGCCACGAAACTTCGTGATGCTTCCAAAGTACTGACCGTGCAGAGGAAAGTCACCAGGAAACCCCCGATCCTGCCACCACATCGGCGACTCTCTTTTCCCCTCGGAGAGCCCTAAACCGTGACGGGAGCTGGGCAGGGCAGCGCGCACTCCCGAGCGCTGCCAGGGCGCGGACACGGCCCCGGGCGAGGAAACCCCCGGCCCCTCGCCCCGGCCCCCGCCCNGCGCCGCCAGCCGCGGCCGAGGATGCGGCGGAGCCGGGCGCCGCGCCTGGCGCTGGCCGCCGGCCTGGGCTCGCTCCTGCTCGTCCTCTTCTACTTCCAGAGCAGCCTCAGCCCAGGTGGGTCCGCGGGCGCCGCGCTCTCAGAGGGTCCCCCGGCGGTGGCGGTCGCGGGCGGGCGGAGAGGGGAGCGGGGCACGGCGGGCAGCGCCTTCCCTGCTCCTGGAGCCCCTCGAGTGTCGGCCGGTCCCCGGCGAGCTGAAGTTGGGTTCGCCGGTGAGTTGCACATCCCTCGGCGGAGCCCATTGAACTTCGCCGCTGCGTTCGCCCGCGGTGCGAGCGGCGTTCCCGTCCCGGCGCCGCCGTTCCGCAGCGAGACCCGTGTCTCCTCTCTACAGCCACCTTCTCTCGGGTCGCTGTGCTGTTCGGTGTCCCTGGAGGCATGAAACCGTGGTCAGCTTTGTGCGGTCATGGAGCTGTGCACAGCTTCGTGCAGCTCTCCCCAGGCTGTGCCGGGGCCGGGACCGAAAGCACAGCTGCCCTGTCCCGCAAGTGCCGCTTTACACCCCCGGTCACTAAAATTCCTGGAAGTCTGTTTGAATGGCTCAAGGGACTTCTCTAGTGTGCTCTTAGAAATTTGTTTAAAGTTGGAAAACAGTTCTGAACTAAAATCTGAACCGTTTTATGCTGGGGGGATAATTTATTTTCCTGCCTTTTTCTGCTCCTTTGGGGAAATTAGTTCCTCTTTCCTAAGAGACGTTGTTGGGTAATTCCTGCCGTTTTAACAATGTACTAATGCTTTCTGAGTACAGCAGAAATCCATCAATGGAGCCTTTAGAGTTACATCTTAGAATTCGGAAGACTGACTTAACTGAAACGTTAACAGAATTTTATCAGTGTAGACTAATGAAATGTGATTTTCCTTTTATAGGTTCTGCTCCATCACTTTAATGTGGTTTATATTTTTTTCCTAAAAATAAAAAAGGCATAACTTTTTGGCAAAGTAAAATTGAAAAGGAGTTGGGTTTCAGTGAGCATTTGTTATTTGTAGACTAGCATGTGAAGCTTGTCAGATGAATTCAGAAATCCCAGAAGACCATAATCAGCATTGTATTCCTTAGTAACTTTTTCTTTTCTTAAGGAAAAGATTTACACATCTTATTTTAGTATTGGGACTGCTCAGTAAAAAGTGCAGCACTGAATCGGTTTTAATCTCCAGGGGTGCTAATGAAGAGACGATTGTGTTTTTATACTGGATATGCCTTCTAGCATCTGACTGGAAAACATGTCTTTTTTCAGGGCTTGGGTTTTCCAAATGAGATTCTGCTGGTCTGAGTCAGCAGAACTTTCTGTGTTTAGTTGACTTTAATTCCTTACCTGATCTCAACCCAGTTTCACAGAGAGTTCCCGTGAGGTCACAGCAAACCAGGTGATGGTATTGGTGGTGGTGTCTCATGAGGTGCTTGAGGAAATTTGGGTCTGGAATGCTGCCTTGAGAAGTGATGGCCAGCTGAGGCTTTGGGAAATGCAACGCCCTGCAAATCTGTTCTTTCATGTGGGGCAAGTGTGATTTTTGAAAGTTCCCAGAGATGGTGATAAGTCTGAGGCAGGGATCTCCAACTGCTAGAACCAAGTAATGTTTGTCACTCAGTGGGAATCCATTTGTGAGGGTGTGGATGTCCTCTGCAGATTTGCCCCTTTAGGTTCAAAAAAGAGGTGAGTTAAAACAATATTCGTGTTCTCTAATATCAGCTTATTTTCTAGCCGTACAGTTGTGTCCCTGGGTCCAGCCTTCATTTTTGTGCTATTTCTTTCCCTTATTATTTTTCAGTTTCCAGTTTTTCCTTTCCTCTTCAGATCAGTGAGAAACTCACACTAGCAGAGGAAAGGTCATTACCATATACAGAAAAGAAGCAAGCTAAAGATTGCTTCATTTTTTTATCCCAAAGGAAAACAAACTGAGGCAAATTACTTGAATTTTAGAAGTTACAAGGTACAATAATAGGTAAACAATTTGCAAATGAAAATGTCATCTTTAAAGTGATGGCTGCTTGGGGGTTATTTGGAGTTCTGGTTGTCTGGTGTAATTTGGTTTTTATAGAATAATGAAGAAAAATTGTAGAAAAAAAAAAGAAGCAATGCTATGAGTTTCCCCCAGGAGCAGTCAGATCCTTTTTCCATCGTTAGCAGGATTGAGCAGGTTGCCTTCCCTGGGCCACCCACAGTCCATTACATGGAACATGCTGAATTAATCCTTGCTAATGGCACATAGAGACCAAACCTTCCTGTGACCAGGACAAGGAATGGGAAGAAAGAGGATATAACCAGAAACCTTTAAGCCTGAGAGTGCTAAGGGCTCACTCAGCTCAGGGAGCAGGACTTAACTGCTCTGTTTGCATTGCCCACTTACAGCTCCACCCGGACAGTCACCGGAGTGGTTTGTGCTGAGCTCCACGGCTGTGCTGGAATAAGGCTTTCTTGTTCTGCCTCAGGAACCACACCAGCCTGTGCTGAAATAACTCTGCTCCGAAATGCCACTGAGTGGGTTATTTTGGTAGTGGGCTGAATTAGTTTGTACTGAAGTCAGTGGCAGAATTCTCTGTTGTACCTCCTGGAGTCAGGAATGAGCTCTTTGTGTTTGCCAGAGGGGTGGGACAGGTCTCGGTGCTCCACAGGGAGATGGGCTTGTGTGCTTGAGTGTGCCCTGACTTTGTGGCCCTGATGATTTTTGTGGCCTTTCCTTCCTGCTGGCTGTACTAATGAGCAGACACAGGGGCTGTAGGCCCAGCTTTCCCCTGGCCCTGGGGTGGAGCTGTGCCAGGGACTGTTCCCTGCTCTGGTCAGTGGTGACCTGTCTGTCCTGTTAGCCATCAGCTGTCCCGCTCCAGGCCCACAGATTCGTGGCCAAGGGCAGGATGTCTGCCCTTGTTGCAGGGAGATGTTGAAGTGGTGCTGAGCACACTTGCCACTGGACCTTCCACACCACGCCACAGTGGGTAGTTCCAGGGTTTATCTGGAGCAGTCACCTTTCAACACCTTCTGCATCTGGGCTGGTGGCATGGGCAAGTGTGCTCATCTCCCAGGCAAACCTCATGCCGTCTCAGCTGGGCTCAGGGAGTGGTGAGGGCCACCAGAGTCCTTGGCTGGACTGGTGTCACCTCACAGCCATCCAGGAGATCCTGTCTGGCCTCAGCATGATTGTCACCCATGTTCTGAGCTGGTGTTCCTCTGCTGTTCCCGGCAGGAGGAGCACACCGTTAGCTGCGCTGACTTGTGCACGCTGTGCATTTTCTGCACAGAGGTGAGAATACGCAGCAGGGCTCCCAGACTGGTATTTCACCTCACTCTGCTGGCAGCACATTGAGGCTGGCACAGCAGGAGATACTGAAGGCTGCCATTCCTTGTCTACATCAGAGCTTTGGTCACTGCTGTTCTCAGGGGGACCACACTGATTTTACCAACAGTGGGGGATGTGGGATGACTCTGGTAGTACAGATGTGGGATAAAGGGAGGGGGGAACTTGTGATGGAGGTAGAGGAAGGTGAATGGCAGGTCCTAAGGCCCTGTGTTCATGTGGCCTGAGGTTTCTGCAGGGCAGTGCTGTGGGGCCACCCCAATGGTATATCCTTGGGGCTACTGTGAATAGGCAAATAATATCTGGAGAGCTGGCAGATTTTCTCCAAAAAGAAAGAAGGAAAAGCTCTCAGTCGCAAAGTGCTCCTTTATTTCTGCTCTAGTTCTGTCCGTTTGCAGCATCCAGCTGTTGTTTCTTAGGTCTTTTTAGCAGCACTTGCTCAGTGCTGGCTTCTGCACTCCCCATGTTGTTTCACAACCTGCTGTCAGCACGAGCTGTTGGACCTCATGGGGCTTTGCAGGTGAGATGTACTCAGCCTTTGCTCTGACTCTTTCACAACAGGAGATACCAGAAGTGCCAGGGTTGTGATACTGTTCCAGAAGGCTTTCCAAGTGAGAAAGCAGCAAGAGCCCTCTCTCCATCCTTATTTGCTCCTGTATCAACCAGTTGGATCTTCTCTGGGCTCTGATAGAGCAAAGCCTTCTCCAACCCCTTCAGCAGCCTGAGAGAGAAGGGTTGGGTTGTCTGCAGGAGGATGAGCAGCAATGCCAGAATCCACATCAACACATGTAGCAGATACCATGGGTAGGAAACTGCCTCACCATCTTTGTGTGTTTCTTAGCCCTCTGATGTGCCAAGGTGGGTATGGAATACGCCACTGCTGCCACTCTCTGCCAGTTCTCAGGTGGTTCCTGTTGCCCAGCCCAACACCCTTCAGGACTAGCAGATCTTGGAGAAACTCTTGCTTCTCGTTTTCCAAATTTATTGATCTCAGCCAGCTCCATCTCTGTGCCTAAAGATCGGTCCCTTCAGGGGGATACAAATTATTATAGACATTATAGAGCTGATAAGTGATTTGACCAACAGAGCTCTAGTCCCTGAACCTATAACTGCACCTAGACCTGACGTGAATGGAGATAAATACACACTTAAATATTAGCAGACCTTTGAAAACCAGGGACATTTTTTTCAGAACAGGAAAGAGCCTATTTTAGACCTCAGTTCCTCCCCATTGTTTAAAGGTATTTGGAGGCTGAAATTCAGCCGCTGCCTTGGGACGTGCACACAGTTCGGCCAGCGAATGCTCTGAGCCTGGGTCGTGCCTGCAGCTGGCTGACACATGTCCTCAGCCTTCCAGATAAGGAGAGAGATGCTGCTTTTACCCTGGATAAGGCTGCAAACACAGGCAGGGATGACAAATCAAAGCCACCCTCAGATGGTGTTAACTTTCCCTTGCCTTGCCTTGCCTTCGCCTTCACCTTGCCTGCACCTTCCCTTCTCCGTCCCTTCTCGTTCCCTTCTCCTTCCCTTCACCTTCACTTCCCTGCTCATTCCCTTCTCATTCCCTTCTTATTCCCTTCTCATTCCAAGGCCTTCCCTTCCTTCTCATTGTCTTCCTTTTTCATTTGTTATGGGGCAGTTTTGCCCAGCTCATTTTCCAAGCATAGTATCGTGATGCCCAGGATGCAGCCCCTTCCTTTTGAGGAGCCAGTACTTGAAGTACAGCAACATTTGTCAGCCAAGATGCTGGTGAACACAGGCTGGAAGCCCTCACACATGCCATGTTTGGAAAAGATATGAAGCACTCCATCCGTGACCTGTTGGGGTAGAAAAGTCCACCCACTCTGGTGCTTAGAGCAGCAGGACAGTAATGAAGCCCATCTGCTCCTGAGGGCCAGGCTTTTCATGAGGAATGCTTTCTCTAGTCCTTCTTGGCTTTATACAGTTTCCTGAAAATCTCTGATACATGCAGGCAGTTTTGGAGGGGAAAGGAGTGGGCTTAGTACACCCGGAGTTAACTCTGTCCCTGCAAGAGAAATTTGTGTCCCAGTAGCTCTGCTGGCTGCATCCAGCCTCTCCTGGCCCCACATTCCTCTGGCATCTCAGCCTGGCTGTTTCTGTCTGGCAGCACAGTGCACCTGCATTTTGTCCCCACATACAAAACTCCAATATCCTGCAATAAGAACTCCACAAAAACAGCACCAGTAGGGCTTTTGCCTGTGTAGGTGCAGGTCGGTGAGGTCCAAGGCTGGGAGATGAGTGCTTGTGCAGTGGCCAGGGCTCTCCTGAGGGTGTTGGGATTTGTTATGTGCTGGGTTTATTTCTTGGTCCTTGGTTCCTGCGAGCATCTGAATGGAGAGCATGACAAAACTTCCATCTTAATTCCAGTGCAAACACAGCTGTCTTTCCCAGAACTCTATATCAGAAGCCAAGAAACTACAAAGGCATTAGGCACTTAACTCCCAGTACTGCCCCTTGGAGCTGAGTACCCAAAGAAGAGCTTAACTCCCAAAATAATTCTGAGGGGCCAAGGGGGGATGCTTCACTTTGAGCCGTTGAGGCACAACTGGGCAAAAGCCCAAAACTTTCCTTGTTTGAAGGCAGTTAAGGACTACTAGCAGTCTGACAAGGGGGAAACATCTCACTGATGGCTCTGGTGGCCTGAGAGGCCAGGGTTTAACACCATTATGCCTTGGTTCTGCCTGCACGGCACAGCCCTGCCTGAAAGTGAAAACAGGGACAAATGGACCTACCCTAGGAGCTGGAGGTACTTTTTTCCTCCAGTAAAATTCCTTGTGGATGGAGGAATGACTGATGTCAATGGGCAGTTGAACCCCACGTTCCCAGGCTGTGCTGCCCGGTTTAGAGCAGGCTGCTCTCTCCCATACATGCACCTGTACCTGCAGAGCTTGCAGTGCTGTAAACTGGGACACCCTGTCTCTGTCTCCTCTCTGGATCTGCAGCTGTGGGACAGGTCTGTATTCAACCACAGGCTCTCTGCAATTTCCCCACTGATTCACATAGATCTTTTAATTTTTCCGTTCTTCAAATGGAACTCCCCCTTTGGCAGTAAAATCCTCCCAGCAAGGCTGGATGGTGGGAGATATTGCTAAATGCCCCCTGTATTATGCTGCTGCTGTCTGAGGTTGTCCCCCATCCCTGATGCTCATTTCCAGATGCTGGGATCCTTGCTTCATGACTGGCTGTTGTGATTTATTCCAGCTATGCCAGTTTTTGCTGTTGCAGGTTAGTACCCCATGTCATTCTAGTAAATTACCAATTAAAGTCAGTTGTAGAGCTCTGATAAATAGGGTTCAACCCCCAAATGTCTCTTCTTGCTCTTTTCTTCATTTCCCAATTGCCTGTGGCTTCCACTGGGAAGGCAAAACTTGAGTCTAACTCAAAGGCCTACATGGGCAAAGGTGAAAAGAAAAGAGTTTCTCTGTATCCCCAGGAGCTGGGTGGCCACTACTTGGATAAAGTCTTCTTGCATGTCCCTCACAGGAGATCCCCCAGAGTAGACATAGCACTGGGCCATGGGGCTTGTTTTGTTTCTCTTACAGTTTAGTGAGCTGGGGAGCAGAGATGATGCTTCATTCGTTGTCTTGGAAGGACAGTGTGATGCTGTGGGGGACACCCAGTCTGTCCCTCATGGGGACAGGGAAGGGAAGGGCAGCCAGAGGACACAGTGTGTGAAATGGCTCTGTGTGCCTTGGATCCTGTACACATGTGATACCAACATTGCCACTGCAGGGCTCATGCTGTCAGGAGCCATGCTGTGCTGGCTGCTCAGCAAACGGGGGCTGCAGCAGCATCAGCCAGGCACTGGGACCTCTGCAGTCTGTGCAGGAGGCAGCACAGGTGGTGCCAGCAGCCACCAGGGCCAGTTCCCCTCTGCATGGAGCTGAGCAAGCCCAGCACACCCAGTAGCCAGAGGAACCTGCAGTGGCTGACATCCTGAACTGTCACCCCACCACTTCACAGCCCAGAAATCTCTGCTGCCCTCTTGGTGGGCTGAATCTGTCAGAGCTCAGTAGTGCCCTGAGTGTCTTTTCAGTCTGAGTATGAGACGGGACAGTGATTGCAAAAAGCAAACACACACACGCTGCCCTGTGCACACACGCTCCCCTGCCATTGGCAAATTGGTCTCTGCACCAGCCCCACACATAGCTGAGACTCACTCTGGGCAGCTGCCTAAAATATGAATTTTCAGTCTGAAAAGCTGATGAAAGGCTGTGTGAGGGCGCCACATGGGATCAGGGCCACAGTCATGCCATCGGAGCTCCATCTTGGACCTGGTGCTGTCCTTCTAACCTGACAGCTTGTTGATGTGGAGACATCTTTCTGCTGGCTTCTGGTGGACAGGGAGAGGGCAAGTGGGACAGAAGCTGAGCTTTCTTCCAGCATGTCTTTTGAATGCTATTGAGCAAGTTTCATTTTTCCCCAGATCCTTTGCAGCAGCCCTTACTGGGATGTCTGGGGTCTGTAGGCTTTTTGAAGGTTCCTGCCTTGTAACCTTTTCCACCTCCCACCTTTTGAAGTCTCAGAGGCAAAGATCTGCCTCAATTTTGTTTCTAGACTTGGTGATCCTTCCTTCAGAGGTTCTGGCACAAGTCCATTCCCTTTAGCTTGTTTGCATGGCACTGAACACATTTAGCTTCAGGGCATGGAGGTGTCCAGCCTTGAAGCAGCCAGTGGGGAATTCCTGCAGCCTGTTGGAGGAACAGGCTGGCTGCTCTGCCTGCTCCTGTTTTCCCCATAGTGCCCCTGAGCTCTTAATATCTGGATAAGCTTTGACTAAATAAATAGTTGTAAATTTATGGGCAAGCAGACTGATGGGAATTTGGCTGGGAAAGGCTTGGAGTTGGTCTTTCCTGCGAGAAGCAGGCATGGTTTCTCCTCTCTGGTTAGGACTGTAGAAGCTCCTCCACCCTTGGGTTCAGCAGCTACATCCTCAGCTGAGGTGGCTCGTCACTGTCTACCAGTGCAGGAAAGCCTGGCCACATAACCCACATCCTCTGGCAGCTCTGTGCTGAGAGGAGAATCACCATTCAGTGCTGAAAGTGGTTGAGAACCTGGTTTTGAGGGTGTGAGTGTGTATGGATTCAGTGTCTGCTGATTGTTTTGTCCCAGTTGAACATGCTGTCCCATGCCACCTCAGGCCCTTCCCTGTGCTGTGATGAGAGCTTCCTGACCTATAGCTCTGCAAGCACCAGCCATCCCCAGCCCTGCAGACAGCCCTAGCCTGGCTCTTTGGAGTCCTGGTTGCCTCCTGGTCTATTGGCATGTCCCACCTCCCTTCCACCTTACCAGTGATCCCTGGTACATTGGAGCAACGAATGGCAAAGGCGTTCAGTGCTCCCAGCCGTGCTGCATCCCTGGTCACTGACCCCTTGGGGTGGTGTCACACTGTGAAGCTGTTTTGGCAGCTGTGACATGCTGCAAACCACAGAGCCCCGGGTTTGTGTGTGGTGTTGTGCTTGGGTGAGTCTGTTTCATGGCCGTGTACACAAACCGTGCTGAGCACCGGCGCTGAGCCTGCTGTGCTGAAGAAGCACCTGATTCTGGTGAGACCCAGCTTTTTCCAAATTGGACTTAATTTTCATAGACTTCCTCAGAACAGCATCCAACCGGACTTGCTTTCCCCCCAAAGAGTGTCTCTGAAGGTGTTGCTGCCTCTGCAGTGGCTCAAGTGACAGATGAGGAAGCCTCCAGTCTGGGCATGGCAGATGGGCAGGTGGTGGCATCTCTACCCGTGGCACTTGTGCAAGGAGATGTGCCAATAAATGTTTTGGATCTTCACAGCATTGCACGTGGCCCGTAGGTCCCTTCCCATCAGGTTGTCACCTGTGATACGGAGGGATGCTGAGGCCATGAGTCCTGGCCTCCAGTAACAACGTGCTCACAGCTTTTCCTTCTCCATGTAAATGCCACTTGATTTATAGCCCTCCATCTCCTGGCTGCTTTCCCAGCTCTTCCAGGGAGGGAGCAGCAGCAGGTTGGAGCCATCCCTTGCAGTGCTCTCTCTCCCTACAAGTTTGTAGTCATTGCTAATGTGGAACCCAACCCAAGCCTGCTCTCTGGCCAGATGTTGCTTCACTGACCTCGCAGGAAGATGGGTAATATCGACATGAGGTTCAAAGGTGATGTTTGTTTGGAGCTGCCCAGTGTGGGTGTCTCTGGGGCTGCCTTGCCTGTTCTAGAGGGCTTTCTTCAAAAGCAGGGAGCTGCGAAATCAGCACAAACTACTTGGAGGTCAGCAGCTCCTCAGCAGCTCCCCACCCCCATTTGCACAGTGCTGCCCTGTGAGAATGCGGCTCTGCCTGCCACGGGAGTGTCCCTGCACAGGCAGATTTCCCCATGGCAGGAGAAGGCAGCGAGTTCAGTCCTGCACATATCTACAGAGCCAGGCCCTTCCTTTTGGCAAGGGTGCAGGACTAGCATATTCACAGCTGGGTCTCTTCCAAGTTTACTCCTGGCAGTATCAGGGAGATTGATTTCCCTTTAGCTTATTAGGGTCAGCAGACACAGGCACTGTGAGACCCAAACAAGGCTGAATTGATGCTGGTGGAGTTTTGCATCAGTACCCACAGCTGCTGCTGGGTGGTATAGACACAAACCTCCCAGTTCCCTTCCTGCTGAGGTTCCCATCAGAGCTTGCTCACTCCCTGTGAAAAGGAAAGGGATGTCCCCAGAGCCAAGAGCCACTCTCAGGAAGGGTTACATCCATCAGCCACTCAGACAAGCAGCTACCAGCGATGCTGGACCTGTTGTGCCCCAGAGCGGTGATGGCACTGGAGATGTTTGTGTCCTCTGCTGAGCATGCTGGCTGGGGAGACAGGGCTCTTTGGTGGCCTCAGGCAGTGGTCATTACTAAATGTAGCAGAAGTAGGCATGAGGAGCCGTGTGGTGGGACTGTATGTGCTGGAGATGGTTCTCAGAAGTGGTTCTCCCTAGGCTCCAGCAGGCTGTAATTCACTCCTCTCCTCCTCTGCAAGCTCATGCATCGCTTCACCTCTTTGCAAAGCCTCTTGTTGTGTGTCTTGTGGCAGAGAGTCACACCACCTAATGACCTTTAGAAAGGCAGGACACAGCCCCTCACCTGCCTCTGCTGGGAGTCATGAAGCAAAGCCAGGGAGGGATGGCTGTGTGCAGGGTCCTGCACTGGGAAGAGTTTGCTGAGTGCATTTTTTCTCAGATCAGCTTGTTGAGGCTTTGATCAATCCCAGATGGACAAAGCTGAGAAGATGGCTTGAAATATATTCAGCTGGCAAGCTGAGCCATCTGACATTAGGGAGACTCCTCTTTGTTGTACCTGTGCAGGTGGCCTGTGTGCAGAGGGCACAAACAGCATCTGCCCAAACCAGACGTGAGTGCGGGCAGGTTTTGAGCAAGCCCAGCCTGGCCCCCTGCACGCTGGCCTGCCGTGGCCTCAGCAGCTGAGCAGGAGGCAGCAGGCTGGTGCAGATGGTCTCCTGGCTTGGCAGCTCCGTGGTGCTGTGTGAGCAGCTGTGGGCTGCCTGAGCCTGCCCAGAGATGGGGGCCTGCAGGGGTATGGACACCACACTAGCGGGGTTTTAGGGAGAGGTGGATCTCTGGCCTTGCCCAGGGAAAATCAGCCCCTGTCCATCCCAGCAAGGATCCCTGCCTTGGCACTGGTGGTGCAAGCCCTTCTTCTGCAGTCCCTTCGGGCAGCAGGCTGCAAAGGAGGAGTTTATTGACAAGGAATGGAAATGCTGGCAGTTCAGGCTTGTATTATAAATGCAAGCAGGCAACTGGGGCCAGGAGAACGACAGGCATAATGGGGAAGAGAAATTGCTCTTGGAAAGCTTCTTGGTTGGCTTATAGGAGGAATTAACCATTTGGAAACAGAAGATTGCATGGTACTTACACACAAATACTTTATTTGCTCACAGAGGCCTTGTTCCTGCTGGATATTGTTCATTTTCTGTTTCCTATACAGATCTTAATTGCAGTCCTTGTGACAGTAGAGACCTAGGGACACTGCCCCAGCAAAATACATCCCTCCAGCTAAAATGCCTGTGATCTTTCTATTAAACCCTCCTGGCATCTGCCTCAGGCTGGTACAAGGTGACCAGAGCCTCCTGCTGCTGAGGAGACATGAAGGTTTAGGAAGAATCCCTGCAGTGAATGGGGCAGAGTGTCCAGACCAGCTGCCATTGGCTCTGTTCCTAATATGATCCCCACAGATGATGCTGGGGCATTTGGCAAGCTCCTTGAAGCAGCTGGATTCCTTCTTTCCCTTTCTGCATGATTTATTGGGAGCTAATCCTATAACTGTCACAATTTTCCATCACTTGATTAGAGTTTTCCTGGCTGATCCTTGACTCAACTTGACCAAATGGGAATAAGAAGGCCTTCCGTGGAAAACAGAGCCTGAGCCATCCCCACCTCAGGGGAGGAGGGAAGGAGCCACACAGCCAATGCCCAGCTGTGCCAGCCCCTGAGCCTGGGTATGGCTGGTGGCATTGTGACAGTCCAAGAGGTGTCATCGGTGAGAAATGAAGAAAAATTGTCTTTAGAAACATTAGTAAGCTGTGCAAGAAAGCAGAAGTCAAAAGAGGAAAGAGCTTTCATGAAGCTTTATAGAAAACAAGGAGGTTCTTCATGTAATTTTAATATCTTCCTAATGGCAATAACTTCTTCCTAAGTAAACCTTCCAGGATCTTGAACATCAAGAGTAATGCACAAGTGGTTTTAAAGCATGTCCAGAAGCCAGATCTCTGAATCACAGTCACTTCTGGAACCAGTGGCAGCCAGTCCTTGCACTGGCTTGGGTACAGTCAGCACTCTCTAAACAGTAGGCATCTGGCTGAAGCCTGGGCAGACCAGGGATTTCAGATTTCAGAGGTCTCTTCCAGTTAAAAGCTGAGCAGCCTCCTGTTGGGGAAAAAAAAAAAGTAAAGGAAAGGCAAAAAAAAGGAAAGTTAGAAAGATAATTATTTTCCTGCCCAATGCATGTGACATGCAGTAGAAATCTAAACTAGTGCAGGATGTTCTGACCCCATCTCACGTCAGGAGTTTAATGTTCTTTTTGTAGCAGCTTAAAAAAACATCCATCTGACGACACCCCCTCCAACCTCACAGCCACCTCTGTGTCTGCTGCCTGAGCTTTGTGCACAGCAGATGGAAGGCAGAGAGGCAGAGCTGGCTGCAAACCCCTCAGCACTGGATCATCCCTCAGCCTGCCTTAGCCGCAGAGTGCTGAGTGTGCACTGCAAACGTGAAGCTCTGTGGGCTGGCTTTGTCAGCAAGGCACGAGGAGCAAAACACACACCAGTCCATTGTCTCTTTTGCCAGGCAAATGCTCCAGCAGCCTGCTGGGAAGTGCCCCTCCAAAGGGCACTGATGGGGGCTGCATGCAGGGTCATGCTGGCTTTGCTCATCTGGGAGACCTTGCATGCCTTGGACGGGGAAAAGTCTCCTCCAAGCTTTCCAGTTTCTGCTAAACCTGTAAGAGCATTAATAGAAATGGACAGTAGAAATTACACTGGCAGCAGTCCTTGCTGTATTTCTTTGGAGCACTTTCAGCAGAGATCCCTCTTTTTTTAGTGGTTTGGAGAAAAACCCAAATAGCTCTGAACATTGGATGGCTGCCTCGCTCCCTCCCAGCCCACATCCCACGTGGTGCTGCATGGGACACGCAGGCTGTGGTGTGGCAGCGGCTGATCTCACCCAGCAACCCAGCGTCCTGTTTCCAGCCATGAGCTGTGCCAAAGGCACAGCAGATCCTGGGGAGTGGGAATGGAGAAACTGCCCCTTGGAGAGGCTGTTTCTGGATCCTTTCAGTGGAGGAAGGAGTGGTGATGTGAAATAAGGTGTACTTGTCACGTTTCTGTAGTGATGGCAGTGTCAGCCCCGTGTGTGACCTGTCAGAAGGCTCTCTTCAGGTGTGACTCCTGGTAAGGAATGTGGCTGGGACATGTTCAAGCTGAAAGAGAAGATACTGAAATTTGGTGGCAAGGGGACAGCCATGAGGAGGCCGTGGCTGCGAAGGGTCAGGTCACTGTGGGGCTGCTGCCTGTCACACCACCCGCTCAGGAGGCATCTGTGCTGCTCTTGGCACAGGGGCACTGCCTGCCCCACAAAGGTTGCCACAGCGCTTGAGAGGCTGGGCTGAGGCATTTTCCAATGAAAGTCAGTGTGTCTGTCTTGAACTGGATCCAGATGGAGAAACCTGAAGTCTGGTGGCACTTGGTGCCAGTGGCACCTTATGCTGCTGGCTCCTGACCCGTGTTTGCTGTCTATGGTTTTATTGCATCTGGCATGAGTCACTGAGCGTGGAAATGGTTGTGGGTAGGTGACAGTCGTGAGCAGGAGTCGCTGCAACCCCAGGCTGAGGAAGCAGGGAGCCTCCATCTGCCTCTTGCAGGCTGGAAACCATGTGAGTGCATTTAATGTGCCTGGGGCTTTTGTGCTGTCCTCAGGTCTCTGTGTGAGAGTCTGCGCTGTGAGTGATTTGCACTGTGTGGGTGGGACAAGTGCCCCAATATCAGACAAAGAGGTGATGCAGCTCTGCTGCCTCTCCATCCCCCAGTGCAGCATGCCAGAGGCATCCCACGTACAGGGATGCTGCCTGCAGATGACTGTGCACAGATATCAGGGATCTTGGGCACAAGTAGAGGCAGGTGTGCTTGGATTTTTGGTCCCACTTCAGTTCCCTGGGGCTGTGTATTTCCACCCCAGACATTCACCACAACCACTGCTGCTTCTGGCAGGCCTGGCTGTTCCCTGTCTGGCTGGAATGAGAGCAGGACATGTACTCATCCCTCTGCGTGGCTCTTCCCATCCATCACTTTCCAGAGAGAATAGCTGAGAGCCTTCTTCCACGCCCTCATTAACATTTCCTGAAGGCAGCACACCCCTTGTCCCTCTCTTGCCCGTGGACTGCTGTCTTCCAGCCGGCAGGCCACATCCCTGGAGAAGTGAATGACTTTTCCTGTTAAAGGCAGTGCAGTCCATGGAGTTATCCCATGTAAAACAGTGACTCATTGTCCCCTCTTTGGAGTGTGTTTCTTGGCTGGAGGAAGGCTGTTGTCAGTGCCAGGGAGCCTGGCTGCCATTACCACCCAGTTGTGCCACACAGCCCTGGCACTCTGGAGATGCTGCAAGGCGGTGATTGCTGAAAACAAGGGTACTATTTTTAGGGGGTGACACCTCCATTCATCTCCTTCCTAAAGGAAGCCATCTTGGACATCTTGCCTATGTACACCTGCTTGTGTGAGGTCCAAGGATCCCCAATATTTTCACATCTCTGTGTGTGTGTAGGAACTGTGTGGTTTGGGGCAGAAAATGCTGCAGAAGGGTTTGTCCCAGGGGGTGGTAGCTGTGGAGCATATACATTTGGAGGAAGGAGTTTGGAAAAACTCCTTTCCCTCTTGGCTACGAGGTTTGTACTGCTGTGCCTCCTCAGAAGTGAGCTGTGTCACCTCAGTTCAGTGCCTGTGGAGCCTCCTCTGAGGGTTGTGGCTGGGAAGGGGGTACTGGAGTGCTTCAGCAGCAGAGACATGGGATGAAAATGGGTCCTGGGGATGGGATGCCCTATCACCCATCAGAAGCCATCTGTGGCTGCTCGGAGTTGGCCTTAAATAGCTTCCAGGAAAACAAGAGAGTCATTTGTGCAAAAAGGGGAGATTTCAGGAGAGGAAGGTCTGTGTAATAGAGACTGATAGGATCCCTCCACTGGCTCCACAGGAATGTGATGTATTATAGCCAGGTACTGGAGAAGAGGAAGATGATGGACCATTGTGCAGCCTTCAACCCTCTTCTGCACCCTACCCCTCATCTTGGCCTGAAATGGTACTTTATCATTGTGGCTGAAACATCACTTCTATGTGACCCCACTGCCTGTGGAGATGCAAAACCACCCTCTCCCATATGCAAACATATATGGGTTCACCCATCTGGCCTGATGGGAGAGATTTGTCATCCCCTGCTGCAGCTCATTGTACGTGGGCTGTTCTCTGTGTAAACCTACTCATGTGCATGTCCTGTCTTGCCCTGCTCAGGTTTGCCCTGAGCTGCTTTCCTTGTGGTTTTTCCCTTAGTGTTGTGGGTAACCTCCTCCCAGTATCTCCATTTCCAAGTGCTGGGAGGTGAGGGGAGGCAGGGGGGTTTAATTACTTGGTTTGGCTGTTTCAAGAGGACTAGGGGGGATGGGAGAAAATGTGCAGCTCTGGGAAAAAAAGGCCTGAGCTAAGCTTTCAAGCATCCCTGTGTTGCTGGGACTCAGTTCTGTCTGATCCAGCCAAGTTCAAGTCACTTGGTTTAATTTCTGCTAAATGAAATATCACTAAGCCAGGAGCCACCAAGTGGAGCCCCTTTGCCGTGGGGATAACCAGGCTGACAACATCCAGGCACTGGCTGTGCTTCAAAATAGAATTGTATGGCCCAAACCCAAGCTACGTGAGGCAATTTCTGAGCCTGAGAGTTAGGGTGCAGTGCTGGTGAAGGACACTTACCCACTGGTTTGAGAGGGACAGTGGAGCTTTGTGGTGCTGTGCCAGTGCCTGTGGGTTGTGGCTCAACGGGTGACATGGAGGAATGCCACTGAATCACGTGATGGCTTTGCAGGGCACAGGGATATGCTGCCTGCTGATCTGCTCAGGGAGGCAGATTCACAAAGGTCCTGCCCTTCTGATACGCTGCATTAGCCTGGCTGGGTTACCTGGCAAGGACCTGCTCCAGGACTCTTGAAGGGGTACGACCATCCTGGCCCTTGGCTCTGCTCTGATGTCTGAAAATGCTCTGGAGCAAGCATGGGGGAGGTTCTGCTGCTCCCCAGGATCTTACAGGTTGTCAGTCTGGTGTAGGGAGCAGGAGGGGAGCTGGCAGGGGATGGTCTGATGCAGAATTATTCCCATTCCCTATCAAGTGAGCTGAGACAGACGTCTCCAACAGACTCTGCGCCGCCTGTACCTCAGCAGAGACATGCAGAGCAGCCAGCCCTTCCCAAGGCTTGGCCCACAGAGCCAAGGGCAGGCTGTCAGGAATTACTTGGGTTATACATTGCTGGCTTGTTCATCAGCAAGGAAAACACTGGAAGAGGCCAGTGGTGGGTCTGCCTGTGAACCACACTGCATGGGTCTGTGTTAGGTGGCAACCTGTCACCTGTGTCAGTGCTGAGCCTCTGCAAGAGGACATTGTCACAAGGCAGAAAAGGCTGAACAAGGCATAACTGGGGAGAAAAGCACCATGAAAAGGGAAGCAGTGGTGGGAAGGGCCACAGGGGCATTTCCTGAGCTACAAAGGATGTTGGTCTGGAACAAGAAATGCATGTTTGTATTGTAACTATTAAGTTACAGAGTTTGTGAGTTGATGCCAGCTCCCCTCCATCACTCCTGCTCACCACTCACTGGCACAGCCCCAGGATGAACCAAAGAGGTCAAGTACAGCGTTTGCTCCACAGGGATCTGTTTGCTGCCATGTGGAAGCTGTGCAAGGTGGGGGCTGTTGTGGGTTAGTATTTGAGCTCTCCTCTTCTTGGGGTGCAGTGCTGTGCCTGGGAGAGACCCAGGGAAAAGACCAGAAATCATCTCTTCTGGTTGCTCTCCGCAGGGCTGATTGCTTTTTGCCATTGCTTGTGCTTGTCTGAATATTGCTGTGGCATGTTCTCTCTCCCCAAAATTCTTTCTTGTATGTGTGCTCTACTGCCAGTTACCTGCCAGAATGGGGCATGGATGCTGCCCACTCCCTCTGAGTGTTCTGGATGAGCCCAGGCACTTACACCTCCTTACACTTGCAACTCCTCAGCAGAGGTGGCTGTGTCTGAATTCACAAAGATGAAGGATGCATTTAAGCAAATCAATCATGTGCCGCTATGAGATTTCCTAAGCTTTTTAATTAAGCTTCTGTTGTCTATATCCTTGACTTTCTAGACCCAGTAAAAATGAGCAGTCATAAGAATCTAGGGAGGTTTGATTACTTCTTTGAAGCCAAAAATTTGATTTGCTTTTGGAGCCAAAAAATTCCCATTCCCAAATCAAAACCTTTCAATAAAAATTAAAATAGGAATAATTCCCAAAGGTCCTCCCTTAGCTCTGTGAACACCAGAATTGCCACACAGTTCTTCACAGCCAAGAGTATGATGTGAGAAAGCAAATGGTCACTTATTTGGTCATCTTGTCCATCAAAGAGAGGTCACTGCCTTCCCACAACATTAAGGCAGTAAGTGAGTCTGGAGCTCTCTGTGGGATTCTGGTGTTGGATTCTCACATCACCGTCACTTTGAAAAATATCTGTATTTAAAAACAGAACAACACAACACAATGAACAACAATCAGCCTTTGTGCTTAGGCAGAAATTAAGGAAATGTGTTCTCCACCGGTAGGAGGCCAAGCATAAAAGCCAGAGCTTCCAAGAATTAAACTGTTTTCTGGAGACAACGCTGTTTGTCTCTATAGCTCTGATCCTTCCAGGCAGGGCTCTTCACATGGACCACTGAACACTGCCCAGGGGTTCAACTGGTGTTTCCATGTGGGATTTCTTGGCCTCCGTGTCCTGGACCATCCTCATGCAGTGTGTGAGTCTAGCTGCATGTCCCAGTCTTTGCTGTCAAACCAGGAGGGAAAACTGAGCTCAGACTGCAAGAACTGTCTGGATTCACCACTGCTGCTGCCAAGCTCTATTTGCTTTTCTTCTGTTTTTTTCTCTTTTTATTTTTTTTTTTGTCCTGCTTGGATGTTAAAATTGAAAATTGGACAGATTTAGCAGCCAGTGACTGCAGATAGGGTTTGGCTTTGACTAGCACAGTCACAATATCCTCTCAGAAATTCTATGGCAGGATCCTTCTCTGTGTCTCCTGGGTGCATTATGTCAGTAGTGAGGAGCCTGTCTTTGTGGAGCGGCACCTTTGTGGTCAGGGGTGAGTGACCCATCACTGCTGAGGCTGAAGCACTCACTCATTGCCCCTGGCAGGTCCTGGAGAGGATCAGCAAGGTCTGGAGAAGCCCATTGCTGTGCCCATGAAGCAATCCAGGTCCTAATTTCTGGCTCTTCCAGTGACTGACTTAAACCAAGTGCTAATCCCTGTACACTGTAGAGCTCTGGGCATTGTTTACCCTTCTAGGAATACAGTTATTTGTTTCCCACTGTGCACTGCTCCTTCTCCCATGAATGCAGTTCAGCTACACACATGCCATGTGTGCCAAGCAGACAACTCCTGTCACCCGTCCTTTTTCCTTTGTTCAGGTCAGAATCCATGGGAAATATCACCTTCAATTTCAGAACTTTTTCTTTGGTGTGAGAGAGAGCGTTCCCTTCCAAGAGGTCTGCCCTGAGAACTGACTTCCTACAGAACAAAGAAGCACCTCTCCCACTGCCCTGCTGGCATTTGCAGGCTGTAATTTACACTGATCATTTCAGGCACTGCAGTTATTTTTTTCTCTTTTTTTAGGTTTTGCACAGACACAACAGGAAGCAAAGCTGGGGCTTTGAGACAGCAGCGGGGAGGCAGTGGTGGGGTCAGGATTAGCTCCTCAGGGCCTCTGGGGTGCCTGCTCATGTGCAAGTACATGTGCTGTCTCTTCACTTCCCTTGGCTGGAGACCACTGAATCTCCTCCAGGTGTTAACCCTCTCCAGTTTCATATTGGAGACCACATGTGGAGCTCTTGGCTTCTTGTGGCCCCAGGGTCCAGCCTGGAAAATATCTGACAGCTTCATCCTCCAGCCCAAAATGAGTTGGGATTCCTCCTGTTGCATCCCAGCCACTCACTCCCACTGATCTGGGGTTTCCAAACCTCTTCCTATCTGGCACCTGAGCACATGGGCATGGAGATGTCCTGCATGTGACACACCTGCCATCCCTCTGCCTGCCTGTTCCCAAGGGCTGATCGGCTCAGCTCTCACACACACCCAGCCCGTGCAGCCTCCCACGGCACAGGAATTCCTGGGATCACCCAGTCACCTGGCAGCCCTTCCCAGCTGCTCTGGTTCTGCCTTGGTCCCAGGAGAGCAGAGCTGTCAGTGCTGCAGGTGAGGGTCATCAATGCTATGGATAATAGCATATGGATAGTGCTTTTTTTTTTGCTGTGATGGCAAATATCTCACTTGATTTGTTTCAGGGCTTCATTTGCCTTTTTTTATGACTGTCACACTGGCAGCTGATGGCCCAGAACTAATGCATCTGGGACCTCCTGCCACTTTCAGGAGCAAAGTAGCAGAAACTGCTGAATTCCAGCATTGTGAAATTAAATCCTATTAAATTTCCACTCCCCTCATCCAGGATGAACTTGAGTTTCCCTGTTGGTGTTTGTCTTTCCCTGCCATGGCAGCCTTTCTCAAGTGTTTGCCCATCATCATCAGTATCTTTCTGTTTTTATGTCAACTCCTTCTCAAAGTATTAATCCCAAAGCTAATCTCGGAGGTATTTTTCTAGAAATCTGCCGTCTGTCCAGTATTTCTCATTTAAATGCCACCTGCTTTCTTGTTGCTCATGACCTTTACAGTTCACCTTCTAAACTTCATCCTCTCTGACTGAAGTCCTTGTTTCCTGTAGAGTGTTGTCTCTCATGCACTGTGTATCTGGGTGAGGATCTACCACAAAGTCTTGATCTACAGAAACAGCTTCTTTTATTTACAGACCAGTTTGAATGGGTATGAGCTGTGTCTGGTAAGTGTCATGTTGATTTTCATTCTAAGTTATTTATTATCCAGTTGCACCCACATCTTTTAATTGCTTTCTTTGCTTCAGACTGTTTGCTAAAGCCTGGGTAATGCTGATGTCAGCCTAGCAGGCTTGTTGCTGCCTGAATCCTGTCTCCAAGCCAAACTCTTCAATTCACGCACTGGATTTGCTGTTGTGGTTGCAGAGAACCTCCCTCCCTTTTTAAGGGTCTCTGCAGCCAAAACAGCATATTCTTTCACTGCTGCTTCCAGAAGTCTGGAATAGGCATGATCCAGTCTTTCCCTCACCTCACACGTCTGGCTGTCTTTGCAATCGGCTAGTACACCTAAATACTCACAGCTTTAAAATCTATTCCCTTTTCCAAGGGCAGCTGGCAAGACATTGAAGCTCCAGATCCTGCTTCGGTGTTGATGTCACACTGAAAGAGAGTAGCTTCAGCTGTGATGGGACAGCACTGAAATCTGGGGTACAGGAGGAAAGAAAGGAGGAAGTGTGATATCTTTTTAAGCTCCAAAAGAAAGTCTGAAAGCCCTTGTAGTACAGGAGACTCAAAAAAGCACCTGAGCTTCCTTTCAGGCTCATCTTATTCAGTGATTTCTGGTCAGTGTCTCTGCCTTAGCACAGCGGTTTTGGTCTCCTGCTCCACATCACTCCTATTTCCCTTGCCTCATCGTTTGAAGATTCAAAGGACAAATGTGATACTTCCTGCTCCCTGTGTCAGTGAAAAACACTTCAGATTTGGATCATGGACATGCACTGTGTTGATACTTCTCACCCAAATAGTGATCCTGCAGTTGCCAAGGGTTAGTGGTTTTTTCCCCTTTAGAAAGTTGATATGTCTTGGCTAAGTGATGTCCCTGCTTTCAGATGCAGTTGTGGCAATGCTAAATTTCCAAGGATTACCACTGCATGTGGTGGAATCTGGGAACCTCAGTAACAAGCTATAAAGCCAGGAGAAAAACCAAGATGCGAAGATCTTGGCAGCTCCTCCATGATGGAATATCTTGCTGTACTTAGGGCCACGGTGCCAAAATGGAACACAAACCATTTATTCACTTACATGATACTCCCTCCTCAACACTGTCATCTATTTCAGTATACCTTGGCCTTTCCAAACTTTTTGGGAGTTCCAGGGGCATTCCAGAGATTGGTAAAGCAATGGTACAGGAAATGGGATGCTTAACTCGCTCTCAGCATGAATGAGTGGAATAGGAGGGATGTGTAAATTCCAGCCAGCATCTGGCAACAGGGAGGGCTGGGGCAGCAGTGTGTGAGCAGTGATGCTGCGGGTGCTGGGGCTGATGAACAGGGGTGGTTACAGCTTGGGGTCATGGGGCAGGGCTGTGCTGGGTGGCAAAGGCTGATCTTAGTGAGCTGGACTCCATTAAATCACTGTCTCCAGCCTGCTGCTGCCTCAAGTGGGTTGCAGCAGTCCTGGCCTGCCTACCACTGAGACAGCCAGGCGATCCCAGATATTTTAGGGATGCTTTGGGCACAGACAGCCTGGACTTGTCTCTGTCCACACACCTGCAGCCACTGTGACCCAGCCATGGGACACAGCAGGTGCTGCCCTCCTTATGCACTGGTGCCTTATGGAGCTGTGCAGGGCCACACCTGCATCTGCCACGGGGCTTAACCCTGGCTCCCAAAGTCACCATCACGGCCACTGGGAAACCGGCTGCTTTTCTCCTTGGGATGCCGTGTGTAGTGCGAGCAGACAGTGTCTGAGCGGAGAGACTTCCTGCAGTGGAGCCGTGTAAAAACCAAAAACCTGCTGCCAGGCCAGGCCTTGCTCTGAAGGGTTTGGCAGTGCCTGGGCAGGGATGGTGTCGTGGCTCTGGAGTGCACAGGCTGTCAGGATGCCGCCAGTGCCGAGTGCCGGTGTCTTCCCCTGCCAGCTCAGCACTCCAGCCTCCTCCAGCTGCACGGGAGCAGCCTGGCAGGGATTTCTTTTTCCATTTTTTTTCTCTCTTCCCCTTTTTTTCTAGAATTCTGTACAGCAAGAGCATAGCAGGGATCCCAGGGGGGTTGCTGCTATCCAGAGAAGACGCCTTGTTCTCTGCCAGACATTGCACTGGGGAAGGGCTGGAGGAAATCCATTTTGCAACGTTTCTCCTGGGGCTGTTGGCAAGAGCCCTGCAAAGTGCAGCAGCCACTGGCCAGGCTGGTCCCTCTGAAAAAAAGAGGACTGAAGAGGTCAGAGCATAGCTGTGACCTGCCTGACCTCTGCTCCCTCCCCTCTTTACTGCAGATTTGCCTTTTGTTGAGCCCAAAGAACCTCTTGCCAAGCCAGCACTCCTCTGGGGCCATGACCTGATGCTGCAACAGGCACTGAAGCCTTTCCTTGGGATGTTTCCGCGCTGCCCTGTGCAGCACCAGCACAAGCTATTTGCATTTCTAACAGCCTTAAGGCAGCCTCAGCCACCCGGGGTTTGTTTTTGTCCCGGTGAGAAAGGTTCTGGCTGATGCACGTGTTAATCACAAAAACAAACACCTCCACATTGTGTGTACTAAATATAGGAGCAGTGTCTGCTGCAAGGCACTGCCGGCAGCCCTCAGTGGGGTCACAGTCCTGCATCCAACAGGAGTTTATCAGCCCCAGCCAAAGGGTAGAGGGGCTCAGCTTTAGTGCTCTCTATTTGCAGATGTGAGCTGCAGTGAGGCGAGTTTTCAAGGTCGATCTCATTCCCTGTCATTTGCAGAGGGCTGAGCCTGGAAATGTGAAACAGGGCTCCTCTGGGATGAGCATCTCAGCCCAGCACTGTACTTTGGATTTTCTGCTTATCTCCCACTGGCACAGATGCTATTTCACCCTCCTGTGGGATAACTGATATAGAGGATTGAGGAAGAAACTGTATCTTATTGAGTCACATCTTGATCAATCCAGTACTGCAGGAAGTGTCATTTCCCACAGACGTGCAAGTGTACAGGCACTGCTGATGAAATCTTGTGAGGTCAGGCAGTCATTTCCTCCTAATTACAGCTCCAGGAATGAATAATATTTAGTTGAGACCCTGGTGACTTTGTACTTTGGAGCAGTTTTCATTTAAGCAAAATACAAGCATGTCAGAATGATCACAGGATCTGGAGTTTCCCTTCTGATTATTTTGGTTGTACAGATGCCATCTGGGATTTGTGTAACAAATTTGGGGTTGTTTGGTGATGGTGAGTGAATGAAAAGATCCAGAGCCCCAAACTGTCATGTGAAAAGCTTCTGTTAAAAACCTTCACGTTGCCAGAAGTGTCTTGTGGCAGATGCTTTTTCCAGGAACTTGGAGCACTGGAAAAGCCTCCTAGGCCACAGTCTTCTGAACAACGTGTCCTATCTTCCCCTTCAGAAAAAACATACTTCTCCATTTTAAAACTCATGGTGTGATTCCTTCTGTGGAAGCCAGCTCTGGGGCTGCACAAGCCCCATGGTTACAAACCTTGTCATGTGGAAACTGTCGTGGCATTCTCTGCCAATGGAGAGAGTCAGAGCCAAGAAGCAGAGGGTGGGTGAGTGGTGGGAGAGCTGCTTGAAAGTGTTGCTGCAAGTGAGAGCCTGTGCCCTGCCATGGCTGGCTCCCTGCATTGGGTTTGGGATATCCAGGCCACATGGCTCTGCCCCCACTCTGCTGGAAACAGGTCCCTGAGAGGACCTCAGGGGCTGAGGAATGGCAGCTGAAGCAGATGCTTCCTAGCCTGGAAGGTGGTTGCATCCCTACATAATTTATGAGCATGAGACCTTGAGCAGCTGTCACTGATTGGGTTTCTGGTGCAGCACTGATGGCTGGCCACATCCAGCCTTGGGTTTGGTGCTGCTGCAAATGGACCTCCAAAATGAAACAGCTGATCTGCAGGGCAGGGAGGGGGCAAGGACTGCCTGGGTGGCTGTCTTCAGCTTCAAACACCAGAGGAGATGCTGCTGGTTTAGAAGGGAAGAAAAAAAAATAAATAGCAAATAAGAACTTCAATTGATTTACCAGTCAGACAAAGCACCTGACCAATTTGTGTGCTCCTGCCTGTGTCTCTGAGCCTGGAAGTGCAAACTCTGAGCCTGTGGGGGCTCAGCACAGAGCTGCCAGTGTTGGATCTGTCCCTTATCTCTGCCATGCACAGAGGCTATCTCACACCTCACAGGGCTGTGGCAGTGCTGGTCAGGGTCCTGTCTCCTCTGGGTCATTCCCTCAAACATAAAATCTGGACAAAGTGGCATTTCTCAAAAGCATAGGGATCAAGCTTTTCCTAGTTTCTCTTGAAATTGTAATTGTTACCTTTATTTGTGGTGTTTTATTTGTTAAAAAATAGGTCTGGACCTTTTGAATCCTAACTGCAGATTTTGTGACAAAGTAAGGGGGAGGGAAGAGCATTGCTTGAGCATCACTTCCAGAGCAAAATGGGTTTGTCTCTTCTTGGGAGAGGTTGTCTTATCCCAGCTTGGGCATCTCAAGAGAAGGTGAGGGAAGCAGACCTTTCCAACCCCTCTGACTTTCCTCACTCCTTTTTCAGACTCCGAAGATATGAGATCCACCTGGCAAGGCAAGGCTGGTCGCAGCCCACTCCAGGCCCTATATGACAGTGACCAGGTAAGGGGACAGGGACAGAGAAGTGGTGGGGCAAAGATCAAGTGGAGCACTGATCCTGAGCCTTCTTTCCACTCCTCTGATGTGTGGGGCACTGTGCCAGGTCCAGCCACCACCAGGGTCCTTGCAGCTGAACCTCTGGCTGTGTCTAAAAGACAAGGCCACACTGCTTGAGGGAGTAACTTGATAAAAACTGTTCATGTCCCTTGCTGGTACTTGGGCAAAGCTTTAATTACCAGTGGGCTGAGCAATAGCCGGGCAAACCTGGGAGACTTTGCCATCTGAACATTTCAAAGCCAACTCTGGGCCATCATAGCAGGGCAAGAGCTTAATTGCTGCCCTTCCTGAGCTAATAATTGACAGTTATTTCTGTGTGAGCTGCTATATACATATGCACACACATAGGTATGTTTATGCACATATATATGTTTACATAGGTATAGCTGGACTCAGCCATGGAGGATTTATAATCCTGGAACATCTCAGGCCTCTCCATCACTCTGAGCTGTGCCAGCTATACCTGATGGGAAATGAGAAGCCAGGCACAGCCTGGGCAAAGAATCACTCCCTTCCAGCTGGGCTTAGTGGGTCCCTCCCTGTGCAGGAATCAGGGAAGGTGTCCTGCTTGTCCTTCACAGTGGGGCTTGTGGTCAGGGCTGTCAAAAGTGTTTGTTTCTTTCTGCTGCGTTTCCCCCTGGACAGGCAGTTTTCCCCTCATTCAGCCACACTTGCCTTTGCAGACAGATCTTCACCCACAATTTCCCTGCAGGAAGCCCTGTGGGAAACCACCCTCCAACGGGTGCCACGCCACGTGCCCCGGCCACCAAGCACGTCCTGCATCTCCCCGTGTCCCTGGGGCTGTCCCTGCTGCAGCCCACACGAGCAGAGGGCAGTGCTGGTATCCCCTCAGTGGGCTGCCATCCCTGCTGCCTCCCCACTGCCCGTGAGCAGTGCAGCCAGAGTCAGATGTGTTGCTTTGTGTTACTGTCTAGGTTGATGCTCTTATGTCTGTAAGCAGCCAAAGTACGTTTGCTCTCTGAAAAAATGGCAAATATGGACACCCGTGGCCATGATGCCAGCAAACCCTGACCCTGCTGGAATGCCATGGTGTTATTTCCTTAAAAGTGATACTTAATTTCTCTGGCTTTTAAAGAGAATGAAATGAAGGGAACAATATTGCTCTGAAATAACTGCAAGACATGCATTTATTCCAGTGGGCGGCTGCTGAAAAGTAGTCACATTTATTTGTTGCCATGCCTGCAGACAGTGTCTGTCTGTCTGTCTCTCTGGTCCAATAGTTTTGAATTATGCAACTGCAGGGAAAAACACCTGAAAAAATCACATTATTAAAATGCCTCTTTTTCTAAACCCTTGCAAAAAGTTTTCCAATTCGAAAAGCTGACAGGGAGGCTCCAGACAAAAGAGATTTCTACTGAAAGGTTTGGCTGTGTTGAAGGCAGCATGAGAATGCTTCTTCAGCTGTGGTTATCACCTCCCTAGGTGCTGTGTTTTCTTTGTAGCCTAGTAGCCAACAATGTCAGAGTCATACCTTGCTGGCAGTCAGCATCTGTTCACCTGAATTTCCTTCGTTTTGGCATTTTCCCTTATCATGTCCCTGTTGGAAGGAGTAAGGATGGGATGCTTTCTCCTGTCCCTGTCTCAGATTACTGCCCATGCAGGTTTCTGGAGAAAGTGGTCACTAAGGTGACCTGGACGAGGGTATTTCTCTTGTGGAAATAAGATCCAAAAGGGTGTGGGTGTGGTTCATCCCTTGCAGAAGGAGCTGTTTGCCCAGATGTTAGTGTCTCTCGGAAGATGACAGGTCTGCTGGATCATCCACAGGAGGGACAGTTTGTCTTAGTGTCCCAACTCCTAGCAGGAACTTTACAAGCCCTTACAACTGCCCCTCAAAACACCTCATGAGCCCCCAGGGAGCTGTGAGGGAGCACCTGGAGCCTGGTAAAGGGTGTCCTTTAGCATGCCTGGGCAGTGACAGCTCTCAGCAGCCGTGTAGGCAGCAAGGCCTGCCCTTGCCCTTCATCTGGAGGCTGCCACATCTGTGCAACTGCAGAGCCGTTTGCTGTGGCACCCTCTGACACTGCGAGGACTGTCTTTACAACCCCAAAGTGGGAGCCACTGTGATGTTGGGACATGGTGGTCCTGCATGGCATTAAAGCCACAGCCCCACAGGGTCAGGGCCACCCTGACTTAGCAGGTTCTTGTCGCTGCCTTTCCCAGGCGTGGCTGTTGGATGTTCCCAGCAATGAGGAACACGAAATTTCTCAACCTTTTTGAGCAAAACAGAGACATAGCGGGCAGGAGGAGGAGGGGACCTTCCCCTTCTGACTTCCTGGAAATTGTTTCCTTCCCCAGATGTTCTAATGACATTTTGGGATTTCTGACAAAAACCATGACAGGAAAGGTCACGTTCCCAGATCTGCAAGGGGGTTTCAGCTGGGTCAGGGGTTAAGGGACTCTGGGCTTCTGGTAAGCCAATGCAGCAGCTATTAGTTCTTGATGCAAGAGTCAGAAGGGTTAAAGGACCATGTGTTGGTTCCTTGTCCCTGCGGCCACAGGAAACTGTGACCAGAGCTGAGGCATTGGACTGGCCTGTGTGGAAGAAGTCCCTCAGGAGAAGGCACCCAAAGCTCTCAGGAAGGGCCCCAGCACCACCTACTCAGCCACTTGCTCCTCTCCATCATACCTGCCACCCCACCTCATCTCCAGCTCCCCTCCTGCTCACCAGGGTTTGATCATCAGCATTAGAGACCATTTCCATTTGCCTTTCCCTGGCAGGACACCCAGGCCATTTCCATCCAGCGTGCCCAAAGGTGTGTGCCACATTTCTGCCCTTGGCTGGGTGTTCACAGCAAGCACATGTGTGGGTGTCAGTGTGAGGCAGCAATGCCCCACAGCAGCAGGAGGGGTGCAGGGCCCTGAGCCAGCCAGCAGGCTGTGCTTTCTGTCCCTGGGGCCATGCATCCCCCCAGACTGGTGTGAGGGAGAGCGCTTTGGCCCAGTGTGTGTTTCTGCTTTTACAAAAATGTTCTGTTATTGACCCACTCTGCACCACCTGTTCTTCCCTCACTCCCTTCGATTTTTCTCCCCATCGAGCTCCTCATCACATTTTGTCCTTTCTTTTGATGCCAACCTGTCCAAATCAAGTTGTGTTCAAAGTGAGTGCTGTCTCCAAAATCCCGCATGGGTGACTGACCAACCCGGTAAAGGGGAGGCACTGGGGACAGTTGTGGGCCAAGTGTTGTGTGTAGGCCACAGTCAGCTTGGGCAAGCTGGTGACCATCTCTGTTGGGTTTTTTCTCCCCAGTTTGAGCAGTCGTCCCTGCAGGCTGTTCACCAGCAGAGACGGGAGATGTTGAGCAACATCTGCAGCCGTTACATGCGCAAGCGGCGTCTCCTGCAGCCGGATGACCTGCGGCACTTGGTGGTGGATGACACGCACGGGCTGCTCTACTGCTACGTGCCCAAAGTGGCCTGCACTAACTGGAAGCGGGTGATGATGGTCCTGACGGGGCAAGGCAAGTACCAGGACCCGCTGGGAATCCCCGCCCACGAGGCCCACGTCCCCTCCAACCTGCGCACGCTGTCCGAGTACAGCGTTCCCGAGATCAACTACCGCCTGCGCAGCTACCTCAAGTTCGTCTTCGTGCGCGAGCCCTTCGAGCGCCTGGTCTCGGCCTATCGCAACAAGTTCACGCTCAGCTACAACACGGCCTTCCACAAGCGCTACGGGACCAAGATCGTCCGGCGGCACCGGCGGGAGCCCAGCGACCGCGCCCTGGAGCGCGGGGACGACGTGCGCTTTGAGGAGTTCGTGTACTACCTGCTGGATCCACGGACGCAGCAGGAAGAGCCTTTCAACGAGCACTGGGAGCGGGTGCACTCGCTCTGCCACCCCTGCATCATCCACTACGACGTGGTGGGCAAGTATGAGACCTTGGCCGAAGATGCCAACTACATCCTGCAGCTGGTGGGGGCCGACACGAGCGTCAAGTTCCCGGCTTCATCCAAGACCACCAGGACAACGGACAACATGACAGCCCAGTTCTTCCAGGACATTAGCCCCTTCTACCAAAGGAGACTCTTTAATTTATACAAAATGGACTACTTGCTATTCAATTACTCCATCCCCTCGTACCTCCGCATCCGATGAGGCAGGGGCTGCGGGGGAAGGGGCGAGGGAGAGCTGGATAACTCTCATCTTGCCACAATTCCTCTCCTACCTTGTGCTCATCTCTTGGTTGACTTCTTGCCTGTGCCCTTTTATTAGGGTCTCCTCCACCTCCTGATGCCTTGTTCGTGCATGATCTGGAGGAAGAACACTTCTGAAAACACTGGGGCTGGAGCTTTTCCTTCCCTTTCCCTCCCAGCCTTCAATATCTACAGGGAATGGTGGTGGGACTGGACACTTCTTGCCTTGGCTGGGGACTTTCTTTTACTAAGAGACTCCTCTGTAGATCCAAATCTTGGAAAGGCTCCTTTTTTGGGCAGGATCCCTTCAGGTCTTTCTCCTCCTTACTGGGCTGGTTGGTGGGCAGACATGGAGTCTCAGGGGTAAGAGTGGAGTGTATCAGAGACTTGCATAGAACCAGAAATAAAGCAATAATTTAATGTAACTTTTCCCTTTTACTTAAAATTGCCCCCACCTTTTCTTTTTGTCTTATTTTCCTCTGTCCTTGTCCCATTTCCCACACCATCCCCTACTGAGGGCAATATAACACACAGAGGTGTGTTACTCTGACCACATTTTTATCCCTGGAGAGATTTCTTTGTTCCTCTCCTTCCACATGTTCTCAGTTGGGGTGCAAAATACTCCAAAGGTAGAGAGGAAAGGCTCACAGCAGGTCCTCGGTGCTTTCCCCTGAACTACCACAGCAGAGCACTCAGTGCCTGTGTGTGCATGTCTCTGGTTTTCTGGTCAAACCCGTTAAATCCAGGCCCCACACCTCCCATTTTTCAAAAGCAGGTGATAACAATTGTAAAGCCATACAGACAGCATGGGTGCAGGTGTCTGCTCTGATGAAATCACATCATCCACACTGTCCTGCCCATGGCCCCGGTGGTCAGGCAGGGTCCTGCTGGCAGCGCTGGCTTCTCTTCCCATGACAGCATGGGCTGCTTCTGTGTGCAGCCCCTCTGTAAAAGTTATAAAGTGTTTGGGGGAGCACTGGGCCGGGATGTGGGAGATTGCTGTGGTAATGGAGAGGTAATGTTGGACTGGGAGGCCAGAAAAGTCTGTGTGTGTGTGTGTCCCTGTGTGTGTGTGAGAAAAAATTGAGGATAAAAGCAGGGAGAGAGACACCTAGAGGGAAACAGTCCTTTGCCTGGTTGCCTTTGGATAATCATTCCTTGAAGAAAAAACAGGGAGGAGAGGGTGAAACACAAAAGAAAATGACAAACCGAGCCCTAGGATTTTAAATTAAAACCAGTCCATATTTCAGTGTTTTCTCTTTTCTGTTTGGCTTTGGCTTGCTGGGTGCCTTTGTAAATAAACACACTGGTAATAGATGCTGTATGGTGTGTCTGCTGGCTCGGCTGCAAACACTTGACTTATTAGTGCAATACAATGGGAGGTTTTATAAAACCACAGTGCTCTCAGTATCTGTGAAAAATGCTGTTTCCATCTAACAACTTTCAGCTGTTATATCTTAACCTTTTTCCTCTCTGCCTCTGACTGGCATCTATATGCTGACACTCCCTCCTTACTTGCTCCATTGGAGATTGGCTTTAGCAAAGCCATGAAAAAGAAAAGTAAATGAAGCTGCTGGTGATCCTGGCAGTGTGACTGATTCTCCCAATCTGCCCTGGAGATCTTGAAGAAATGGCCTTTCTCATGCTATCTTCGTATCTCCCTGTCTAGCTGAAACACAAAGCACAAAAACAGATTATATGATGCAACAAATTTCTTCTGCAGCGTTCAGGCTTGGAGTGCATTCCTCCTGCTTTCCCAGGAATCTCATATTCCCTGCTTAGAGCTGCCTCTGCTTGGAAAAATCATTGTTTGAATCACTGCAAGATCTTTTTATTGTTTTTGGTCATGAATCATAATTTGGGGTCAGATGCAGGGTCATAAAGTGATGGATTTTTGGATGGTTGTTCGTTTTTATTTTTCCTGAATACTGTTCCCTGCTGGTACCTCTAAAGAGCTGATGGCACAGTGAGTGGCAAGGACAGATATACTCACTCCCAGCTGTGCTGTCTGTGGCTGTTTAGACAATATCTGGCTGGCTGGGAGCCACTTTGGGCTTTCTTTGGTGTGAAAGTGAGGGAATAGAAATCTCTAGGCTTTGTTCTTCATCCAGGTGGTTTCTAATCTTTCCTGCGACAGTGGCAATGGGGAGGTGGTCCCAGCTGTGAGTGGCTGTTTGACTGGCAGCCTGTCCTGGCATCCCCATCAGACCTGACCCGCTGACCAACAGCCCAGCCACACACGAATGCACCAAATGCAGCCCTGCAGCCTTGGCTGTGAGCTGCTGAAGGCAGGAGCCTGTAAAGGTGTGTCTTGGGTCATGTAGGACCTTTAGAAATACCCACCTTTGGCTGTGTCTATAAAATCCCAACAGCCAACATCCACAATCCAGACCACTTGGATTCCTTGGCTTCCTCTCTGCCTAAATCCAAAGCTTTCCAAAGGAAAACCTAAATGTGCAGACAAGAGGAACTTGGTATTTCTGAAGCAAAGACCTTCAGCTGAGGCTGGAGCTTTCTGGGACAGGAATCGCTCAGCCCATGCCACAGCCGAATTGCTGGGACCGGGATGCTTCGGGGTCAGCTCTGGAGTCGGGATGCTGCAGGACGAGGGTTGGAATGCTGCAGGTCTGGATGCTGCGGGATTGGGATGCTGCGGGATTGGGATGCTGCGGGATTGGGATGCTGCAGGTGGGGATGCTGCAGGTCGGGATGCTGCGGGATTGGGATGCTGCGGGATTGGGATGCTGCAGGGT